>JACDJE010000049.1:879051-1228170 GCA_016647715.1 Pavo muticus
CCCCCCATCCAGCACTGTCCCCATCTAATTAAATAAACCAATTTCTTCACTTTAGCATTCAACGGGCAAATCTCACCACACACTAACAGCATCATTTACACAACTCTGACGCTTCTGGTAAGTTCTTCCATTCCTGAGTCCAATACATCACAGCAACCATTGGTAAACATCAGCTATGTGGGGACTCAGAATAACCCTCACTATCACTACAGAAAGAATAAAGACGTGCTTCATTGCTGAATTTTGTTTGTAGAATGATTTACATCAAATTTTCCACACCAGACTCTCCTTAGCAGGCAACACACTTCATGATCTTAGCCAAAGTCTTTTATCACATCTACTTGCACATAACTTCTTCAATTGTATAATACATTACTTTCCCCATTACAAGTAGAAAAGGTCACATACTTCTCATTACATTTATTAATCTGAATTTTACTTGATGTTCAGCATTTCCAAAAACAAACAACCTTTTAAAGTCAGCATAGCCAAACAAATCCTACTGTGCACCTATTAGCAAAAGCTCTACTGTAGAGAAGAAAAAAAAATATGGCTACCCTTAAATGTTATGCAAAATAAATGATGTAAAACAGCTATAAATAAGTTTAATTCCTTCTCCTTCCTCCTATAAAACAAGAACCATCAAATCTTCCTCCATCATTGAAGACCTCAAAGTTACTTAAGATCTTGAAGTCTTTTAAGTTAACATCACTCTTCCTAGTTATTTGTAATTAAAATTCCCTTTAATCATCTATAAGGGTTTGTGTGAGTGAAGACACAAACATCTCTATCCCTGATGTGAGTGCTGCACTAAGAAAGAGAGCCATATTCGTTTTTACAGTCAATAGTATGAGTTCAATCACTGGTGACTGGTTCATGCTAGAGGTACACGGAGGAAAGCCAGCAGCCAAGGTCAGTGTTATTTATTATAGCAGCATAACAAATTATCATCATGGATCAGTTGCTATATAAACTAAATGAAAACTTACAGTTTGTGCCAGCTAGGATGTAGCAAGAAGACAGCAGAGAGAAATACAATGATGCTATTTGTCATGACAAGATAGCTAAATAAAGAGTACTTAAAAATATAGCCTCATTTTGCCAAACAATTAAACTACCCTTCCCTTGGTATTCAGAGTCTTCACAGGAGGACAAAGTTCATATGGAAACATCCTTTCCTTTAGAAAAACACAACTTCAGAAACTTCACTTTATATATAATAAATCCTGCCTACCCAGGTTTTTTGTAGAAAAAACTTTCCAGTCTTATTTTCCCCTAGCTACCCTCAGCTCAATTACAACCATACAAGTATTAAGATATACAAATCTAATCTCTTACACTGAACGTACTCATGGTCCACCTTGCTATGCCTTGGCAAACAGAATTACTCATGAAAAGCCCCCACCCCTCCAAATGTAAGATTCTATACGTTAAATACTCTTATAAAATTACACACCTGGCATACTGTTCTCTGTGATGCACAAGATATGCAAGAGTGCTAAAGGTTATGTGGCAGGGCCTTAGCATCAGGCACCAATGAGTGGGTCTTGGAAATAAAGCATAACGGTTTGTTCTCCAACTCTGTGGGGGCCCACAATTCTCAAATCAGGCTAAAATCTGAAGCAGGGATCTGTAGATTTGCACTCCCCAGCAGTGCATCACTACCTAAACAGAAGATGAATGAGTCGCATGGATGCTGCAAATGAATGATTTAACAGCTCTGCAACATGCTCTCTTCTGCACCGATCTCTTCAAAATTGTCCATTACTGTCAGTTTGGCAAAAGGCATTTGCACCATTTAGGTTCCATTTGCACTCACAAATACAGTGACAAGCAAAACTGAAGATCCTATCTTCTAAATAAAACTGAATTTTGTCCATAATAAATATTCCCAAAACTGAAACTGCATGTTACAATGCTTTCAATCTTACTAATCCTAGTTGTTAAAATAGCATGAAGCCTGAATTAAGAAACAATACTCAACGTACATACCAGATATTTGTCATCTAAATTACACAGAATACAGCCTTCGTCTGCTGCTACATGTATAACCTCCATGGCAGTTACAGTATGCTATTAGAAAATGGCTCCTCAGCATCTGTACTTTAATTTCTCCCCGTGTGTACCATAACTATTTTAGTAAAATGATTTTTAATTCCATCCTCGTAATTCAGCTATTCAGGCTATATGAAAAAAAAAAGGTGAACACAAGACCAGTTGCTCTAGTTTCTGCAATGCTTCCTTCATTTGTACAAAGATGTTAAAGGCATGAACAAATTTTGTTTCTTCCAGCCTTTACTCTCTAAGAAATGCACACAGAGCAATATGAAATCCTTTGAAATATACTTGGTCACACAATAAGGTGGGTTTTGTGGGAGTGTTTTGTTGTTTGTTTTTTTTTAAATTTCACACACTTAAGGTTTCTTAATCACCATTAAGCTCTAATAAAACCCAAGTGAGAACACTGCAAACGTTCTTACTGCATTCTACCTGGGCTGCTTTGAAGATTGCTTTCTGTCGTCTTTCCTTTACATTTGAGAGTAAAAGGACATGTTACTATTAGGTACGCTTGGTCCACCCTGTTTAGACAATGTATGTTATAACATGAATTACAGGTGTGAATATCAGAAGTCTTAGCGTTTCTGCTGTGAAACTTAAAGCTTGGAATTAATTCATGTACTGAGCAATAAGCAAAGTGTTCCAAGACAGCAATAGTTCATTCAGAAGAAAACCTTTGCACTCTAACAGCGCTATATCAGGCCTCTACCTTTTAATAGGCTGGTAATATTGGAGGCTGGAGTTCTCACAAAAAGCAAAACTATGGCACAATGTTTATGTGTGGAGAGAGGGGTCAATGAGGAAAAGAAATACAGCTCTAAATCTTAGCCACAAAGCTTCCACAGAATTTGTTTTAAGTTGACCCCAGACTGAAGCAACTGAGAAAGCTTGCTTAATCAACCACATTTGCATCTGCAACATTAAGAAAGGCCACACTGCTAGAGATGCTCAGTTGATTAGCCAAAGCTACAAAACACATGCTTAAGTCTGTTTCAAGAAATGCTTCAGCTCTCATCACCTCCTGCCATAACAAACATTGGAAGGAAAGAAGTGGTATAAGGATCCACGGTCCTGCAGCACAAAGACATCCCCCAAACTGGTCACTTCCTAAAGGAAAACCAATTTCTTTTATTAAACTGAAGAAAAAAAAAAAGATATTTAATTCTAATTTAAATATACAGATACATACATATGTAGAAGCATGCATGCAGCTGCCACTCACAGTGGAACTACCAAAGTACTCTATTCTTTAGATTTCCTGAAGTTTAGAAAAGTCCACACAATTAAACAGGTAGAGGATAACCACATCTACAGCATGCACATTAATACAAGGAGACATTCCTCAAATGCACAGAACAGCATGCAGTCTATGTCTATGAATGCTCTAAGCAGTCCGCTATTACCAACACTGGGAAGAAAAAAAACATGCTGCTGCATGCAGGCAAGAAAGGAAGGAAGAAAGAAAAGGAATAAAAGCAAAAAGCAGAGGAAAAGAAACCACAAAACAAAAGCAAACGTAAGAAATTAAATCACAACAAACATCTCTACTGTTAGATACCTTGCCAGAGAAGCATGCAAAAGCACCAGTTCTTCTGACAAGCCGTGTATCTTTTATCCCTCCATTTTCCACTCCAAATATGCCTAATGCCTCTCATGCCATCATCTTTTCTAAGGCAGCTAAACTCATTGTTCACATTTCTGAGATCTGAACATGCAGAAATTTTATTTGGATGTTTTCAAGGGCATTAAATTGAATCTGTTTGTGCTGTTAACCCTCAGTCTGAGCTAATTCACATTAGAGGCATACCTTCCTGTCTGAAGCTATACGAACAGAGGAACTTCTGAATCCTACTAATAATCCTACTTCTGGGACAAGTAATCTTCTGTACAATGTATGATGTTCACATACAATGCTTAAAGGCACTTTAAACTAGAATGTAAGACAAAGCTGTCCAGCTCAGCTGATAGTTGTTTTGGCAGCAGCCTCCACAATCAGACATGCCTTCATCTTTTGAAGCTAAGTGGGCAACCAGATTTTTTCCCAGGCTGACAATAATAGCACAAGATGCAGAACTGCATCCTCTGTCCCCATATTCCTTCAATAAAACAGCTTCCTAGATGCAGTTTAGTTACTGGCTTTCCCCAAAGACAAACATAATAGCCTATATTAGAATTTACTGAGCTGGCACAACAGGATTTTCTATTTTTCATTCAAAAGAAAGGTAGTGATTGAGTTGGCTTGTACATAGTATAGTATAAAATAAGCAAATGACAAAGAAAATAGGGCAAAAATTTAGGCGAAAGGAGAAAAATGGAAGTGGAGGGAATTTAAATGGAAAAAGAAAAATCAGGTGCTTGTTTGCTGCTGATAAATATATTGCCTAACATGGATAGGAGCAAAGCAAATATAAACAGATCTGACTGTTCCCCAAAAGATAAAAAAAAATTCAAGTCATATTAAAGAAAGTTTTGGTCTACTTACTCCTGCTCTAGCAAGTCTTGGTCACCACCCAGTGGAAGTCGATCTCAACTACAAGACTTTTACAGATAATTGCTTCAGGAGGCATTAACAGCCTCATACATTGAATAGCAGACATATAATTGGAGTAAAGTGCTTTAAGTGCTCTCTCTGGTGAATAGCAGTCTAGTCCTTAATTTCAGGACCAGAATACATGCACTCTGACTGTTCTAACACAGTTTTCAAGGATGGTAATGGTCATAAAAACAACTCTTAAAATGACATCTTGATATTTTGCATTTATTTTCCATCAGTGACTTCCCATCTTAGTTGTTCAGTTTACAAGTCCAGGTAAATTTTAAAGAAATTTAAGTGCCTGAACCAAAAGCTCAAACTGCTGCCTGAAAGTCACTCTCTCTTCCTCCACTTTTATATGCCAGGAGGAGATGCTCAAATGAAATCTTGCTTGACAACTTGATAATGGTAGAACAAAATACGCTGCTTGCCTTTCCAATACAAGGTCACTTTTGTAATACTGACAGTAACAAAGAAATATTTTATAAACATCTACATTTAGAGAAATAATAGAAATGTCAACAAGCTCGGTCACTGAGGTGACACAATGTGTAAGTGTTCTCTCTAAAAAATATAAAAATTAAAAAAATGTAGAAGTAATCTCCTTTTTTTTTTTTATCCCCAACTCCACGTTTCTTCCAGAAAATACACTTTCCTGTGCTATGAACAATAACCAACAGAACTATCTGGATCATATTCAACAAAAGCATGCAAGCTTTAAACAGCCAGTACTTTTTAAACAGCAAAGCATATGTCCAAAATCGCTGAAAATAATATACTAATTATATTAGTATAATTCTATAAATGCCATTTTCCTTCATAACTCTGTAAGCCCATATCACACAAGAATCAAGGCAGAAAAATTAGTTGATTAAAATATGAAGTGCATCGTATGAACTGCTACTTGTGTGTTCTTCAAGTGAAAAATCCAAAATTCCTCTGAAACAAAACACAACCAAAAGAGATAGGCCATCAGAAACACAAATCAAGTTGACTTATGTATTTGCAATATTTTGGCTGTCAAAAGATGAATTAAGAGCAGAAAACCAACATTATTTAGTAGAGCATTCATATATTTCTGCACTGTCACAGGTGAGTATTTAAATTAGATAAATATCTGCATAAAAACCACTCATAACAAATTTACTGAAACATACCTCTAAAGATAAGTAGCAGGTATACATTTACCAAACTAAGATGTAAAATCCAAATTTTGCTAATTGTCTCCAAATATGGAAAAGTCTGGGAGAACTAGAAGAATGTAATCAGTTTCATGCAGGTGTTTCCAGACACTACATTAGTTCAGATAATCAAAAGAATAATGGCAGATTGCAAAGTGCAAAGTAGGCAACATTTCCTTAAAATTAAGATGTAAGACTTTTATCTCTGACTTCAGGCCTTCTCCATTGCTGTAAGGTCCATTAAACTTTCATTTAACAAAAAAAGTCCATCCCAGCTTCTCTTTCCTCTCTTTCCAGGACACCTTGTATCAAAATGTGGGGCATTTTATGAATTTTGCTGTTCCTTTAAATGAAAGGCAAGAAAAGGATCTGCATCAAGAAATTCTGAAAAACGGTATATGCCAGCGAAATTCTTTTCACCATCTCCGAATGAAGGAAGAGATTTGTCTCCACTGCCTCAGATCTGGCTCCTTGAGAAGATATAAACCGGAGTCATGAATTTAAGTGACTGCGCTGTTCAAGAACCTGATGTGGGCACCCTTCATAGTGTGCCAGTCAACCTAGAAAATACTAATTGTCTTTTCTACTGAATCTGCTTGAGGATATGTCAGAGAAGTACCTTACAGGACTGTATACTGCATAAATGTCACAGCCTGCCCCTCTGAGGGCCTGACAATAAGCAGCATGCTTATCCGTTCAGATTTCTGTCTCCATACAGTCACTGGAACATAGATGCCTACCTCAGGTTTTGAGAAGAGCAAGTAATGAGCCACACTATGAAGGCTGCAGTTGCTAAGTACAGACCATCCTACATAGATCAGTACTTAAAACTAGAAATTACCAGAGAAAGGCATAAAAATCTGTGGTCTGCTTTATGTAAAACAGTCTAAGTACTGGCAAAGGCATTTAGCTGACATCCAAAATCAGGCTGATCAATACAGCTGTGCTCCTGGAACATCACATGTTCTGGCAACGCACCTTAAGGGTTTTATCAGTGACAAAGTGTTTAACAAAGTCCCTTCTCTCCTCAGTGCTCTGAAGGTAAAAAGGAACTCCTTAATACAGTGGGAGAAGCCATGGAAGAAGCAAGCCGGAGAAAGCTACATTAGACATAAGCAGCCATCTACTTTAAAGTAACACAAAAATTACCTCTTTTAATACTTCTACCACTGTTTATTAGGGCAGGAAAATCCATACAGCCTAACAAATGATGCCAGATGGAAAATTCAACAGAGCTCAATTAGCTCTGTGCTATTCCGGGACGACTGATACTGAAGCAACTGTAAGATGGAGATATTTTTCAATCATTCATTTTTACTTCAGTTCTTAGAGACGCAATTGTTGCTCAATGCAAAAAAAAAAAGTGTAAGACAGGAAGTAGTACTTTGATCTCAGCTGAGAAAACAAAAACAAACATCCTTTTCTCAGGCTATAATGAATACTTAAATGAACAGTTTGGTACTTTTGTGCATATTGCTGCATGACATATAATGATTTCATAAATTTTATATGAAATTAAATGGAAAATAGTAAAAAGAGACTGAAGGTAGAAAAGAGTAGAATGAGGCAGACTTGAGCAAAGCTGAATGTCTATAGAATCTGGAGAACTTGTGCAAAAACATCACTGCCTGATGATAGTGATTAGTAAAACCCAAATAGAAAGAAAAGAAGAGAAAAAAAAAAGACTTGTGAAATTCATACGAAGAACAATGAGGCAGCTTCACCTAACTACAGATAAAGCAGAAAAATCAACTAGATTTCCAAGGATTAGGATAAAGGTATTTCATATTTATTTTGTGAGGCTTTCCCAGGCTACTTTCAAATGAAAAAAAAGCTCACTTCCTCATCTAGCAACAAAATACACTTCATTTTAGCACTGTTTTTCTTATGTTTATTTTACTGCTCAACCTTCCTCACTCATGTTGGGAAAAAAAAAAAAGACATTTTTAAAGCAACTGATGTTCCTTTAGCTTTCCAAAAGAAAGAAACAACGTGGATTAAAACGACTGTCCTGCCAGCTAGTCGTATCAAGACTCGCACATACAAAACATGAAACCATACAACCCGCATTCAGTTTCAAGAAGATGTATTCACTATTCACTAACTTTTGCTTTTGGCTTCCATAAGATGACTCCCTGTGTCTCATACAAGGTATCCACTTTGCAGCCTTTAACATCACAGACAGCTTCCTTTAATTGTTTTTCTAAGACTCAATATTCTCAATCAAATTTTCTCTTGAAGTCTTTTTACATTCTCCCAAAAGAATAAACCTTAAAACATAGATCAGTTAGGAACTGCCTGCATTTATTTAGTTATATTTCATTCAAGAAAACTTACAGTGAATTCTGTATTTCCCACAGAAACTCTCACCATAAGTTGTGCCTATGTTATTTTCCAAGGTGGAAAAAACATGAATTACACCACATAGTAAGCTACAAAATCTCCCATAACACTTCAACTACCACATTTTCAAGTAGAAAACAGACAATCCACACTGGTGAAATTCACTCGACTACATCAATGAACTAAAAATAACTTGAGTTTCTGAAAGGCAGCAAAAAATCTTCACTGTTCACATGCAATCGCTGATAACTCAGTATTTACAGTTTAACAGAGAGCACTCCAATGCACCTATCTTCCTCTACCACGATGGATTGGAATTGAAGCTACAAGACAAAGTTGTTCATTAACATATTTACTCACATCCAGTCACTGTGATCAAGCATCAGCTGAGACAAGATGTCTAACAAAAGCTGACAACTGAAGAGCAGTGCTGGAAAGTGCAACTTGCTCTGAAGAATAAGAAAACATTGCAACCTAGCTTAGGAAAATGGAGAGAAGCAGGATGGGAAAGCTGTGATTCGAAAGGGGAAGAAGCAGCATGAGCAGTAACATGAAGAAGAGCTGCAGACTCACTAAAAAAAATAAGTATATGACTAGAAGAAACAAGAATGACAAGGAGGCAATGAGGAGAGAGACTTAGACCTCTATTTTGGGTGGGAGAAGGCATAATGGGGGATAGTTGTAAAAAGTCAGAATGAGGGCAAAGCATAAGAATGTGGAGCAAAAGAAACTGGGACAAGAAGCGAAGGTGATGGGAAACAAACAGAGTGTCTGACTGCATGTCCGAGAGACAGGTCTGCTAAGAACCAGAAGAAACATACATATCTTTTCCTGATGAAGAGCCCTGAAACCCCAGTACTGCATGCAATAAGTAAGGTGAACTGAAACAGAAAAATGAAGTTCCACAATGAAAGAGCTTCAAGAGGAAACTACCACCAGACTACATAGGCAACCTTAATTCTGACATTTCTTAACTTCTGAAAACTAACCATAACAACTTAAAAGTTAAGGCTGTTTCTGCCTTTTTTTTTTTTTTTTTATTTTAAAACAGGTTTCTTTCTCACATACTATTTTACAGATTGACAAGGATAAAAAAGATCTACGCATAATCACAACAAAATTCAGTTCAAATACTGAGGATAGAAAAGTGATCGAAAAGATGACAGAATCTCAGTACAGGAAGAAGAGAACCTACAGACATTTCTTAAGTAACGTCCAGAGAAACAACACTCACTGCTCTGCAACTTAACACAAAGCATGAACACCCTTTGGTCAGCAAAAATGAAGAAAATAATTCACTTAAATACCCGGAAGGTGCATCACTTAAAAAGAATTAAAAAACTGGATTGGACCAACTATTTGACCTGATGTTTGCTTCATAGCTATCCAAGCTACAAAATTATTTGTATTCTCAGACAACATTGTTGCTTCAAATAATTGGAAACTGTAATATTTCCATTTTGTACTTCAAAGTTATCAGATCAGGGATGTCTTAAAGTGCTGTGACACTAGCTTGTAATCAGTAAACAAAACAATGAGCAAAAAAACCCAGCAAACTCATGAAATGAAGGGTGTTGCTTCTCAACCGTAAAATATTATGGAAGAAATAAGTATGCAGTGATGAAGAGACAACCATTTCCACAGTCTTTACCAGAATGAATTAACACTTTAAAAATGGACAAGGTGTAAAAAGCTCCAAGCATCTAAATCTGCATCTGTACACGTATCTTACCAGCTACTGGTAAATCCAACTTTGCTCGTTTCAATTCTGATATAGAATTTTGGAGCTGTTCTATTACATAGTCATCTTCAAAGAAGAAATCCTTAGCTAGAGTCTCCTGCAGAAATTCTACAAGCTCTTCCATTTGTAATTTCATCAGATGTTCTACACAAGAAGAAAATACTATTATAAATAAAAATATCTTGATTATGAACATAACATTTCAAAAATGTATGTACAATATCAGATGCTTTTGTTGTTAAAATAGAACAAAAAAAAAGGCCTACTTATTGAGCAGAAAATAGAATTCTACACTAAAAATCTACAAAATGCATCAGAAATTCACTTGCAAATTAATACAGAAATGCTTTCTATTTAGAACAATGTTTTCCAAAAAGGGGCATCTTCTAAAAGCTAAATACAAGTCACCTGCCTTTGGTCTGCTTATGTTACATCCAACAGTTTCGGATCTTCATTTTTCAGCCTGCATCCCCAACTTACAAAACACTGCTATAGATCTTTACAATATACATCATTTATTTAAAAGCTTTCAAAAGCAGTAAAACAGTTTAAGATTTGACATTTAAGGTATTCTCATTCACAACTGAATTAACTTCCAATGAAATGGTTATGGCAGTTCAGAACCATTGCTTCAGGCATTATTTGCCACTTCAATTAATTCAGGTCATATTCTGAAAGCCATTTTATAGTTATCAGATTCTTTTTCTTTCCCATTTTACACAGCTGTAAGGCCATGTTTCCCACACAAATGTTTTGCTTTCAAGGCTGTAACTGCATGCTGATACAGTTTAATAAGGATAAGCTAGTGAGCAAGTGAAGACATCAATTCTGCAAATAGTTCCACGTTGACTTCTAAATTTACACAGAGTCAATTGATTTCACTAAGAAAATGCAAAAGTACCACAGGTAAATGGTGTCAAACTTGAGCTACAAGGTACCACCCAGAGAAACGTCTAAGGATATTTAGATGCTAAAATTCATTCTCAGAATTAGAACTCCATGTGCTACGGGGACAGGCATAGATGGGCAGGCATTATGGGCAGGAATAAATGCTTTGGACAATGCTTTTGTTCAAAACTCCAAACCTTATTTTTCCTATCAGAAAAAGATGGAAGAAAAGACCATTCGGTCAGACTACTGAAATTCTGAATTTTAATGACATTCTTGGACAAACAGCACTATAAAATGAGATATAACTCTGGTGGTTCATTGTTGCTGAATTGCTTGCTGATAAGAGTTTCAGGTATTTACAGGCACAAGATATCAGCCTTTTTCTCTCTGGATTCTTTTAACATTTTTTTAAAACTTACAGTGGCTAGAAAGCCATTTACAAAGCATGCAACTAGAACATTTTTTGCCCATTTTATAACCAGCAACAAAGCTCAGCCCAAGCTGATGTTTAAATAACTCCCTTATTTTTCTGAGTAACTTACATTGAAACACAAATACAGCAGAATATAAGTTTTTAAATTTGTATGGTGTGACTGTATTTGTCTAATTATTTATGATTAAGTAAATCAAGCATGATTTATCGTAATACCATCTGGAAGCCCACTGCAAGGATGGTACAATTTTCCTTTGACAATCACTCACGTTAATAAAGGAAAGATTTTGCTCTTGCTTGTTCATAAAGAGAGAAAAACACTTGTCATGAACTGCACAAGGCAAAGAAGAAACTAAGATTTTTTTACACAAAATAAGAACAAATCTAGCAGAAAGCCTATTTAGCATTCAAGCGCTCAAGAGATTTCTTACTTCTATGTATCTTCAGAACTGTGTACGACATAGCAGTGAGAACCCGCTCTCCTTCAAGTATGTAGATATCCCATATCCTGAGGCTTAATGTAAAGGGAGTCTGCAATGAAAGAATCAAGAGTGAAAACAGTCTGTTCAAACCCACAATTAAAAACAGAAAAAGAAAATGGAAAACATACTCACGCGATCAAGGAAACACTGGAAAAACCATTTTGTGGTGTAAAAGGTAGTGGACATCTCCTGAGAGTCCTGTAAAAACAACAGCATTTTTAAAAATATTCATAAAAATCAAGTAACACTTAATAATGTCCATGAAGAAACATTTTATTCAAAGCCCTTGTGGCCAATGAAACCAATATTTTTTGGCTACATGAAATACTTTGTTTTAATCAAACAAACATGATTTCCATCCTTACAGTTTTTTTCCATCAATTTCCAACTTTAAGAAATACTATTCTTGTGAGTACTTACCAAATGCTGCTTAAGTTTGGACAAAAACTTATTCAGTATTTTGTCATGATGTTCTTGAAACCTCAACAGTTTCGGAAAACCAGGAATAAAAAAACCTAAGAAAAGAAGCCAACCATGAAATGTGTTTATTTACTATAAAGACAGTAACACGAAAAAGAAAAGGGGAGGGGGAAGGGGGAATTCAGAGCTCTGAGAATATTGCTCTTCTATAGACCACTGGATTTGAACAGATATTCATAGCAATATTTTCGTGCCCATGTATGGATACGCACATATTTCTGCTTAAGCGACTATAGTAAAACATCACTACCTTCCCCTAATGATTATTATTAGGTTAGTAAAGGTAGATAACATCAAGTTGCATCAATCCTATGCTTGTCTCACTATGATTCTTCAAAACTGAAAAAAAAAGATCCTGTTTAATTGACTATGGCATCTTAAAAACGTTGCCTATGTAGAGCTCCCTCCCAGGTAGCAAAATCAAATCCACTGATTCAATATATAATGAATTGATTTAAACTCATTCCCCAAGACATCTAAAATTTTCTGTGATCACTGAGGAGCTCAACGTTCAACACGGCTGTATTTTTATGGCTTTTGATTACTACTAGATCTAGACATACAAACAGAAAACAGCCAACCAGCACACTGGGTTAAGAACACTGAATAGGAAAGGAAGCTACCACGGTACAAGAATGTCTTAATGGAAAAGGAGCCAGAACCTGCTGAGAATTTAAAAATATAAAAGAAATAAAAAACCCACAACCAATTTCTACATACTATTTTCTTTTTCAGGTGTCCAAGAACTACAGCTTTGTGAACTACTATGTCATTAACAAAAGATACTGGAATTCCCGGAGTTGTTCTATCCCTGTGGGCATGCAATATGCATAGGTCATACTAAATTTGACACGGAAAGAGAGAAAAACCACTAATATAAGTGTAACAAGACTGAGAGTGCAGGAAATGCTGTGTGAGGCAAAGAGAAAACCAAGGAACTCAACATTAATGCTTACAGTGTGATTTATTTTATTTTATTTTATTTTTTACTATGAATTCCTGTCCTGCCATGAGATAGAATAGCTGCAGTGTTATTTAACACATTCTGTGTTACTTTTCCACTAGTATTTTATTGCTATATAGACATCTACATAATCAGCTTTCAACTAGTTACATTCCTTTAGAGCTTAAGTGAAAGGGCAACATCTGATTTTCGTTAAGAACTATTTGAAACCACATAGA
This sequence comes from Pavo muticus, assembly GCA_016647715.1. Taxonomy (NCBI): domain Eukaryota; kingdom Metazoa; phylum Chordata; class Aves; order Galliformes; family Phasianidae; genus Pavo; species Pavo muticus. Next base: position 892,376 of record JACDJE010000049.1, read on the forward strand.
AAAACAATTATTAAAAAGTATGTGAACTTTGGTAACATCCAATGACATCCCAGTATAAAGCTCCAATTATGTTTTATATTGAACATACACACATAGCAGCGTGGTTCCATTTCCAAATAACTCACAACTTAAACAATCAGGTTGAAACCTAATATATACTAAGTAATGTGACACACCATACCATGCATAGCATGCTTTGGACCCGAGAGAAGTTTCACCAAGGCCCAGAAGGCATCTTCTTCATTCATGTACATTAGGAGTAAAGCTGTGATCTGGCTCATTCCCTGACAGTATCCAACTTCCTGAAAATTACACAGTGAAAAATATTAAAATCCCAAAAGCAAAAGCCCCACACCCATGAGCTTTCAGCTTTTTTTGAGCTAGCATAGCAAAGAAGCTGCCTGTCTTGATGGCATGCGGCATTCCCTAATTATGGCACAACCACAAGCATCTGATTTCTGAATATCTAAAATATTGATAGATAGAAGGGATGATGCTCAACAATTCATCTAAAAAATAATCAGAAACTCTCACTAGAACTCTCTACCAATGCACTAAATCAGGTTTAATACTAATAATTTCAAGTAATTAGAACATCTTATTCCAGAAGGGATGCATTTTCCATTTAGATGCATTTGGCTCTGGAGGGGGGAGATATTCTTTTGTCTTGTTTTACAATCAAGGCACCCTCTGATAAACATGGCAGTTCTCAGGAGTGACCCGAAACTATGAACTTGTTCAAGTTTAGCAGCACACAGAAGGCAGATGTAATTAAACATGAAGGGAAAAAAAAAAGTGCTGTTCCAGTGCTAAATTTGAGCAACTCCTCTGCTATTAATTTTGACTTTTATGGCAGGAACCAATTGTCACTATCATTTCACTGCTCAGGTAACTCCGTTGATCAAATATGTAGGAGAATGAATTAATAGTTGAATAATCTCTTTCAGATTTAAAAGTTCTTTTTAAGAACTTTGCTCCAGAGATAAAAACAAAGCATAAGAACCATGACACATTAAGAAGAAAAATACAACAACATTAAAGCAAATTAAAAACTCCCTGCAGTATTTCCTTTATCTGTATTGTAACAGTTGGCTTTAAACAGTACTTTTCATACAACTGACAGACATTAGTCTAATGCTGCACAAAAAATGTATATAAAGGAGATTCTTCCTTCCATAGTTTTCTCAGCACTTACACAACCAACAAAAACCTTAAGACAACATAGGAAATGAAAGGTGACAAATGCTAGCAATGTAACTTCATTTATGGGCCAAATAACCATGAGCAGATTGAAACTGGAAATGAAAGATGCATTTCTTAGAACTCTGAAAATTGAAATGAAGTGATACTTAAGTAGAATAACTGCTCAGTTTCGCTCTTACTCACAACTTTGGATATTTTCACATTGAATTGTGAGGAGTTGCTGATGGATGTAAAATGAAAGTTGTTCAAAAGTGATCAGAACAGGCACAGTGAACAAGGGAATAGAGCATAAAACAGAATTAAATCTGTATGTAATAGCATTTCTTTATTTTTAGCATGCAGTCAAAGGACATTACAAAATAAGTAAGCCCCTAGCCCTTATGATTTGTCCAAAAACTCTACTTCAAAAAATCCTCAATCAGGACTACAGCCAAGACCAAATTTAGTACCAGAACATACTTTAATATATACACTGGAGCATATCTAAAATAAAGGTTAAGTGAGGAAGATGCAGCCTTCAAAACCTCCCATTTGTTAGAACACTCCAGGCTATGAAATGCCTGCTTACTCCTACGTACACCTTTCTGTAGTTTTTCCTCCCATCATTCAAATGATCTTAATTGGAGGCAAATAATATAATGGGAATAAATAGCAGTAGCATGAAATTCCAGCACAGCACAAATTCATTATTCTTATTGAACACTACACTTAATCTCAGTTAAACTCTATGTACTGTTCAGTCTGCCCGGTAAGACATTCCTAATCAAGATGCTTTGTTTCAACTTCAGTGGCTGAAAACATGTCAGCAGACAAATCATTTATTTCTCTGCATTTCCAAAGGTCTCTGAAATGTGTTGTGGTTTTTCGGGGAGGGAGGAAGAGGATACAGAATTGCAAATAAACTTACAGCACATTCAGAGAAACTGAACATTAAAGTACACAACTTACCGTATTATATATGGAATATGCAGCTAAAACGTGGAATAAAGATTGTTGCCTGGAGAAACAAGAGTAGAGAAAGAAAGTGCTGTAATACTGGGTATTGTAAAAGCAGAAGAACATAAAATTAGTTAACTGTATTTGGGAAACTTGTTTCTCCAATTTAATTTGTCTGGTTCTGAAGAGCAGTGGTATCTGCTTCCATTTTTAAACCAACATTATATTTAGCACTTTTCTGACATTTTGCTTGTTTAAAGATTACAGAATGTATCTATAATAATTTGAGATGCCAGTGGTGTCAGACCATTATTATTACAAATAGGAGATTTGAGGCATACATGGCATACGTGTCAAACACAGATTTATTCAGAATTACAGACTTTAAACACACCACACCTAATTTCTGTTTGCAGACCACTAACAGCTGTTACTGACTGCAAACAGTTACATAGAAGAGATAAAACACAAAGTGGGTACAAAGGTGTCTTAATCTTGGCACCCAAATTAAAAGCTGCTTTAGTGACTGTCAAACAATCACAATTCCAACTCTCCATCCTACGCTCAGTCCTTCAGAGCATATCAAACCTGCAATTCTAACAGTGAAGTACATACAGAGCTTTGTCCTTTGCTTTCTATAAAAACAGATTAAGTCATCTTGTACTAAGCTGTGAATGTAGCAGGACAAAAATATATAAACTCCACGCTTCTCAAATTGGGACATCAAAACAATGGAGAATTCTCATAATACGTTTTTGAACTCACGCCTACTTCCTGTGATTTGCTGGGAAGGGAATTTGGAAATGTGAACGCCTCCTTTCAACTACAACTGCTAGAGTTTAACTCCCGAGTCTTGCATACTATTGTGTCCACTGAAATCCCCTCCACTTGTCACTGATCAAATGTATAGACAGATATTCAAAGATTTTTAAAAGAAATCTTGAGCAAAAAGCTGCTTATTTTCTGTTGGGAAGGAGGATGCACATTTGGAGAATTTTACCAAAATATCTAGAGATGATGGCATTTTTTTCAGTCTCTTGTAGAAACTGAAGCTTACCTATTCTTAGGTAATTAAAAAAAAAGTAATCTGAAGTACTAGTTATTAATCTTCAGTCTTATTTTACAAGGACAAAATGAGATTAAACAGAATCACAGAATGGCCCGAGTTGGAAGGGACCTTGAGGATCATGAATCTCCAACCCCCCTGCCAGGGCCAACAACCTCCACATTTAATACTAGACCAGGCTGCCCAGGGCCCCATCCAATCTCGCCTTGAACACCTCCAGGGACGGGGCATCCACAACCTCTCTGGGCAGCGTGTTCCAGCACCTCACCACTCTCATAGTAAAGAACTTCTCCCTGACAGTCTGCAACAGTTCGGTTGCAGATACCATCCATGAGAACCTTCTGTGATCAGTTATGGGAATTTGAACTATATGAAACCCAACATAAGAGCAAATCTCATTCACAGTAAGATATAAAAAAAAAGGTAATCTTAGTACTATTTACACTAGATGGTACCACTGAAGAATTGTAAAAGAATGACCCCCCAAAAATGTACAGTCAACTGAGAAGTCAAACAAGCTATTGATTTACCTGGAAGACTTTATTTCATTGCTATACGGAATGACTTCTCAATTTTCATCCACATCGCTGGAGGTGTATAATGCAGGTACAGTAATTCCAAGTTCTATTCCAAGTGTGAAATTGATACAGCCAAGGGCTTTTCCGTACACTCTGAGGATGTGCTCACAACGCAGCCACAGGGAACAGAGCGGGCTCTGCCTGTGTTAACCCCCAACCAATGGGGTAGTGAGCTTCCGCTTAGACTTAAAATGTGTGGGTTAAAACTAGCTGAGGCTCAGATGCAATACAGCCATTTTTGCATGGCAGCGTGTCAGTAGTACTGAGAGGCAAGGCACATCAGCTCCAGTGTAGACAGCACAGCACAAACATATCTAAACTACAGTGTCTGCAAAGAATAGTGCTCTCAGCTTTGGGAATTTCTGCTTTGTACTCCATCCTGTGTTGCAACCATCACAGAAATTTCCCAGCCTACTTAGAATTTGACTGCAAAATACCAAGAGGAATAATATAGGAAAATGTTTCTTTTATTATCACATTAAAGCTCATAATTCTTTGAATATTGCTTTTTGAAAATAGTACACTACTGTAGATGATGTCTTGGAAAGAAAAAGAGACTAAAAATTTTCCCTTTCCTTTCCATCTCAGCAGGGTGCTGATGTGGCATGCTAGAAACAATCACAGAATGGCTTAGGTTGAAAGGGACCTTAAAGATCATCCAGTTTCAGCCCCCTGCCGTGGGCTGGTTGCACTGGGTACACTGGCTGGTTGAAAGTAACTATTTGGCTTTGTAACAGTAATGGTGATCACCTCATGGCGCAAAGACAATTCTGCTTTGAAAGTCTGGAACTCCCATTCAACATCCTTTTGCAAATCAAAGAGGTTTGAGGCAGATCAGAAACCAATTATAAAACAAAACTTCTAATTTACTTACTTAACACCATATCTGTCTCGAAACATAATATGATCTCTGTATGTTCGATTTACATCAAGATCAATTTGCCTAATATCTGGTGAAGACCCTCGTGCTTGACACTTCAATTTCTAGGAAAAGAATAAAAAACATATGTTACAGTTTTAATCATCTGTTCCTTACTGTAAGCTCATAAAAAGGAGAAACGTACTGAACTGTACACTTCAACTTACGATTTGAAATATTTAACATAAAATGGCAACTCAGAAACTCATTCAAAAATATACATGTATATATATATATATATGTGCATATATATATATACACACACACACACACAAATTCTATATAGTCAAATGCACATTAACATAGTATAAATGTAAAAAGACCAACCCCAGAGCACACGCTTTTGTGACAGCATTCACTGCCAGACCCCTTTGTTTCAACATTTCAAATTTCCAATTGCAATTTCTCATGTAAGTGCATGAGTGGAGAAAGACAGCCAGTGAATTTCACTGCTCAGGAACAACAGCTCTAGTCTGGACTTTCCAGAAGTGACTGAGGGTGGTTTTCATGCTTTTGTTATCTTTTTCTCTAAGCAGAAGAAAAAGTTACACAGCTGCCAGTTACTATCTAAATACAGATAATGGACGTTTCTGGACATTTCCCTAGTCATTTCTTCTGACCTTCTCTTTTAACCAGTTTAATGGTAGAATAGCTCTACTTGCTTTGATGTTTTACAATTAAGTCAAATTTTGCAAATGAAAACTTCAGGAAGCCTGCAAAGGTTGGACTGCCTTCTTACTTTTCATACCTAAAGTAATTTTTTCTTGACATTCACTCACACATTCTTGCTTCTGTCCCTAAAAGTCAGTATGTGAGACATTTCTATCTGTATTCCTTATGGTATTTTCAAAACATTATGTTGGAAAAGGCATTATTATAGAATATCATGGGTCTTCATAAGGTAGAATTCTACAGCTTCTGGTTGTAAGAAAACAAAAGGTTTTAAGTACCACCATCCAGAGTGATTTGTCCTCCAGTCAGAAAAGAAGGGATCAGAAAGTTTTAAGATGCTATGAGGACCCAGAGCCTATGATAAGGACCCAGATTCCATGATTTACTGAAACTAAAGGAAAAGAAGTACCCTGAGTCCTAGTCATGATGAGAGCCTCTAGACTGGGCACCTAGAGTCTTGTAATCAGAAATGTTAAAAGATTAAGAACTGGTAACTGCCCTGCACCAAGGACTGCAAGAAGCTGTTTCACCTTCCTCAAAACCATGCATCTTCCTTCTAACTTTCATGTGTGCAATTTGTAAATGAGAATTATTATGAGTATTAATATCACTTCAGGAAATGGGAAAAGTGGAGAGCAGTTAAATGAGCTTATCGCAAATAAACAAGCTAGGATTATGATGGAAGGAACTTTTTCTACTCCCACATTTGAACTACAAAGACACTTCTTTGTTTTGCACTAAATGGCATCAATAATCTTTTAATATGAATTAGCATTTTTAAATGCTTTTAGTTATACTCAGTATTCTTTCCCCCAACTACATTACTCAGCATGAATTCCATTCTATCCTTTCTGGATCTGCCTCTAGTCTCCCTTATGAAGTTAAACAAAATCTAATAGAAAGAGCAGCCTGTCAGACTAAGGAGTGATAAATAATTCAAGATGATGATCACAGAGACCAAAATTTAGATAACATCAATGCCAACATCGATCTTCTTTCATGACCTTACAAGATTCCATGTCTATGCAGACCCAAAGAGTCGGCTCCTGAAGAGTGCCATAAAAATCAAACCTAGCAATGCATTTCCTTGAAATTCTGGACATTTTTCCTTAAAGGCAGTGAACATTTCAGTTCCAGCGGGGAAAAAATTAAATACTCTACAATGTTATCTTACCTTTCTGTTAGCTATACTGTTTTCCTATAATCTCCTAGCGCAGAAAGATTGAGAGGAAAAGACAATGTGACAAGATTCAGTTCCCCTTCTGCCTAACTTACTGGCCTGCATACAAACCTCAGTCTACAGTTTGAGGTCTCATGTTGAGCTCAGATGGCAATCAGCACATCCATAGAAAAAGCAGAGTCAGAGAAGAAAAGTTTAGAGGAACATGACCAGAATAATTCAAAGGTGGCTTTAACTGCTACCCAGAATGTGGGCAGGGACTGAGGTGTAACGCATAGCTTTTGCTTTACGCTCTAAGTAGGAATAGGCTTAAGTGGTCAATTTTTGCCTGTAGCTTTTGGTGGGTAACACCTGGGTATTATTTACACCTCTGAGAATACAACAAACTAAACAACAGTACTTTGTAACAGACATCTATGCTTCAACTCAGAGATAACATGGCATAAGTTTGCCAACTTGCTCTCCCAGAGGCCCTCTTGGCTTTAACAAGATGGAGAAGGCAGCAACTCCTCACCCCCTCGAGAACACTACAGACTCCTCTTACTGATATTCAGCTGATGTGGCACTTCCTTAATAGAAATTTCTCAAAGAAGAGTTGTCGTTTCAGAGGAGAAGGGTTTTGTCTTATATTGTTTCACTTTGCTTTTAAGGGGCCTTTAGCAAGGATTTGGGAATGGGAAAAGAAGAGGAAAGATCAAATTAATTACATCAATACCAGAACCAAAAGATAAGCTGGTAAAGTGCTTTCCAATACATGGAAGAAAAAAAAAAGAAAAAACCAAACAGTGAAGTTCAAAGTAATTTGTAATCTTTGGGATTTTTTTTAATTTTAGTATTAAGTGGAAATTCTAACAACTCACACTGTACAAGTCTTTCATTTCTTCTTTCATTTTAGGGACATCAAGTAGTAATGACCAAACTTGCCCTCTGAACTGCAATGGGATTCCTTTATAAATTCTCCTGTGAAACTGTAAAAAGAAAAGAAAACATAAATGCATCACAATTCACAAAGTTCTGAATAAAAGAAATGGTGACATGAAATGCGCTAAAGACAAAAAGGCAATTTTGTCAATTATCCTGGCAAAGGGACAACCGGCTGGGGACAAACCATCTCAGTCTCTTGAGTAAGAGTCCAGCGACGCCTGAGTTGATGGAATCAGCAAAGGAACAGAGAACAAAATGGACACACACGCGATGCTTACAAATCAAGATTTCAGCATGTAGGAAGGCCTATCAAAATTGTATCGCCTTTGCTATTAAGCATTTATTCTAAAAGTACTGGAAAGAGAACTCTAGATTTGATAATACACATGAAAAAACAGATTCTTAGCAACACAAGGTTTCAGGACAAGCCACAAATAACTCACTATAATTATAAAGTATAAATGGGAATGGTGAAAGGCAATCAGCAGTACTGCAAAGCTCTAAAAACTAACAGTACAAAAATGCGCTGCTAATTTTTGCATCCTTGTAAAACTACAATGTATGTATGCATATCACGAGCATGAGCTTGCTGCACACAGGAAATGCCACAAACTAAAGACTTCAGACCGTATTTCTAAATTAATAAACAAATGTTTTAATTTGCATTTTGGAAAAAGTATTTGCACAAAAACAACACAAAAAAGATATTCCAGTTATAGTTTCTAGGACTGCAGAATGACTTTACAACACCACACAGATTTCTTGGCTGTGAAACTGAACATCAGATTCCTTGTTCCTGACACAGACTACTGACACACATCTTGTACTAGAAATGGATCAGAAGGGGACAAATCAGTACCTGTGCAAAGCTAGAATAGTTATATAAACTATCCATCTCATGTCAGTCTTGCCTCTGACATGTCACTGCTCTTCCATTTTAATTCAGTGGTTTGGATCTCACTGGGTTTATTTGAAAAATCAGGAGCACTGACAACTGTCTTCCTAGCTTCTCTTCCAATTTAAATTTCTTTTTGCTGCAGCATTTAGGAACACGGAGATCTTCTAAACAGAGAAGGATGGGCTCGTTGTCTTCAGTCTTGGCTTTATGCAGCCGGGAGAGACCCAAGGTAAGCAAAGCCTCAAGACAATCAAACCTTACTCACTCTTTTTTTAGCCACACACAAAGAAAAGGTTGTCTTCCTGAAAACATGGCTGGGGAAAGGAAAATCAGAGAACTCAAAAAACAAAAGGTATCTCTAAAGCCAGACAAAATCCATGTCTGGACTTAAGAATGTGTCACTCTTACACAAGTTTTTTGACGGTCATCTAAGAGAAACACAACCTGGTAGGGTTACAACTCTTTTCTTTTCTGTTCCTTATTCAATTGTACAAGATAGTACAAGATAGATCCTGGAGGCAATCCACACAGAAAACATCAGAGGTGTGGCCCTGTTAAGGAAAGTTTGGTGCTTTAATGCTATTAAAATTGTTTAAGTAGCAGCATGTCTAGCAGGAGCATAACAACATCACTCCAGCTTTTTCCTGCAAGGATGAAGAATAAGCCACAGTGCTACAAAGCACACTTCTAAAGATGTACATCCAAACTTCAGCTCGCACTGAGGATTTCAGTGTACGTCAACCCAGACATAAGGGTAACTGCTTGAGAGAAAGGATAATTCAGTCTTTTGAAAGCCAAGCAGCACCAATTGCAGTGGTGTCATTCTGCAAAACGATTAGCCTGTCTATTGGAAACCAGAATGAGCTAAATTTGCCAGCCTTATCTGTAACCTGAAAGGAGTGTTACAAGCCCCCAGTGACATTTAGCTGTATTCCTCAGGCCCACACTACAATAGTGTATCTTGATAACAAGGCTTTTTGCCAGACCACTATCATTTTGTGACTCATTACCAAATGTCTCCAACAACTGTCAGGTTGCTAGTGAACAGAATAGGCTGAAAGAAATTCTCAAGAAGAGTTCTAAAAGAATATTCTGGGAGAAGGCTGGGTAGACATTAAAGGCCAGAAATAGGCCTTTGTGACATTAGTTTCTTCCTGAAATAGTTAAAACAAATCCAGACCACCCAAACTGTGGGCATTACTTCATGAGACAAAGCTGAAGGAGAACAACAATCAGTTTTGCAGATGACTTTCCAGTTTTCCCATCTTCTGCATTTCTCAGGTTGAACCAACCAGACACTAAAAGAGTTCTCAAAGCAGCAAGAGAAAACTGAGATAGAGAATGGTAGAAGGCTTTTAAAAGAAAAGACTGAAAAATGAGTTGTTTTTACTAACTTTGCAAAGAGTGGAAAGCACTGAGACACCAGCAGGTTGGTAAGCCCATTGTGGTTTCGAAAAGAATCAGAAAATAAGGAAACATTTTCAATTGCTGGGATCAGAATTATCACACTGGCAGAACAAATCTAAAGAACATTCGGAGTTTCTTGCAAACCATTTCACATCTGTATCCAGTCAAATCTGCTGTTCAAGCTCCCAGTTATTTCAGAACATTAGAAGAGCCTGCCTACAGACTCAACAGAGCACCATGCTAAGGACTTTCACTGTCTATCAGATATATGAAATGAGATATGAGACTCTTTCATATGTCAGATATGAGAGATGAGACTCTTTCATGGCACAGGCTCCATTACACAAACAACCTGGAAACAAGCGTGAATTAGTTTTTTACGTAACAGCAAACCACACGGCTGCACTGTGTCTCAGGGCTGGAAGGGGGGAAATACAAGCTTCAGAGCAAAACTCATATCTCACCATCATTCAGTTATCAAACAGTTAAAGAACATACAAATGAACAAACTGATTATTAGCCAACTGAACATCTGCACCATAAGTACCATGCTACTGCCCTCTGCTGTCTTTTATTTCTATACAAATTTAACTTACGCTGAGAACTGCAGGCTAAGTCTATATACTTGCAGAACCCTAATCAAGTCTCTGCTCTCTGTAAATTAATAATTAAAATAAGAAGTAGAAAATTCAGCAAGATACTTTATTTCATCTCCCTAGAGGTAGAAGAAAAAGCAAATAGTCTTCAACAAACTCATTAAAATTAAGGCTTTCTTAAGATAGTAGCTCAAAACAAAACACAAGCATATTATCTTGTAATTCAGGTAACTATTCAGTGAAAACAAGTGTCATTCAGAGAGTGCTGCTGTGCAGCCTGGAATGCTTCCATCATTAGAGGACACTGAGGAAAACATAGGTATCTTCAGTAGACAGAACTATGTGAACGCAACTTAAAAATGTAGGTTCAAATTCTTTGTCACATCTAAGCTAAAGACATCCCTTACAAACTCTTAGAATTATCACTAATGTTGCTGGTTCTGGTAGATAGGACACACATGCACGCATGGTAAGGATCCTTCGTTCTGATTCCAAAGGAGCTTCTCATTAAAAAAAAACTGGAGCTGCATGTTGCACTTTTCCACTGTGAAACTAGAGAATATACAGAATGAAATTTAAAAAGTTTATAAAGTAAAGAGAAATGATAAAAAAAAAAATGACTACTAGACTTGGAATATCCCAAATAAATCTTAGCCATCATCTCAAAGAACGAAGATGTTACCATTCAATGTTCAATATGGCCTCTATGCAAAAAACAAAACAGAAGGTGTATAACTGCCCCCTTATTCCTATACCTCAGACTTTAAAGCTGATGATCCAGTTGGTACCTGGCCAAGAAATGAGGCCACCACCACACAGTACAGGTTTAAGAGCAGGATCTGGCGTTCCAGCTTCTGCCAGATAGAAAACTGGCTTTCCTGAAAATAAAACTTCTTCAGTTATGCTAGGAAGAGCTGCACATGACGCAGAGGGACTCTGCCACCTCAAAAAGAATCAGTGATGAGAAGCATCAAAATTAAAATCTGAAGGCCCACAAGAAAGTATATTCATAATGAAAAGAAAATATATTTATAAAGGCTGCTGCCTTTAGAGGTTCTTCAGCTTCCGTGGATTGCATAAAAGGAAGAAAAAGTGCAAATTCAAGAGCTGCTAAATCTCATTCAAAAAAATCTGAGGAATGCGAAGAGGGTTCTTCATTAAGGCCCTGTGTTCAGACTCCAAACTAAGTGGAGACTTGATTATTACATTCTGTGTGAATGCCAGAACAGCTGGAAATTGCCAGCTACCCTGATTGTTTCAATTCTTCCTTTTTCTCTCAATTTAAGTGACTTCAGTCACAGCTAGATGAAGGTAGACAGCAAGAGACAGAAATACTTTAGTGGAAATACTCAAATGGGAATGTAACAGTTTTATTTAATCTTTCATGAAAGTTATGATCATACTAAGCAGGAAAGATTCAATATCCATGGTGGTTGATAGTACCCTGGGCTATTAAGCAGTAGAATACAAATAGAAAATAAAAGCATAAGCTAGAGAAACACCACAATGAAAGACAAACTCTGCTACTCTCTGACACTTCCTGCATAAGAAATGACTGATGGGGAGATGAAAAGTTTCATGTGATTGATATTTGTCAAAACAAAGACACAAAGACAGGTCCGCATTTCACAGACTGGTGTCTGTAAGAATTATGATCACTCCACTGAAAAGATACCTAAATAATCACATGGGAAGCAAGGAGCTTACACAGTTACGAAGATGAGCATGTGCTTACTTCCATTATGCCTTCTTTCATTACATATAATTCATTGCTCAAAGATGGAAGAGACTGACATTTTTCTGGTTCAGTCTTTCTCTAGTTCCTTGTGGCCACAGGCTGCTGCCCTCCCACTACTTTTTTGTTGTGAAACTTTAAAGCACAGAAGTTCTAATGGGAAAGCAAGATGAAGTCCCCAGAGTTCACACTTCTCCTGAGATATTCTTCTGCAGTAAAGATTAAGGGAAGATGTAAATTGAAGCATCTCACACGCACATACAAACACATCAGTGTGCGAATATCTTCTCATTAATTCTCCTTGCAAAGTTAAGATGGAAAGAATTAAGGGAGCAGCCTCTAGGCAGCTCTGCAAAACAGAATTAAAAGAAAACTGTATTTTGCAGTTAGGTATATGACAGCTTTGGATAATGTAAACAATAGCACAGATTCATTTATAGTATATGTACGATATGAACAGGTTCCTTCAAGCCAAAACTATTGTAGCTGTATGTTATGAAGGCTCATTACAAAAGGGCTTTCTGAAGTCCAATACTTTCTAATACCCACTCCATCCTTCAGACCACTATTTTCTCTGCCTCTCCCTCTCTCAAGTATGTCATTTTCCAAAAGCAAGCCAGCATTACAATTATAATCTGTAACTCTACAAAATTATTACCGTTGTTTTTGTCATTGCAGCAATGTTTCCTTCAGTGCTGTTTCCAAACAGCTGTGATTTCAGGAGCAGTCTGACTGCACAGAAACCATGGGAATGCCAGGTGAAGTGAATCCTTTAATGACAGGCTGCTTGGTGGGTTTTTTTTTTTTTTTTTTTTAATTTTAGTATTAAGTGGAAATTCTAACAACTCACACTGTACAAGTCTTTCATTTCTTCTTTCATTTTAGGGACATCAAGTAGTAATGACCAAACTTGCCCTCTGAACTGCAATGGGATTCCTTTATAAATTCTCCTGTGAAACTGTAAAAAGAAAAGAAAACATAAATGCATCACAATTCACAAAGTTCTGAATAAAAGAAATGGTGACATGAAATGCGCTAAAGACAAAAAGGCAATTTTGTCAATTATCCTGGCAAAGGGACAACCGGCTGGGGACAAACCATCTCAGTCTCTTGAGTAANTAATTTGCTCCTCTAGTGTTAACCACTTTATCCAATCAAGTGTCAGGAATTGTTCCTGCAACTCACAACTTACTGCGTCTGCTCTTCAAAAAATGGGGTTGGAAATTGGTGTATTCTTCCAACATATTAGAGTAAAAACTGTCTTCGTTTGTGAATTCTATACAATCATAAGAACATCACTTTCCATAAAGAGAAGCAGCAAATAATGTCTGATTTTCCACTGCATGCTGGCTGGGAGGAGGGGCTTGATTCTGTATTATGTTCTGATGCAAGAAAATAACAAAAACATCCTTGTTTTTAAAGTCTTGTGTGCTCCATCAGGGTCCAACAACCAGTGAAAATTCCTAGCCTGAAGCAAAGTTTATACCGTTTATGAACTTACCGAATTATTCCTGCCACTATTTATAGTTCAGTCTATAATTTGTTACATGAACTCAAGCTCTTTCTGCTCAGCTGATCTGCTTTACCTTCCACACGCCTGGTGAAGAGGATCATTCAGTTAAATCAATGGACAATGGACTGATGTCACTGGCAGCAGAAGAGGAAGACTGCTGCTGCTTAGACAACACAGAGCTGTTGTGTTTCCTGAGGGTGGTATTTGACACACTCGTTGCAAACTAGGTTGCTATTCTGCAGCTTTTTTTGAGCATCCCTTTGATTTGTAAACATATCTTCAGATCAGTCAGTCACCTCAATAAAGAAACAAAGCCAGACATGATATGAACAGAAAGAATAAGAAAAGCTTTGGAAAAAAGTTACCTTCTTATGCATTCACTTTAGATTTAAAAAGTGATACCATGAAAGACAGCAATAACTGCTGTTGGTATGTTTAAGAAAAACAAAGAAAGGCACTTAGTAGCCTCGAAAACAAAGGCAGGATTGCAGACATAATGAGTAGGGGACAAGTAAATTCCTTCCTGTTTCAATTGTACTATCTCCTATTTTTCTGCTTATCATTCTAATAAATATCCTCGTCTCAATCTCTCCAATGGAAGTTTTTCCATTTTGCAAAGAATAACTTAGTGAAACAACGGGGTGTAAGGGAGCAAGCTAACTCTGTAGGACATTCATCCAAGCAGCGACCTGGGATGTGCAACAGTTGTCCTCTGTCCTCAGCAAAACACAGGCAGAGCAGCATCACCAGAACGCATCACCAGAATCCCCTCAACAAAATGTAAGTTTTAACAGATCTAAGATGACCAAGACTACATTTACAGCGAAGAAACTATGCACAATCCCCACTTACCTTTCAAAGTGAGTAAAAACACTTGGGCTTAATGGCATGCCTAACATTGCTTGACTTTTGTTAGCCCCGGACCATTACTTGTTGTACAAGCAGGTTCAAAACAATTCTGTAACTAAAAATCTCCAAAGCAATGCCAAGAGCTTTAACAGGTAATTTGTTTACTTTAAAAATCACCTGTAACTTCACATAGAAAATCATTTTACTCCCTTTATCTACTTTTTTCTTTAAATCAAGAAATGTTGTAGCACTGTTGGGCATGGTTATGTAGCTGCCAGCACATTTCAGGGATTTATCCTTGAACGGTTTCTCCATATTGATCTCAAGACAAAAGCCCATCAAGCCAGAAGGTATTCTATTACGAAGAAGATCCCATTCATATCACCAAAAAATGGCTTCTCTTAAAGACTATGAAGGGAGTTGCATATTATATACGGAAAAAAAGAAGACTTATCCCAAGGAAGACGAGGCATAGAACAGCTTCCTGTGCTTTTTACTTGAAAACATATTCAATGAAACTCTCCTTTTAGCAAAGAAACCATGCATTTTGTGATATTCTAAAGATATCTTTGCTGGCAAGCATGATAATTTAAACATCAAACTATATGCCCCATGTTATGACTAATCAGTTTCCTTGGAGAGTTATTCAAGGTAGTTTCCAGGAACAGTGACTGCAAGCCATCCTAGCCTGTTCATCAGTAAACTTGGGTTGCAAAAACATTAAAAGAAAACAGAAACCACAGAAGATTAGTAATAAAAAAAATCCTCAGATCTTAATAAGCACCTCAAAAGAATAGCTTTAAATTTAAATATTAATTACAACAATACCCATCAAATAAATGAATAAAAAAATCACCTCAAAGTTAAGAATCGTAATCTCTGAAAGGGAATTGATGATTCCTGCAGAACTCAACTATTCCCATATCAATCTGTTCCCAATTCTTAAGCTTACAAAGATTTTCCCTTCTTGCCTCCTTCCCACTCTCAAAATGTAACCAAACACAGGTTCAGATAACACCAGCTACGTGCAAGAGAAGGCAAGCAGCTCAAACGCTTCATCTGCTCCTAAAATTGTGTTCGTGTGACTGCAGAACAATTTGCTAAGTGAACCAAACTCACAGCGCACAATGCAACACAACACACAATGATTACTATGAATAAAGGGCACTGTCCTTCATAGAATCATAAAATCATGGAATAACAGAATAGCCAAGGTTGAAAAGGACCACAACGATCATCTAGTTTCAACCCCCCTGCTATGTGCAGGGTTGCCAACCACCAGACCAGGCTGCCCAGAGCCACATCCAGCCTGGCCTTGGATGCCTCCAGGGATGGGGCATCCACAGCCTCCTTGGGCAACCTGTTCCAGTGAAAATTCCTTGCATTTGCCCACTGGTTTTTTGGTTTTTTTTGTTTTTTTTTGCTTCTTTTGGGAGGGAGGGGGATTGTTTTGTTTTGTTGGATGTTTTGTTTGTTTGTTTTTTTAACGTGTTACGGCATTTTTTGAAACAAAAAATCATTGTTCTTTCCATGTGTATTTTTTCTGATCAAAAATAAGACAGCCTAATTTAAGGTAACATATTCATTCGAAAGTGATAACTAACAAAAAAGGATGCTTAACTTTACCTTTTCTGTATTCTTGTATTTTTCCCAGCTTTTCAGCATCTTCAGCCATTTTGTGGTTCTTTCAATTTCAAGGTGTTTTTGCTGAAAATAAATTACAATATGTTAATCTTCTCAAAATGAACACATTTTAAAGTATTTATTTAATATATTTCTAAAAACGTTGAGAAAAAAATTAAGTGCAACATTTATAGAAGTTTCTTCTCTACACATTTTTATTTTGCAAATACAAAAATCATTTTGATTTGATTTCACACTGAGTGATTTTTCAGGCAAATAATTTCTGCTGCAGAAGTTTTAAGTTCGCTGACTCTGCAGTGATGGCTGTCCTTAATCAGACTTACCCAAGACACAATTAGCTACTACTTTCCAGCAGCCATGCAAACCATCCCTTCTTAAAAGGCACAAATTAAAAATGCACTACGTACCCTGACAGAAACAAACTAGTAGACTTCAGGTGATGCAGCAAACCAGTATATGTTGACCTCAGTAACAATTCGTAAGCTTTAAATAAAGGACATGTGTGAGTGTATGCAAGAAAAACTATGGCAGCAAAAATGGGACTATTTCTGGTCTTGAAAAGCGATAAGGTTTCGCTGTAGTTCGCTGTTGGAGAGGATATTGACAAGAATATTTCAGCAACAAGGGGATAAAATAAGAATAAAAAAAAAAATACTGTATTTTCAAAATAAGCAGTTGAAGTAGAATAACGTAATAAACATGATTTTCACACTTCTGTGTTCCACATGGCTTTAAAAGCACAGGACAACGCAGTAACCTTAAAGATAGCTACACTTGCCATCAACTTCTTGAATACGGGAACCAAGCAAGCACTTGCAATTAGCCATTTTAGTCCCTAAATTCCTGGCAGTTTGGCTTTTCACAGCCACAAATGCACACTTCGTTGGCTCTGATGATAAGAAGATTCACCATGTGGCACTTTTACAGCCATGTTTTACACGTTGTAAAGTAGGTTTTGTATCTCTGATTATCCTAGAAAACTATTACCTCGGTAATGGGAAGGAGGAGTGTTTGGGTTTTGTGTTTTTGTTTTCATAATGCTTTGTAGCTGAGCATCAACACTGAAAAAGCTAAGGCAGAAAGCTCATCTGTGTCTACTTTCTCTTCAAATATGAACATAAGCAAATATTCAGATTTTTCATAAAGGCCAGTCCCTCTACCTCCCACTTCAAATTCAGGTCTTGATGAAGACAGGGAAGATCTTCTGTTTCCTACAGGGAGTGATTAATGAATGTAAGAATATAAGCCTAATTTCAAAGCTCTGCAAGATTCTGGAAACTTGTTTGCGCTTTCATTATCTGTATCTGAAGTGCCAGGGAAAATAAAAATGAAAATTATTACTTATTGTCTCAAGTGAATCGTAATTCTGCTTCCAGCTTTTAATTTGGTAATTCCTAAACTACTTTTTAAATATATATGTTAAAAAAAAAAGACAACACTTTCTTAAGAGAGTTAGGTTAGAAGGAAACAGTAGATAAATGACTGCTTCCCAAATTTCATAGGTTTCACATTCTTGGTTCTGATTCCCCTCCACACAACAGAACCTCCTTAAGAAACAAACGTTTTCAACATCTCAGAAGCAGATGTTCTCCAGGAGTAGTTTATTCTGCTGGAATAACACTGCTATTAAGTTAGAAAAGGTCTCTGCCCTCAACAGGTTTTTAAGATAATTGCTAAGAAAAATGAAACCCCATCTGCTGTAAAGTCTTTTTGTTTGTATGTTTGATCTACTTTCAAGATATCTGGTCTTCTGAGCCAGAAGCTCACTTCAATTGTATGTTTGTTCAAGCTTTTATGTCTTCTGTGTCAATTTATCCCAGTTCTCATGTGAACCTACTGTAGTCAAAACAGCAATTATTTCTGTGTTCAGTTGTTAAAAATTTTTCACTCTTTTTTTTTCAGTCGGAATTATGTTCCCTTTCATGTCTAACAGGTGGAAACATGCACAGATCAGAAGCAGCCCATTGCAGAGTAGAGGGATGCTGCTGCTGCTCTTTTAGACAAATTCCACGTAGTTGTCACACACAAAAAAAATCCATTTATCAGTCTTCTGACTATTTTTTATACTTTGAAGCATTTTTGCCATTGAGAGTAACAGAATCCCTAACTGAAAAAGAGAAGGTCTCTCACTCTGGTGTCAGTAAATAATACAGTACAGAAAAGAAGAAGCGTGAAGCTCTGTTGGCAGGTATCCACCTTGTGTGCACCACTCTACCTTCACAGACAGTAAAGTGTGCTACAGCCAAGGCTCAGAGCAATGCCTCAGCAGAAGCCTCAGACAAAACCAGTCTGACACAGACTCCAAATTTCCTGAGGTCTGTTTCCTGTCCAATTTTCTATTCTGGATCATCTTTCCTCCTTTAGTTTTATCTCAGATGTAATGTGTGATATGAAGTACATACAGTAAGAACAACAGCATGATGCATTTAAGTTACCAAATGACCAGCAAGGTAAACAAACTATTGAAAGTACTCTGTAGTCACAGTAATAATGCCCATTCCAGAAGTACTGCACACAAAAATAAGAGTGCAAAGACACCTGTGCAAACCTTGCTTGAACTTTACACTAAAACATGTATGAAAATAGATTCAAAATTCACAAGGATATACAATGCTTTACATAAGCTGCAAGCTTCAAAGCATGACTTAAGAACTTTCATTTTTAAATTCACAGCTAAGTCAAAAGGAAAGCACATACAATTCTGCCAAATAAGTGACTTTAAAAGATATTGGCTAGAAAGCTTCTAGTGTTAGCCTACATTAACGTGACACTTTCACTGTTCTGTGAATGGTATCCTGAAAACAGCAAAGACTCAATCACCACTGATAGAAAGACAGATAAACCTCAAACCAGCAGAGGTCAGGATATCATCAGGAGTATAACCAGGAGTCTAACACAGGAGCATTACTGTAGGATTATAAAAGTAAACTAGATTTGCAATTTAACACTGATTCAATAAATACAGTTCCTATGCTGAGATTTTGTCTGAGACAGCATGAATAAAGTATGGGACAAAGAACTGAGACACCATTTTCAGGCAATAATTTAAAGTTTACTACATAGTCAAAGTGAAACAGAGCTCCAAAACACATATACCATAATAACTGCAAGCTGTCTAAAGTTTATGCTCATAGACTCGCTACCCTGCTGTGCCCAACGGATAGAAATGAAATTATATATAGGCTTACCATGTTATTAAACGTAATGGAACATGGCAAGAAAATGCAACTACTTCAGGCTGCAAATGCAGAAATATATATGAACTGACGCAAAACAGAAAATAAGAAGTTCACTTCTTTTATGAGAAAGACTTCTTGCTAGCCCTGTACTGACTCCTTAGTTTCTGTGGAGAAGGAAATCATATTTAGAAACTCTGCTCTTAATATTCAGAGTTGAGCCTCCTTAAGATGAGTAACACAATCTCTCTTCCATGCACTCTATTGATTTGTGCAGTCAAAAGAGATAACTTTAAGCTTACAATTTTAAATATTTCAAGAGTTTTCTGATTATACAGAAGATCAGTACAGAACCGACAGTCTTGGAGACAAAAAGGGCCTGACAGAAAAGGCCAAAGGTATTGAAAGGAGCTCATCTTGGCCAATACAAGCAGAAATGCAGTTCCAGTGGTTTTAGTAAAAGCTTTCTGCGTTATTAAAACATCAGTTCCTAAACTTGTCTTCCAGCATCCTCCAATAGCAGGAGGCTTTTTGAACGAGAGCCTGCACTGGCTGCTGGCAAGTCTTACAGTTGTAGAACACACCTGGCTTGTCAACTCAGCATTACAATGGAGCTCATCATACCACAGCAAGTGACAGACAGGTTATCTGTCACCATTTACCACAGGAGAAAAGCATGTTTCACTTGTCAGGGGAAGGCAGCAGATGCCTCAGCACCAGGTGCAGCCTCACCTGGACACTGAATCCATCCAGTGCAGCTGGAGACAGCTTGTGATACAAACAGGTCATCTCACCCCAGACATGTGCCTGCCAGCTGGGTCCTTTTGGGGCAGACCTGGGTGTGATCTGTTAAACGGCTCTATTTGCTTTACAGGGTCACAAGATGGGTGAAGAAAGCCTATACCTCACTGCAGTGAGTAATTAATTACACTACTGAATGGGACCCCAAGGGATCTGTGTGTTCATTAACGCGGCCTTAATGACCACATTCCTTCTGGGACTTGGAACATGTGTCTTCGGGAACACAAATCACTACAATGTTTCATCTCTTGATTTCACAATAATTTATATTAAAAAGCCATAAATCTTTAAAAGTTAAAAAAAAACTGGAAGACACTGAACTTACATTTTCTATTGCTGCGTCATGGACAGGAAGCTCCTCTGGACTGAAAACAAAGAAAAAAAATCACATTACTCTAGGCTTATCTTGGCACAAAATCATTTTTCTATAGGTTCTTACAAGTAATCATTTCCAGTAGCAATATGCTGTAGGGAGTAAAACAAGAACTGTCAACTTCAGATTGTTATCACAATAGTATACAGAAACCTTTGGGATTTCATTTTTTAAACACAATAAAACTCATATTTTAAGTAAGAAAATGTGATTATTTTAACATTAAACCTTCTAAATCAGAACAGACTGAATAAAAAGACGCATGGCCAGCAGGTTAAGGGAGGTGATCTCTGCACTGGTGAGACCTCACCTGCAATACTGCATCCAGATGGGGAGTCCTCAGTGCAGGAGAGACATGGACCTATTGGAGCACATCCAGAGAAGGGCCACAAAAATGACCCAAGGGATGGAACACCTCTCCTACTAGGACAGACAGAGAGCTGGGGCTGTTCAGCCTGGAGAAGCAAAGGCTCTGGGGACACCTGAAAGCGATCTTTCAGTATCTAAAGGGGGGCTGTAAGAAGGGGACAGACTCTTAGCAGCGTCTGTTCTGATAGGACAGTAGAAATGGTTTCAAACTAAAGGAGAGATCAAGATTTAGATTGGATATAAGGAAGAAGTTTTCTACATCAAGGGTGGTGAGACACTGGAACAGGGTGCCCAGGGAGGTGGATGCTTCATCCTTGGAAACACTCAAGGTCAGGCTGGACAGGGCTCTGAGCGCCTGATCTATCTGCAGGTGTCTCTGTTCAGTGCAGGGGGGTTGGACCAGATGGCCTTTAGTGGTCCCTTCCAACTCAAACAATACTATGATTCTATGAATAGCTTCAAGAGAAAATGACTTTACTAAAACAAATAATCCTTTTTCTTCTGTTAAAGCACCCTGTACTGTACTACTGACATGAAACAAACTTTCTTTAAATGCACACAGCAGTTTTAATGCTTTTTTAAATGAAGATTTTTCACACTACTGCACACTGTATGTTTTTATTTTAGAAATCTAGCCATTTCCAGATTTAAGAATCTTAACTCCACTCCATGTTTATCTGTACAACTGAAATACCCCTAAGAAGAGTTCTCCTTCCTTACTACACTACCTTGCGAAAGGCAGAGAGACTTTGTTTGATCTGGGAGACTTACCTTTAAGTTTTCAAAAACTTTAGATATCTCACTGATTAACAGAGAGAAGGTAGTAAAAAAAATTAAAAAAAAAAAAAACAACTTTTATTAGTAGGTATGTAATATTTTAAAACAGTTTTTCCACTTCTAAGCCCAACTAAAAAGACAGGTTATGAAGTGAACCCTTGAAAAGCAGCCTTTAAACAGATATATTTTCAGATTTAATTCCATTCTGAGGGCTCTAACTTACGTTCTTCTTATCAAAGAAAACTTATGTTTTTCGTATCAAAAGTAACTGGACCACTTTGATGCCAAATGAGACTTCCTTCCTTTGTATGCGTCGTTTGCAGCTTCTGAAAACACAGCAGCTCATCTAAGTAGCAAGGCTCCCTTTTTCTGCTCTACAGATCAGATAAATAAATAACTCAACAAAATCCTTCTTAAAAGGGACTAAATAAAAGAAGCATTGTGTGAAATTCTTCACAGAAAGAAGAAAAAATGAAAAGTTCCTATTAAGTCTTAATATTTTTGAAGAATTCCTACTCGTATCACCATAGCTGTCTATGGTGAGGACACCAAAACCATCCAGTTTAGACCAGTATCAAATCTGTGCAGGTGTGGAAGAAAATAAATCCTTACCAGGAAAGACTGCAATAGTGGAAATGGAAACTGAAATCCACCTTCTCTCCTATGTAGCTGCAGTTAGCATAAGAATGATCTTATGCAAAATGCTTAAATTATATTTCATCTCGTTTATTTTGTTTAAAGACTTCAAAGATGCCATTTCAAAATCAGAAGTTTTACCTGAATCATTAAATACATTTGAATTACTTTACCTAATGGAAAATCTTGCTCCAATCAACACCCTTTTGGAGACATCCCCTCGTTCGCCCAAGTCTAAGCTTACAGCACTTTAGGAACTAATCTAACAGACAAGAGAGCTCATCTTTGGAACAGCACTGCAAAAAGCATAATAAGTTCATTCAGAAGCACTTTCCAAATATCTGAAAGTTTTCTTTAAGAATAACATCAAAACCCAATAAAATCCCTTGAAAGTCTCAGTGTCTGACACACTAGGAAAAGCCTTTATTCATTACTACCCAAATTTATAAGCGATGGATATTACTGGCTATGAAGCCAAATGATTAAAGTAACAAACTGAATGTAGGTCCTGTGTTTGCCAAAGATCATCTAAAAATTACTCGAACAATAATAATAATAAGCAAAAGGGAAGAAAAAAATCCATTTGCTAATCTACTTTAGCTTTTTATGGGTTTGTTTTTAACTACAAAGATTACTAAGCCTTTCAAATTCTAAATTTTTGGTTCTTTAGTGATCCCTTCTTCTCTCCCCACAGAAGATTTCTGAACAATCTCTTCAGCTGATTGCACTTGCACTTGGATTCAACCTCTGAAGGTCCCTTCCAACTGAGCTATTCTATTCTGCTCCATCTCCCACAGAAGAGTCAGCCTCACTGCCACAGCATGGGGAGCATACAGTCGCTGCATTCTTTGTGGCCCTGCGAGATCTCACAAGCACTTGGCTGCACACACAAGAGACTTTTTCTTTCCCAGCGCTGTCAGCAGTACGTAAGACAGCAGGCTGATATCTCCGTAGCCCCACACGCTCCCACAAGGCACAGCTGAACTGGTACCACTTGACAGCTTATCTTCACATCTTCTAATCTGGCATGGAAACTCGTAACGTGAAGGATTAGTCAAATTTCATTTTCTCACAAAGAAGTGGACAACACAATTTATTAAGGACACGTTCTCTGCCAATTTTGTAAATAACCACTGATGTACAAACAAAAAGCATCACTGGATGTACTGAGTAATGAAGGAAGAAGGCTCCTTTGTGCTGGGAAGCAGATACCTAACGTCTTGCTAAATTATCCCAGCAGCAAATTGATGATAGCCTTGCTTGTTATTTCTATAGCTACAGAATTGTGTAATAATCATAGAACCATTAAGCTTGGAAATAGACCACTAAGATCATCTAGTCCAACCATCAACCCATCCCCACCATAGAACCATGTCCCTCAGTGCCACAACTACCCTCTTCCTGAACACCTCCAGGGACGGTGACAATTTCTTCTCAGAAAGAGTGGTGAGGCATTGGCACAGGCTGCCCAGGAAGGTAGTGGAGTCACTGTCCCTGGAGGTGTTCAAGAACCGTGTGGATGTAACACTGATGGACACAGTTATTGGGCATGGTGGGGATGGGTTGACAGTTGGACTAGATATCTTAGCAGACTTTTCCAACTTTAATGCTCATATGATTCTACAGTGAGTAAAGTATAGAAGTGAAAACCATAAATTTACTTTGTGATACTTCTGAATAGAAAGGAGAAAGGGAAGAATTCAGCTGTTAAGAAAGGCCTGAGTACAAATGGAAGAATTTTGCTGTATAATTCCTAACTCAAATTGTTGGTTTACAAATTGCCACAACATTTCAGAACTCAAATGTATTAGAAAAAGTAAGTCTTCCCAAGCATGAACAGTTATTAAACTGTCACAATTAGTCAAGAGTGAGTTGTAGGAGTGTATAATATTATTAGACAAAAATTAGTATCTTCATGTTGGGAAATGAATTCTGACTAGCTGTTCTCTTAGGTCTGCCTCCCCTTCATCTTCTGATACAGAGCACATAAAACTGCCAAAGCAATAAATGATATTATGAATACATAAAACAGTGCATGGCAATAGAATGCAACCTTATTCTGTGTTTATACATACCACTTCCACGTTACTGCCTCATGTCATATATTATATCTATTGTATCTACATCAAAAGTTAGGTTATCTGTGTTTCACAGTCTTACATTAGGGAACATACATAAGCTTGTGAGAATCAACAGATACATAACATTGCTACTTAGACTGATTATTTGCCTGTCTGCATGAAATTACTGCCACAAAATGGGCTACAAAGCAAACTATTTTCTGAAGTCAGCTGAAAAAAAAATAATTAACCATTATAAGTCCACATCAAACAATATTTCAATTTTACTCCTTTCTTTAGAAGAAGGATTTAATTATTCTACTCCTTAAAGCACAGAACTAAAGCCCAATTCAGACAGCAATGAATTCAGATCTTTTAGTCCCAACAAGTAAATTTTCAGACAAATTCTGATTTCAAACAATTGATTTAATCTCCCAACCCCGAGGTGGAAATGAGAGGTTACAGTATAATCTTCAAACCAACAATATACAGAAAAATTTTCTGAGAATATTAAAGAAAAAGCAAACTGTGTTTTAAACTAAGTAATGAATTTTCCACAGATAAAACTCCACAGATCCCTTCCTTTTACTTTCCATTACATATTTTATTTATATTACTTACAATTTTGACTGTGTCTACCAAAATAATTGGAGCTCTGCTACTTTTATCATCCACTGAATTTCAGGAAATAACCTTTGCATAGTATGGGGGTGGTGACAACAGCAGATTAAAAAACAGATTTCAGAAGTTATGTTAAAATTCATAAGCAAGCCAAGGCAATTAATGAATATACAGGGCAAGCCAATGTGACTTTCTACAATATAATTATCAGGAAATATGCTGCAAGAAATAATTCGGTGCTGGCAAAAGATTGGCTCAGATGTGATTTCGTGACCAGATTCTAGTTACAATTGTTATTTGTGGATTCTGTTGATGTTGCTGCCAGTACGAACAGCACAATGCCATGAATATGTAGCCCCTATCCAGAAGTCTGCAGTATTGCAGACTCTCAGAGATAAAAGATCAGATAAACCAAATTCAATTAAATCTCAAAGTGGTGACTTTGAAAGTACCTTTCTGCTTGGGATGAATCCACTACAAAGTTTATGTTGCCAATATAAAAAAAATGATTGATCAATTTATAGCAAAATTTATAGCAAAAAAAGTACCTGCATTCCCACTGCCAAATACTTCCCTGTACCTTTAGCAAAAGTACTATATGTAAACTTAAAGTTTTCCTGGTTTGGGATCAGAAGACCTTTGATGAAATCCATAATCCACAAAACTGAGCACAGCAATATTTCTAGTTATTTCTGACATCATCTTAATTAAACATACACAAACACTGAGGTCAGAAAAGTCTTCTCAATCGTATTCCAAGTATCCTTTAAAAAAAGATTAAAAGCTAAAGCCACCTTACAACACTAAAGTGGTTAAAAGACCAATGAAAAAGAAAGAATTTCTCTCCCTTGCTTCTGAATTGTACTCAATACACAAACACACACAGTCTTTTTTCCTTTAAACGTACATGTGCAGATTGTTTCTAAGTATTGCTTAAAGGGTAGTTACTGTATAGCTCACTTAAATTAGGTATTAATAATTGCACAGGACTTACATTTTAGCAGCCTCATCTGAGCTAAAATTCACATGCTAAGCAAAGTGCATTCCTATAAATTAAATACGATGGTAGTCTTCCAGCAGTAGTTCTTGTTGAAGTTTAATGCTTTATGTACCTGCGCTTGCTTCTTCCACATAATAATCTTCTGCAGTTTAAAATTCTGTTTTGGTGGGTCTGCCACTTGGGTCAAGATTAGCAGCACCTTTGCACTTTATAAAGACAACCTGTCACCCAGACCTCTCTGCAGCATTCTTAATAATCAATGCCAGCGAAGCGCATTCAGGCTATTCCCTGCTTCCTTTAATAGATGCTAAATATAGTGGGAAATAAGTATGGTAATAATGACTGTGCTAAACCCTTAAGTTTTAGAGCTTAAGCAGTAGCTTAAAACCAATGGATACTACTTTATAATGTATTATATAAATTAAATCACATATTACCATATCCAAAGAGGTTTTTGTTTTTTTTTTTTCAATTCTGCTATCTTATTCCTCTTCTCATAAGAACAAGTTGTTTATGAATTCCCAATATACAGTGGGTGATCTTTTACTGAAATCAGAAAACAGAAGCTGTTAACAAAATCAAGCTATTTGTACGTAGATGGCAGATTTATCCTGCAGCTTTCTTTCGTGTTTGCAATTATATCTGCCAGGTTGCATTCACTTCACTTCCTTCTGAATCTGCAGAGAATTGTTGAAGTGACAGCCTGCACTAACTCAATTCAAGGCATGGATTTAAAATTCAAATTTCAACTCCAGTCTTAAGAATAAACTGAAATAATGAGCACATTTGTGATACAGTTTTAGGGAAAAAAAATACAAACTGCTCAAAATGCTAAAAAGTAAATAAACATTCCTTATTTCCTTGCAAATAACCTACATGCAAAGCAGCAGAAGAACCATACGTTAGATTGCCATCTTGATAACAGAAAGAAAAAAAAAAGAAAAACTACACAACTTTTCAAACTTTCTTGAAAAAGCAAAAGCAACAACAAAGCACCTTCACTAAGATAAGCCTTTTGTCAAGGGACTGAAGCATAGTCCAAAAGCACACAAGAACTTACTGGTAACTTCTAAACACAAAAATATTAAAATGCTATTGCAACCACAAAAAATTATAGCAGAGAGAAAGTTGTTTATTTTCCAGTGGAAGCTCAAATTAGACTCCAAAAATATGACTGAGAAAGATGCACAGGAATTCTACTGTTCTCCTTTTGGGTCAAGAAATGCCAATCCAGTAGTTAAGAGCTTCAGTGTTGTTCCAGTTACAGATGGTTGACTGCTTCTCCATGAAGCTCACAAATGATCATCTGGGAGAGAAAGTCCACTTTCCCCTCACCCCTCCTAGGTCAGTTCTATACATTTTTGTGGAACAACTTTTGAATAAATGACCAAGTCATAGAATGGCCTGGGTTGAAAAGGACCACAATGATCATCTGGTTTCAACCCCCCTGCTATGTGCAGGGTCGCCAACCACCAGACCAGGCTGCCCAGAGCCACATCCAGCCTGGCCTTGAATGCCTCCAGGGATGGGGAATCCACAACCTCCTTGGGCAACCTGTTCCAGTATGGCACCACCCTCTGTATGAAAAACTTCCTAATATCTAACCTAAACCTCCCCTGTCTCAGTTTAAGACCATTCCCCCTTGTCCTATCACTATCCACCCTCGTAAACAGCCACTCCCCCTCCTGTTTATATGCTCCCTTCAAGTACTGCAAGGCCACAATGAGGTCTCTCCAGAGCCTTCTCTTCTCCAAGCTAAGCAAGCCCAGTTCCCTCAACCTTTCCTCATAGGAAGAAATATTCATCAGACAAAAAAGACTCAACCTTTAAAAAACAAGCATGAGAAAAAGTGAACAGCAAAAGCATTGAAGATTTCTTCACAGTAATCACAGCTCATCTTAAAGCAACGCTTTTGACCATGATATTGCAAAATATGGCACTGACTGAAGATGACAATTACTGCAAAATGCTATACACACACTGAACTTTCAGAAATAATTTCAAATGCATCAGTGCCAAGAAAAAGGTCACGATGCAACTGTAAATGGACACAATGGAGATCAAGTCCATCACATCTCTTACAGAGCTGTAAGCTCAGTCTACTGCTCAGCTGTCAGTTCTGGTTAAGTAACACTGCTGACTTACTCAGGTCTCTGAAACAGCCCCATCACTTTGCAGCTGTATAGCATGTAAAGTTCCACTTCAACTTATCAGGTGTTCCACAAATGATAAATGGCACCAAGTCCCAAAATCTGTAAAATCTCCTTGTTAATGTTTACTACATATCTATCTATTTGAAAACGCTGTCATGTTTTCAAGCCAGTTATCATACAGAAACACCACTGATATATTATTTCAGAAGTAGTTCCCTGTGAAAGAAAGCAAGGGAAAAAATGTATTGGTTTTGCCTAATGCTAGGAAGATTAATCTAAAAAAAGCATTCTGAATCTCAGTTACTAAACCCAATAAAACTCTATTTCTCTCCTTAAATTAAAAAAGAAAAGGAAGATTATTTAAACAGCAGTTCCTCAACATCTTGATTAGCAATGAATATTCCAGAGCAAAATCAGTCCAGGGAAATGGAGCACATATTAGAGAAGAATCCATTGTACACAATGCAAGACTATAATAGACTTTTCATGTGGTTTATAAAGATTTACTACGGAGAAATTTTACAGACAAAATGAGGCATATTCTTCTGTTTAATAGAAAAGGAAATCAGCAGAAATGTAACTCTAACATTTGAGACCTGAATGTTTTTATTTTAGTTTTTCAATAGCAATTTGTCTTTGGCAGTGGAGAGAGGCTGAACCCAGCACAGCTCCTTCCCAGGAGAGGGAAGGGCACAGCCACTGCCCTGACAGGTGGGTCTGACCCCAGCTCAATTGCTGAGAAGGAAGGAGGGGAGAGGAGAATGACAGCAAGTCCCCAATGAATGACCACGGCATGTAAAACGAAATAACATTTACATCTATAATTGAACTGCTAAGAATAAATATTTCATTGCTCTTCTAGTGCACAACTGCATTAATTGATGAGTTTGGCAATACTGATTGTGCCTAGAGAACTAAGGATACCAGCTGCATGTCACTAGGAGGAGTGCCTTTTTAACCTTCCTAACAACCTCAGTACTCTCTGGTTAAGCTTTAAGCAGACTAGAATTAAAATTATATAAAAATCTCTAATTCTTGACTACTTATTTCGTTATTACCAATTAGAGACACCATGCTTCTCTAATTTCCATTCCCCAGAATGTTTTGGCATCTCAGTAACTTCTTTTTTGCTGCTGAGAACACTCGATGTCCTGTCCTTAAGCCTCTTATCTGAAGACACTTCACCTGTGTACCTACTCAAATCAGCAGGGTCTGCTGCATAGCTGAGAGTTACTCTGGAACATGCAGTTCTACAAACACACCATAGCAACTATTAAGGAATGCATGGAGAATATTTTAGAGACAAAGTATTATTTTCCAGCGAAGCTCTGAATAAATGGCCAAGAAATGGAAAGACATATTAACTTGTTGCTCATCCTATTACTCCCTCTTGAAAAGTTAGAGAGAAAAACAACGGTAACAACAAAATATCAATAGCTTCATTTGGAGACATTTAATGGAGTTGCTCACAATTCTTCATTCAGCTCTTCATTTCTTTGCTCCGCTACCTCCCTTTTGCAGCATGCCATAGAAATGCATTACAGGGCTAATAAAAATGCAGTGCAGTTGAAGAGTAGAGTTTGATGGAAAAGAGCAGGTAGGCCACATAATCTTAGTGAAAGAAAGAATGAATTCTGCTATTTGAGATTATTGTGCTGCCAGACGCACATTTCCAGCATAAGCACACTTTGGAAAGTCAGCTCAAAGCTCTACTGGACCCACGGGACAAAGAATAAAAGTATGAGTCAGATTTTCAGCTGCTGTAAATTGGTACAATTCCATGAAAGCCACTGTGGAGCTACTGCAAAAGTAGCACAAGAATCTGACTCAAACTATTAAGAGGGCTTTATGAACAAAGGGGGAAGAAAAAGAAGTGTATTTTCTACCATTAGGACTTTTATTGTTCTCTTTATCCTTTGCTAGGAAAAAAAAGTACTTAACAGAATAAACCTCAAATCTACCCAACATCACTATAAGGATCCCTGGACATTATTCAACACTGCAGCATCGATCAGGCCACACGTACACCCTCAACTTCTATTTATTGAAGAGTGAGGAAGAGAAAAACCTGTCTAACCTAAATCAGTCAAGTTACAGCAACAATGAATATTAACAGGTTTTATGGTCTAAGACAGCAATCAATGCAAGTTAATTTGCTAATATCTTAAAATAATTTGAATTGTGTGGGTTAAAGGAAGAGTCTTTAAAATAATTGATTTTTTTGTGTGTTGTGACAGCTTAAGCTTTTCACAGCTCATTATCAGAAGAGTAACTAACAGGACCCATGAAGGACAAAAAGAAAAAGGTTCCTGAAAATCTACAGTGATAAAACTGTTTTTACTCCTGTTATTTCCATTTTGTGCCTTAAGATCTAAACTATTATGATGCTTTCCACAATGCTAGTTAACATATTAGTCATAATCTTTGTTCACCAACTTAGATTAGTAAAAAACAGCCTTGAGTTGTATCTGCACTGAATGCCACGAAGTAATGATAGTTTTCTTGCCAAGAATGAAAGAAGCTGTCACAGTTTGGTGATTTTGGTTTTCAGTATTCCACATAATAACATCATGTAGTGCATTGGGAGTTAAAGTGTTAACACTCTAATCCAGCTACCTGTCCCTACACCTCACGGAGGGACGGGCTGGGGGTGGTTCTTCTTTGATTCCCCAACGAAGAGGCAAGTGCTCCGATAACTCTCTCTTTCCACTTTGTTTGATTTATCTGTCTTAATTAGATTGTATTATATTATAGTTAGTAAAATAAGTTTGCCTCCCTAGAGGTCTGTTCGTTTTCTTTCCTTTCCCTTTCCCTTCCTGTTTTCCTGGGGGGGGGAGAGGGGCGGGAAGGGGGGCCCTTTGGCCCACTGTCCCTGTAACAGGCATAGACTGGTCCAGGTAACCCCGTGACAGAAGTGTAGTCTTTAAGAGCTTCCTGATAAAAGACAATGGTAATACATAGAGACAGATACATAAAAGAATCAAAAGAACATACACGCAAGCACAGCTAATATATACAAGACTGTATAGTATAAATTGCTTGCTAAAAACACATGGATTTATTTTATTATACCTTTTGCTTTGTTATGGTCTGACAAAGGACTGAACTCAATTGTTCCAGCAGGTACCAAATGAACAATCAAAGCTGTTATCACAGAATAACATTCCTTCTAAGAATCAAGGCAGCAGAACTAAGGGGCCCAGAACCTGGCAGCACACAGACCTGTTTGTGTAGAGACCTGAACAAAAGATGATGCCTTCTGTTTTTCTGAATTTGCTCAAAGAGGGAACTTTAATCTTTCACGTCACCCTAAGAAGATGGTGAGGCTGCCACACTCACCCTGCCCCGACTTTTGGCCTGGTGCTGAAAGGCCCAAAACATGATCTGCTACTGTATGAACCTGGGGTTGAGCTCTGGACTTGCAATATGTTGCTTTCAGTTTCTCTCCTATTTTGGGAGCAAGCACAAAGTTCAGATGTTTTGCAAACCCCAGTTAGTCAGTGCTCTCAAGACCATTAACCTTAACATAATGCAAGAAATAAAACAAAATAAAAGGATTTAAGTATTTCATCCTTTTAGCTAGCTTGGGAGTTTTGCAAAAAAATAAATAGGAGAATACATTCACAAAAACAGATGTTTACTTATTTGTTTATAATGTTCCTAAGAGTGATAGAGGATTCACCATTGCCCGGTGGACACCGTATTAGTTCTCTTTCTTAACTGAAGTATCCCAAAGCAGTAAGAAATGACCTGAAGAATTCAAGGAGGGGGAAGGGGGAAATCCTAAATCCCAAGGCATTACTGGAATGTCTGCTATTCACTTCTAAACATGAAGAAATTCTTTTCAGTTCTTTACTGAAGCTATTCCCTTCTCAAGGATTGCAAAAAGCAAATGGAAGAAGTACGTGTAAGGTGATGTTTCTGTGACAGAAGAGATCACAGTGAAAAGTTTAAGAATACTTTAATGTCTAGCCAGATTTCAAGATAACAGAGAAAGGAATTACTTTTTCTGCCGGATGCAGGGTGTTCAGAGCTTGGTTTCCTTGGGCTGAGGTCTTGTTTACGCTGTCTGTTCAGTCTTGTTCTTTTTTTCTTTTAATTGCTAGGCTCCGGTACCTTAATTTCATACTCAGAATATACAATTATTTTTTGCCTACTAAATCTAGAGAAAAATAATGAAATATTCTAACACACAGTTGATCCAAAATCCACAACGTATCCATGACAAAATAAAAAAATGACAAAACAACCTTCTTCTATGAATACCAGGCTCATTTCATCTTTTCCATTTCCAAAAACAGCTGGAACAGTTTCTTATTATGAATACCTGTGAAGACATCTGAGACACTTCCCCCATTCCTAAACTACTTGCTTGAAAAAGACATAGATTAGAGTCTAAGGTTTATCTGAGCACTGAGGTGGTCTCTTGAGACAGTATGCTAGATTTGTATTCCAACCACAAGTATAGAACAAAATATCAGTCAGATACAATTTCAAGCACAAGTTTTATAGCCAAGAATACCCAATTTTATCAAAAGACTGGTAGACTGTACATAGAAACATTGGGACTAGCCTTCCTGGAGGAAAAAAGTTCTTTTTATGAATGACAGTCCTCCTGTTCAGCATTCTGGAACTGTTAACGTGAAATCAGGGGTCCACAGGATTCTCAGAGAATTTACAGAATGGGGACCGTGGCTGTAGTTTTTTGGAGTAGTTACTTTTAGGATTACAAGCAACCAAATCTCACCTAAAAGAAATGTACTGGTCTGTTCTCTCGAGACTAAGAAAAGCTCCCTGACACAAGTTCCCATAGACAAACATTAAGTACCTGAACAACAAAGCTTTAGTTGGCACCAATCCATGTACACCAGATGACACTGAGAAAGACCATAAGTACTTGATTGAAAACAGTCTCTATTAGTTTCTAAGATGAACAATGCTACTGCAATTAAGAATGAATTTAAAAGTACTACAAGGAACCAATGCTAGTTCACCTTTCTTGTGCTATTCAAACTGAGATGAATGTAACAGGACTGGAAGTGATGCACTGTAGTGCATGAAGAGCTATTGACCAGGTTGAAATGGCACATGTGCAGTATAGTCACAGCTGTGAAAAGGGACATAATCTCAGCTCCCTCAGAGACAATCCAAGTCATTGGGGAACTCTGAACTCTGAAACAGCCTTTTTCCCTGGGAAAATAGGCACTGAAAATATATCTTTTCAAATACATCCTCAACCTTACAGAGCTAAGCAAACATGCTGTCAGGCTGTGCAACAGACAACCTAGTTCACAGCATTCAGGCACCAACACATCTAGAAAACATCAGCCCCCCTTTAGTCAATGCCTCAGTTTCCATCCTCACGAGTGACTTTCCAGAGCTAGACTGTACTCAGAATATGGCACATCTCTATGTCTGTCCCACTGACAGCATTCCTCACCAGTGCATCACTCTGTTTTGTACAATCCGGTGTCAAGTATCTCAAGAGAGAGATCCCTTCAGCTCCTCAGAGGGTTATGTCACAGCTTAGCATGCTTGCTGAAAATCTCTTTCCTCATATCCAACTTCCCGTTATTAATTTCAAACAATCCATACTTACAATAATGTATTTGTACTTTTCACTGTACTTTGTTGCTTGTTCCCTAGATTCACAAGGCATTAACTCCGTTTTGTTCTCTTTGTTTTTAACAGTTGTTTTAATAGCCTGTCCACACCAATTTCCTTTTACTATTCAAAGCCAAATACAACTCCCATACTCACTTGTGGAAGAAAAAAATAAAAAATGGCACTTCAGAGAACAATTTAAACTGTATTCCTAAGGCCTATTTATAAAAACTTCACAGCAGAATGGTAAGTAAAGATTGCAAACATTAATGCCGCAACAACCATTAGAAGTGACCAGAACTGCCCAACAGATGTTTCATCTGTGGGTCTTACAAGAAGGATAACCTTAAGGTAAGATAGTTTGTCTGAAGGGTTATAGCATATTTGTTTCCATTCGCTGGCAATTTCTAAACTGTTACATAAAAAGGCATCTTCCCTCTGCCGCTCAGTGTGTTCTCAGAAGAAAATCTAAGCAGTTTACCCACTTCTACCAGCATCACAGGAACACAATAGAAGTGTAAATGTCTTCAGGCTCTCTAAGTTTACTACATCCTACTTCGACACACAAATAAAGACAGCGGAACAACCAAAGAATCATAAAACTAGACCAAAACTGCTCTTTAGAAGTATCTCATCTTTATTTTCTCCACCATCTTCTCTGTACTTAATGTGGCGTGTTACTGGAGTGCTTCAATTCGAAACAACCTTGCTATCCTGCCCTAACAGCTAAATTTCAGATGCACACTCAGACAAGGAAAGCAGCAAACAGGCCACATCAGGGAGAAGTTTATAAACTCCTGATGACAACGAGGGCCATTGCTTGAGCAATCAAGCCCCAGTTTTCTGCCAGGTGCCCCGCACCCAGCATCCCTCTGATACAAAGCTGTTTTTCAGCTATTAAGCATTTTTTAAAATGTCACTGTCAACAAGATTACAAATCATTGCAAATCTCAACTAGATTACAAAAGTTTGGTGCTGCCCCCAGATTTTTAGTTTTCAGTGTGCATCAGACTGTTTTGTTAACTCACGCTGTAAGCAGGATAGATGGGTCAGGAGGGATTATGAGTCCTGACAGCTCAGTAAGGAACTGCTGGCAATACACAACAAGCACTCAGCTGAAGATTTTTAACTCTCTCACTGACTGCTCACTGCAGTGCTGATCCGGCACCCTGAAGGTTTCAATGAATAGTCTTGGATGATAACCATTGAGGCAACTTTTGATGCTTTTGGTACTTGCTGCATTCATGCTGCTTAGTTTCAAATTCTTTTAGATGCAGGGATGGTCGGTACTGCAGTGTTAGTGAACTCAGACCATAGTCAGAGTCTACACTGTAATGTAGATCATCTTTCTCTGAAAGGACATCTGATATGTTTGTCCTAATTGTAATTTTCCTATCAGGAGAGATTTTAGCTCTCAGGAAAACAGAACTGTCATTTGCAATGAATTTGCTTTACAGATAACAAAGCAGCCTTAACAGCACTCTCAGGAAAAATTTGCCTTATAAAGAGACATAGGTCAAAGTGTAAGCATGAGTATCACAGAGTTAGCGAGGACATGGAATATCCATATACACTGTTAATTTGTGCAGTGTTCAGGTATCATAAATCTTCCCAATTTCAACCCTTGAAGCTGGCTATATGAATACTGCATGGACTTCATATTAGTGACTAATTATATCAATGGAAAGGAAGTATTGTCTAATGACTAAGGTACATCTACACTGTCTAATCAAAAAAAAAAAAGGCCATAGAGTGATGTAAAGGTACATAAGTAGTTTAAAGTTAGTGCTACAGCAGCCTGGAAATTGACATACGTTATTTCGCCAAGCAGCATTTCCATCACTGCACCTCAGATATATGACATTGGAGCCACAAAATCCAAGACTCCTAAAGAGACCAACAGCAGTAGCAATTGTAGCAGTAATAACACTCTTCCATGCTTCATTTATAGAAAGGGAAATACTGCAACACAAGTAACAGGGAAGTTTCAGGAGTTTGCATGGCTACCTAAATCAAGAGTCCACTGGGAAATCTGAAGGCACTTGTCTCTGTTCCCACTGAAGTCAGTTTAACAGTGACTTCTTTTACTTGCGCACAAGAAATCATTCTGGTGTCTGTTTTACATTGGGAATGCCTACAATGACAGCTACAATACCAGATATGTAGCAGTGTAGCTATGGTTTACCAACTATTTGCAAGTCATACACCAAATAGTACAAAAATGTTTAGCTAGAAATTAAGTTCTCCACCCATCTCTGCTTTCACTGGAGAGCCTAACTACACTTCATATATTCAAACAAACACCAAGTTCCAAAAACAGCAATGACTCTTGGTTGGATATTACCAGAAGTGGGAAAACAATCTGAGTTCAGTTTCTGCTCACTGGATTTTTCCATTTGCCAGCCACAGAAATTCTACTACAATTTAATGCTATCATCTTTATTTGCCAAAAGTGAGATCACTGGGACCAGATTCTGGTGTTTTCTCACTTTTCTTAATGATGCAATGTTTGGTTCAAAATCAGCAAGAGATTTC
Organism: Pavo muticus; assembly: GCA_016647715.1. Classification (NCBI taxonomy): domain Eukaryota; kingdom Metazoa; phylum Chordata; class Aves; order Galliformes; family Phasianidae; genus Pavo; species Pavo muticus. Next base: position 928,601 of record JACDJE010000049.1, read on the forward strand.
AGTAAGGTTAGTTAAAAAATGAGGTTTAATGAGATTCATCTTTGAAGGATATATAGTTATTCATGTATAGCTATTATGTAACCTTTAACTTTTTTTTTAATTAAAGGTCAACATATGAATAAAATTTTACAATTTCCTTCCAAAAATTTGAAGTTTGTTCACATGTAACACAGTGACTTAAAAACGAACTTTATCTGCAATTTAATTGAGCTTAAAATACCTGTACAGATAATCAATTTTTATTCCCAAATAATTAAAAAACATTTCCGTCCCCAAACAGGATCACATTACAGAACTAAAAAAGCTAAAAATTGAACTGAAAAGAACAGTGAAAGATTACACAGCAAAAAAAATTTGCACAGCAAAGTTTCCAGAAAATTGACAAAAAGGTGTAACAAATACTTTCACCAAATAGGCATTACAATAAGAAATACAAATAGTAACAGTAACAAACTCTTATTCTCTATTCAGTATAGCTACTTACTGGAGAAACCCAAATCTATCTGTAACCTTGTAGAGGCGATAGTCAGCATCTTCCCATGGTTCAATCTGTGCACCATCCCGTCCCTATTAGGAAGGGAAAAAAAAAAAAAGAGAGCCAAATTAAGTTTCAAATTAAGTTGTATGATACAATAAACTAAGACACAGAAAGACAGGATTGAGCCATAATCTTTGGTACACTTTGGTAGTAAGCTAGAGCAGTAGGAGAAGAACACTAGTACTAAACTGACCAACCAAAAACTGCAAAGTAGCACAGCTCTATCAGCTGCTGGGAGCAGTATTTTCATCACAGGAAGCCTCTTTCTGCCACTGCTGTATGCATTCATTCCCATTCCTTTCTCCTGCTCCTGTCAAAATACACACTCTTCTGATACAAACTACACACAGGTTGCTGAGTGTGAGGAGAGGCCACCACTCAGAAGAAAAGTCACGTACACCTTGTTTCCATATCAAAAAAATAAAGCTACTCTGAGTGCACACTGTGCAGGACACTATACTATGTCTGGCATTAAAATCTTTCATCAGTTCTACAAAGAAGTCTATGGCACAGTCTCCAAGGACACTTACAAAACCCACAAGCGTTACTAGAATATATGACTACGATGCAGGCATTCCAGACACGTGGTGCACCAGGCTTTTACATGACAAGTAGTTTAAGAAAAAGATAATGCCTAGGATATTTCTTTAATTCCTCATAACGATTTGACCAACAAAGCAGTTTACTTATCTATTAAGTTTTCTGTAATGATGTGTTTCTATTACCACAAAAAGAATTAAATAAAGAGCATGGTAAGAGTTCCTCTGATCCTATAGATGTACTCAGCATTCTCAAACACAATGCCCTCATTACATCTAAAAACATTACACTACCTGAAAGTAGCCCCAGTGCAACTTGCCATGTACCTGAAAAATGAGTTGATTATCCAGAATATCCCTGTGGAGGAAGAATTTAAGCCACCCACTGGCCAGAGCATCCCAAAATCACAAGATTAGTAGAAGAGAGGGTATTTTAACAAAATAAACAAAAGCTAGTGGGAAACCATGATTCATTTTTAAAACAGAAATATTTCTAAAATTAATTATAAAACGTCTTTAAATTATTATTAAATTCACTTACTCTGTCATACTTGGCAACTATCTCTGCTCGTTCTTGGGCAAGTTTGACAGCAGCATCCTGCTCGGCATCTGCGCCTGTGGAGGATTATAATAAAGCTGTTCAGATTCTCTCCCTTGTGAGCAAAAAACTGCAGTTAAGTACTTAGAAAATAATCTTGACTTCAGAGTAATTATTTGTATGGAGAAATGCCAAAACAATTGTATCAAAACAAAACACGATCGTGGTACACCTCCTGAATACTGATCAGAGTAAAATACAATTATTGGACAATAACCAACTCTGAGTTTAGAATGTTCCCCCCTTTCCACTAAAAAAAACAATTAAATAAATTTATTTAAAAAAGGAAAAAATATCCCACAACTCACTAACTGAAAGACTGAAGAAAGTAGTAAAAGTTCCTAGTTGTCAGTTCCAGAAGTGTTTGTCTAGTTGAAGAAAATCCAAACATACACTACTGTTTTAAAACCAAAGTTTTAAGTATTTTAAGGATTCATACAGGAGATGAGAATACCATGAATGCACAAGAAGTACTGCATGACTTTATCTTAGAAATTGCCTAAGACTTATTTCTTAGAAAACAGGGAAAGAGATCACTATAGGATCACATCTGCAACTTGTGCAGCCCAGAGAGAGAATAAGCGTAAGTATATGACAATGGGAAGGTTGGTAAGCAAGAAAAAAAGAGATGTGTAGGTAAGTACTGGACATCAGTACACCACAAGTACAGCAGAGGTTACTGCAATGGTGGAGTTAAAGTTTAGAGAAAGCTGATATGATCGAGGAAACATGAAACAGACTGCAAGTATAACTGTATTAGGTTCCTCAGCACTCTTCCCTTAGCAGAAACAATCTCTCAACATGGATAAGAATGCAAAGGGGCACCACAAGACGTAAAGTAATTAAGATCATAGAATCATAGAACGGCCTGGGTTGAAAAGGACCACAACGATCATCTAGTTTCAACCCCCCTGCTATGTGCAGGGTCACCAACCACCAGACCAGGCTGCCCAGAGCCACATCCAGCCTGGCCTTGGATGCCTCCAGGGATGGGGCATCCACAACCTCCTTGGGCAACCTGTTCCAGTGTGTCACCACCCTCTGAGTGAAAAACTTCCTCATAATATCTGACCTAAGCCTCTCCTGTCTCAGTTTAAGACCATTCCCCCTTGTCCTATCACTATCCACCCTCGTAAACAGCCACTCCCCCTCCCTGTTTATACGCTCCCTTCAAGTACTGCAAGGCCACAATGAGGTCTCTCTTCTCCAAGCTAAGCAAGCCCAGTTCCCTCAACCTTTCCTCACAGGAGAGCTGCTCCAGCCCTCTGATCATCTTAGTGGCCCTCCTCTGGACCCACTCTAAGAGCTCCACGTCGTTCCTGTACTGGGGGCCCCAGGCCTGGTTGCAGTACTCCAGATGGGGCCTCATGAGCTGAGTAGAGGGGGACAATCACCTCCCTCTCCCTGCTGGCCACCCCTTTTTTAAGGCAGCCCGGAAGACAGCTGCCCTTCTGGGCAAGAACATACTGCACTTCAATATTCCAAATTTTAAGGGGCGAAACTGGACATCACATGAATGAGTCATGTCAATGATAAGTCTGTAAAAGATTTTTTTTAGCATATGGCATTAGCACACTTACTTGTTCAAAGGGGTATTTCTTAAATAAAGTTCACCTGCATATTTAAGTTGCTCCTAAGTGGCCTTCAAAGCTGCCTGCTAGTGAAGTGACTGAGCACGTTCCCTACATGTTTCCCCCTGAAGTTTCTTTAGGGGAATGCAGACAGAACTGCAGCATGCCCCCATCACAGACACACACCCCAGTGCATGGGCAGCATGTCCCAAATTTCCCCTAATGAGAAGTCTGACTGCTTCTTTAACTACCGGAGATCATAAATAAACGCTCTACACTTTGCTTTCCTCATTCTGGCTCCCCTCTGTTTGTCACTATCATTTCCCAATCATACCGCTCTCATTTATTAGTGAGGACATCTGGCTTTGTCATTTTTTCCCAAAGTACATCAGAACCAGCATGCATTTATTTATGTAATCATTTAAAATTTAAGAACCGCATCTGCTACATTTTGAAGCTATGCATCTCTATGCCACATCACTGATAAATAATTTCCTCCCTGTAAGGCGATAAGTGAGTTGCTTCATTTCATGTTGTCAGCCTCTAGTGCTGTCTGAGCACAGCGATGTTCCTGCTGCTCCTCACGGTGCTGGATCCATCTTCATTCATTTCCAAGCTTAAAGAGGACAGGAAGAGATGAAGCAGTTTGGTTTCATGCTTGGTTTTGTCTGACAATTCTATAGTTACCGTGGGCCGTTACCCCAGCTAGCTGTCTAACAGCCAACAAAAATCCCCTTCTGGAATGTCCTCCCCAGCAACGTCACCACACGAGGACACAAACTGAACTCCGTGCTACTCCGAGCACAACTGAGAACTATACATCCCTGACACAATTACACCAATCCGTTTGTTAATCCTTTACTAGTTGACACACTATGCTTACCAAACTGCCAGCACCCACACTTAAGCCACTAATCTACGCTGACAAAGTAGTACATGAAGCCAGGCATTACTTGCAAAGCGAGAAGCTAAAGGAATCATAATCAAAACTAAATTGTATTTTCTTTAGTAAGACACAAACAGATGTCTGCTTACATTAATTCTTTAGAGAAGACCAATTAAAAGTAAATTTATACTTGCTGAGAGAATTCCAAAGTTGAGCTGTCCTAATCCTTACTTCTTGTCATGGTTTTATGGACAGATTTGGGGAAAGCCTATTCGTTTAAAGTATGATTACTGCTTGGCCTTGAGAAATGGGGAAATACTTCTATCACTCCTTTCCCAGTAAAAGAGAGATGAGATCTGATTTGAGTGAAAGAGCAGCAAAATAAGTAGCTAGGGCCATGGTATTTTTTCATTAATAGAATGCAACAAAATGATTATTGCTTGCATTCAAAAATATACTCAAAAGGAGACGCAGAGCTCTTCCACAACACAAATGCATTAAACAACAGAAGTTGAAACCAAGATTAAATATATGATTAAAATAACGCAAAACTGTATTTGCACCAGAAACAGGGTCCAGATTTATGCTGAAAATATCTCTGTGGCTTACCTTCCTGTTCTCCACGTAAGTAACACACATCGATGTTTGACACGTTCGGTGCCTCATGACAATTCAATTACATTTAGCGTGGAAATTATCATATTCATTGCCTTTAAAGTAATCCTCTTCACTTTCTGCCAGAAACACCTTAACCTTCTAGCTGCACTGACATACTTTAATGTTACATTAATCCATTCACGCTGAGAACTCAGAACAGCTTGAAACGGGGACAAGAGGTTATATTTCAAGAAATAAACAGACCATATTTTTTCTTGCAAGAAGAATTATTTAAATATCTTCAAGTTAGAAATTACACAATGATTCCTGATTAAGTAAAAGCTAAATATGGGAACAAATTCTGCACGAAATATCTTCCTTGGCAGAAAAATACATGGAATCTTGGAATGGCTCAGGTTGGAAGGGACCTTAAAGCCCACCTAGCTCCAACCCCTGAACCACCCACCAGAACCAGCTGCTCAGAGCCACATTTAACCCGGTCTTGAACACCTCCAAGGATGGGGCATCCATGGCTTCTTTCAGCAAGCTGCTTGTTATTTCATTACACAAAAGTAAAAACAATTAACATATCCTAAAGTCTTACTGGTGTTACACCGCCTTACTTCAATGAAAGTAGTTAAAGTTGTGAAACTAGTTTGATTGCCTTTCCTAGTTAAAATTAGCCTTATAGCTGATCAACAGCACATGATATAGCAAAGAATATAGTCTCAGGTGAGGCTGATATTAGCATATGATCGGTTAAGTAGTACAGAAAACTGATTCTGACTAAAGACTGAGGAAATGCCAGCAACCAAAAACACAGTACAATCAATGCTGATAGAAACTGCCAATGACAGCACAATAATCAGAGCATGCAATTCCCTAATATAACTAGTAAGCATAACAGGGTATAGCGAGTGTAATGCTAGCAGCAATGTCATGCATCTAGCATGCAGAAGAGGTAAATCATAGAAAGAAAGGCCAGGAACAAAGCATTCTGGACAGCTGGCCTGATACATGTAGCTTTCCCCATCAGAGTATTTTCTCCTCATCACTCTGTCACACTGATCTGTTTCCTATATTTTTCAAATATTATGAGTTCATACATTTGGAAAGGCAGCACACAAAGCACTTGAAGCATCGTTACAGGCAGAAATTTGAACAGAAGATTCCAGCCTGCGACGATCTTAAAAAGGACCAACCTAACAGCCAGGTTTTTACCCTTTATCTTCTTTACCCTTGCAAATCAGGAGATTTTACTTTTCAGCACTGCTGGGGTGACCAGTAAACAGCTGGCTTTAAAGGATACTTGAGTTTGGGGTAAGATTTGGTCTCATTTTGCCATTCACTAATTTTAAACTCATAATGATCAGGTCTGATAAATTAGACATCTGTGTGCTGTCATCAGCCACATAAAGTGAGAAAACAGCACTACGTACAAGCTTTGCTCCTTTGCCACTCTAATAAGAGCATCTCCTTACCTCACCAATTGTTCGAGAATCAAAAACAACAATCTCTTTGGGAACAGAAAGACGTGATGCTATATAAAAAATGTAAGTGGCAAAGGCAAAAAGCAAGCTAGCCCTACCTACTGCAAGGACACAGTCCTAATTTGTCTTCAGTATTTCTTTTCTGATAAAGGAAATTAGTCATCTGGAAATGCCAGCATTACTTAGAAGCAACAAACGTACAGATGAATTTCGGATGTTATCCTGCTATTCACTGTCAGGTGGTGTGCATCACAGTCACATTGAAAATAAAACCCCACATTTTCAGAGGTTCTTCAAAATTTCAAAACCCTTGTCCAGCTCAGTCTGCTGGTACAAGAACTGAAAAATATCACACTAAATTAAAATAAACTCCTAAGTTGGCAATAACCAGGCTTCTTACACAAACTTTTATTAAAAATTAACTAGAAACAGCCTGTCCTATTAAGCAGCTACAATTCTGAGTATCCCATGCAGAAGTGTTTACTTTTCCCGAATTCCACATTCTTCCAATCCTAAGGAAGAAATTCAAGTATGGTAAACTTACAGGAAAATGAACTAATTAGATGTAAAATGCAAGGTAAAACCATAATGTCCTGCTCCCAAATGAATGCAAGATTAATTGGAATTGACCAAGTGTCATAGTGACTTAATAGCAAAACATTACATCAAATTCAAAACAACATTACTTAAAGGAAAATAATTACATACCCTACAAATGGATGTAAAAATGAAACTCTTAACTAAGAATAACATTTTCTCAAGGACAGACAAATTTACAACAACAAAAAAAACCAGATACTAACAAAGTCACATTTTGACAGCTATTAAGCAACTCAGTAATAATCCTGGCTTACTCTCACCTTCATGCTACATGTTCCCTTTTGAGAGAGGGAGAAATGTTAGTTGCCAGATGTATGCGCCTACAGACAGTACAGAGCCTTAGAGCTGAGCTCCCTGGGCTTGCTCAGCCCAGAGCAGAGGAGCTGAGAGGAGGCCTCAAGGCGGCTGCAGCTCCTCACAGGGAGTGGAGGGCAGCACTGAGCTCTGCTCTCTGTGACAGCAGGAGGACCTGAGGAACTTCAAGAAGCATTTGGACAGTGCTCTCAGACATGGGTGGCCCTGTGTGGAACCATCTACAAGCCATTGCGCCAAACTTACTGTGAATAAAGTTTGAGTGGCTCTACCTCACTAGTTAGGCTTCTCCCTTAGTCTGAAAATGCACAGTTAGATACAAGGAAAGGTAAAAATCACCAACCACAGCTTCTTCATCAAGGCAGCACAACGTGAGTACCACAGAGAGCTTCACACATCTCAAAGGAATGGGGAGGTAACAAGATATGTTACAGTGCTTATGCATCAGAGGCACAAGGTACAGAAGTATCATAAATTTAAGTGATGCCTCTTGTTGTGGGGATGAGGGTTAGTATACTGCTATTGCCCTGTGCAATCTTAACCCTTATTCTGAAAAGGAGATTTCTCCCTGCTTTGTTATCTGACCCACCCCCATTGCCTCCTCAACTGCAGAGCAATCTAAAACCCCCAAAGACTTGGAATAGAATCATTTGTGTTCCATTGCTTCACTCAAATTCTTGCTTGTTTGCACACTGCACATTCCACTGCACAAAGAGCTGCACTGGCACAAATTCCTGTCTGCAGGCACTACCAACAGCTGCTGTGCATCTACACATTCAAGGCACATATCAGAGCAACGAGCAAAAGTTTCAAGTCCATGGTCATATCAGAAAGTCCCTTTCATACCAATGCTGTTTATTTTCCTTCGAGTCCTTTCTCACAAACAATGAAGGAAAAGCCATGACCCATGACGTACGCTTAATAGTATTTTGTTGTGGGTAGACAACATTTAAAAGGAAGAAAAATGTGGTAAATATCTACACACAGATATCAGATATTCTACTTTGCAGGAAACAAAATAAACATTTATAATACTTTATTTCTCTTCTCATGCATGTTATTTTTAGAAAGTGAAAAAAGAGTGAAATAGTTAGAAAATACTATGCCTTTTACATAGTAATAGCTGCTCAGGAAGAAAATACCACCAGTAATTAATTAAGCGAGTTACATTTCTTCCACCATTAAGCATAACCACATAACTTAATCATACTGGGTATTTAAAACTCGAAGTTGTCACTATACAGAAATTAAAGAGAAGGAAATCAGTATCTTCAGAAAGTTAACAATTAAAGTTCAGTACATAAAATAAAATGGCATTTTACCATTCTGTAGATTGAGGTTTTCTGCCCAGTCCTTGTAAAACTCACTTTTAGTCCTCATGAAGCAAATCTGTTTATTTCTAGATCATATTCCTAACCACTGCATCCAAAAGTAAAAGGGGAAAGTTCTCCTCCTCCACTTGGAGCAATTTCTCCATGTAACCGAGCTATCTGGCATCAGCTCACTCTTTTTCAAGGCATGGCCCCTCTGCAGCTACACAAACTGCAGATACTCAAACAAAGATGCCATTTGTTAGCAAGAAGTGTCATGCAGGCAACATAGCAGTGGTATCCATTGCAGCCTACAGCCCGGCTAATAATAAACAAGAGGATTTGAACAAACAGCCTCACAGGACGCTGCTCTTGTAACACATCACTGTTATGGTCTGGGGTAAGAATTCTTACTGGTATTTGTGTGAAAAGCATCTCAGTTAAAGAGCTTACTAGAAATGGGGCTTTAAGTATCTGCTTCTGGCTTAGTACTTGAGATACCATGAAATGAAACCTTGTGAAAATACAGTTTATATTTCTGTAACTGTTTAGTATTTCTTGGTTACAGGACGAAAAATACTTTTTTATGATTATTGTTTAGAACTGCTTTATTCTTAAGGATAACATGGGGACTTGAAATACTTAGGATGTTAGGAGGTGATAAGAATGTTTTCCTGGATGAAAGCAGTACAAATTTGAGATTTAACATTGTTGGAATTCATCTGCTTTCTGGACAGCAGTCAGCACCTCCAACACTTGAAAAAGAAGTCTCCATATCAAATATGCAAGGGCACACATACCAAGCTGTTCTCCTGCAGAGTTTTTAGGCCTCACACAAGGGCTCTTCTCAAGCAAAATGCTACCTGCTAGGCAATGGTTCAGCCAGGAACCAGCCCACAACTACCTATTTAACTTCTTAACAAGTCAGAAGCACGTACTGTGCCAAACCTGGCTTGAAAGATGTGTGGCCTTCCAGATTGCTGCAAATCTGACAGTCACTGGGACTCTTGAGCCTAGAGAAGGCTCAGGGGAAACTTACCAATGTATATAAAATACCTAAAGGGAGGCTGCAAACATGATGGAGCCAGGCTCCTTCCAGTAGTGACCAGTGCCAGGACAAAAGGCCACAGGCACAAACTGGAACACAAGAGGTTCCTTGTAACATCAGGAAGCATTTCTGTGCTTGCAGGTGCTGGAGCATTGGCACAGGTTGTCCAGAGAGGCTCTAGAGTCTCCTCTTTGGAGATCATGAGCCACCTGGACATGGTCCTGGGCACCCAGCTGTGCGTGTCCCTGCTTGTGCAGTGCTTGGGTCAGATGAACCCAGAGGTCCTTGCCAACCTCAACCCGTGACTCTGATTTCCTTGCACCCTGGAAAGCATTAAAATGCCAGGAACAGAAGATCTGATCAAGTACGTAGAACTACTCTCTTTTTTTTCTTTCCCCAGGGAATTTTTAAAAAATAATTATTCCTTCAATTGTATTAATCTTTCTCCTTATATTGCCTCACTGAGCACCGAGTCTGAAAATGAGCAACAGCTCCTATATCTTTTATCATCAGTTACTAATTACAGACCCGACCCAAACCCAAGTGTCAATAATTAAGTCTGCCGATGCAGTGCGAGTTTAGACTAAGCCCGTACAATATCAGTCTCCAAGATCATTTCTCCTAAACATGACATTCTTACTGCTGGCATTATTACAGACAATAGTAAGCTTGCTATACAAAAGTCGTCTTCCATTTTTCTCACCACAGAACTACCGAACTGGATCCAAAAAACCAAAGACTTATTTCCATATCTGAGCAGATTAGCGAGGAAGACAAAACAACCTACACACCATGAAGAGGAGCACTCATCCCAGGCTAACCCTCCCAATAAACACCTTAAGTATCTGACAACAGTCAGGGTTTTCAACAACACTGGTGCCCTTCTACCACACGATCACCCTCAGTCAGCAATAGGGTAAGAGCCATATTATTCCAACATTTTTCTTGCATCTTTAACTTCTTTTCATGTTTAGTATGTATATTTTTCTGGACACTTTGAAGTAAAGACCTACAGAGGAAGGGGAAGATTTTGACTAGCAAGCTTATCTCCACCCAGAAGCAAAAATTAGAAAAAAAAATCTAAAGATGAAGCTATTAGGAAAATCAATACACACAGCACACTTGGCACACACAGAGAAAAATCCAACTGCAAAAAACATACACTCCTTCCCCTCCGGCTTTTAAAAGTCAGCATTTCTTCAGAGTAGAACTTGTTGTTGCAGTTGTATTGCATGAGGAGTAACAGGTGGAAGGTAGGGACTGAACTTGCCTGAAGAAACATAATTGAACTCTCATCTTAATGAAAAATCATGCTTCATTACAGCAGAACACTCGCAGTTCTGCAGGATCCCCTGTGAGATGCTGCACGGTCACCAATGGAAAATGGTCGCTTTGGAGATTAGTAGAATTAGCTGCTACTAAAAAGCTATCTCAAAGCAATTTCAAAACCATCCTCAAAGGACTCAAAGTAAGAGCAAGGAAACCAAGGCAGCCCCGTTAAGTAATGTTCCATGGAGAAAGCTTGTGTCAAAACATGAAATTAGAATTGAGGAGTCTTACATATACTGCAAAGAACTTAAAAGAACCATTCTTACTATCAGCAATCAGTAAGCAGTAATTGACTAAGAGAGTTACAAGAACTCTACGAACGTTAATCAATCTTTGTAATATGGCTAGGACCATATTTTTAATTATATGGCCTTATTAAAGCTTACTAGTTAATAAGAGCATGGCAAGAACAAAATTCAAATAAAATAGCAAGAAAATTAAGTAAGTATATAATAAAACATATTTGGGCCATCTACTTAGATTTAATTCACAATTACTTCTACGTGCTTTGCTTAAATAAGCACACCTTAAAAGTAAATCATCTTCGTCAGCCGTGCCCACGGCCAACCCAGCTGGAAGCTGCAGTCTGAGTGCGATGTCACCTTCGTAGCACGTCCTCAGAATGTGACAAAGCAGAGCGACAGGAACTGGCAGGGCTCTGCAGTAATTCCACTTCACCAAGTGTTGTGTGTGCAGTCATGAGCCATGAGATAATTAATCTGATGAGGGTTAACACAATCAGTTGCGGAGCCAAAAGAAACCATAATCGCTAATTTCTGACAAGCTACAATTAAGAGAGTATGGCCAATTTTGAACAATGCTCCTTTCTTGAAAGGGGGTAAATAAAAGAGCACAATATTTTATGGCAGCTTTTAATAAACGTAATCTTAAAGGCGTGGGCTGGGTATAATTTCAGGCTTGCTAATATCTAATGACTGGTTTGACTTGTGCAACAACTAATGTCTTCTGTCTCAGCTTAAGTCATCTTTTGTTCTCCTCCTTCTCCTTCCCTAGTTGATGTCTGGCTTTTTCAAGAGTTTATTACTGTTTTTCTCCCCTCACTCCCATGAAAGGGCACCATTCTGACCATTAGGAAATGGTCACTCACACATTTCTTCTTTAAGGAGGTGTAAAACCAAGTCTCAATGTCGGCCCTATAAACAGCTGTTCAAGTGATGATCAAAGCAGATTTGCATTCTCACTACTCAACAAGACAGAGTAAACCTTGTTTCTGTAACACATTAATACTGGCAGCAAAGAAACTATAAGGACACGGTAAGTCATCATGGAAAAGCACAGGAGGATTGCTACTACATGGAAGTCATTTTACAGACTGCCAGCCAAAGATTATATCTTCTGGAACTCCTACTCTGCCTACAACTGACACTGCTATGCTATGTTATGTTTCAGTTACAGCCTACGCGTATGACTCCCACATTCTCCTTCAAATTCATGACCTTTCCCAGCGCTAGTCCCAGTCTTTATAATTATGTCTTAAAATAATATTCTGAAAGTCAGCTGCTGTATTAGATGGTAAAGTCAGACATGTGGCCATAGCAGCATTATCAACAGACAGAAAAGCAGAAATATTTCAGGAACTTTTAACTGCAACCTAATGTAAGTCATCCTCTACACACTGCTGTGAATCCCTCATACCTCACTACAAAAGCACACGTCATTCCAAACGTAATGCCTCCTATTTATTTCCATGGAAACTATAACAGATACAAAGAGTACAATAACACTATTTGATAGAGCAAATTCTCAGCTACAAAACACTTGTTTTCAACGGAGCCACCACCATCAGCTATGCACTTTCAGCAGCAATGAAAGAGCCTGCATGCCACACTTGTAAAAATCTGTACCAGCGGAGGTGACCCACTGTTGCTGTAACCACTGCAGAAATGCACCACCCACTGCCTCACTGTGCTCACATCCACTGGTTGGTCTCCATAAACATTCACCAAATGTCAATGAGTGCCATTTTTTTTCAACATGGAAGAATTCAATTCCATATCTTTGCTCCATATGCACTTCCGTGTCAGGCACCATTCTGTCAGACTGCCCCCCTCTGCTGCCATCTGTCACACAGCAACATGTAACAGAATATTGGTGGGAAGGTTCAGCCTCTATGGCCGTGTTACCAACATCCACCTCCAACATTGTGGGTCAACATCATAAAACAGGAGGTATTACTTTTGGAGCAGCCCTCATATATGATGCCTATAGTCCCCAAGGGTTCTGAAAACTACAATACCCGTTCTGCATGTTGATGTTGTTGTTACTTCTTTTAACTCTGACAGGTTACTAAACACAAAAGGAGAATGATCTTTCTGCATCCATTTCCAAATTCCTGCATTGTAAATCTTAATTTGCAGCACTCTGTGAATGTTTTAACAGCACTAAGATATGCAGTATCAATTTAAACAGAAAAATGGTTGTAATATTTTAGATTCTGACACAAGCAAGAACATTTCCTAAGAAGAGTTATGCTTATCACTTTAGCAGACTTATATTTAAGTAGTCTGACGCTACGCTGCACTAATTAAGTCTCTCAATTAATCATTTTTATCTCCGCATCAGTCAGAATTAATGGAGCAAACAATAATGCTATTTTAAAATTCATCATTAATGATGTGGTGTCTGTTCCCAGCGCCACCAAAACAACATTCAGACACACACTGGAAGAAATTTTAAAAAGGGGCTCTGTTTTCATGGAAACTGCGCTTCTTCCCTATGTCCAGTTACAAAAGTCATCTATATTTGTATCATTTTACTCACTAAAATATAAAGTTTTGTTCCTCTGCACAGACAATCCTTGAATGCTCTGACATATGCACAGCTTCAACTCGTCATCTGATTACACAGATAATTCCAGAGATGAAAACAGGAAGATAAGGATGGCTGTTCCTGCAGTAGCTGTTATTCTGCTATTACTGAATAAGGCTACAGAGCTCCCAGCAGCTCCAAAAGACACCGCTGCCAGGAGTAGGACACCAGCAGCACGGTGGGGAAGAGGAAGAAGCTCCTCCTGCCGTGCTCTGTGACCACAACCTGTGCCCCAGCTCTTGTTCTGCTCAACAGGCTGCTTAAAGCCTTGTTGGGCTCTGTGTGATACAGCATGCGATGCATTCACACAGTAAATGAAAGCTAAGTGCTACCATTGTGTCTCAGATTTACTTACCAACTCCTAGACTTTTTCTCCCTTCTACAGGAGCAGACATCGCAAGGTATCCTGTAATCATTCGCTCCCCAACAGCAGACAAAACCCAGCCTTCAGCCTCTGGCCACACCTGAGCTTCAGTCTCCCACAGACTGTTCATCTTTGAACAGGTAAACACATTAACTGTGGTAATACTCTAACTACAAAGAGGATCCTCTCAGTAAATCCTATGAAAAGTCTGAATGGCACAAACAAGCTTCTATGACTCTAAATTTACTCACAGTGACTCAAAGGTATGTTGGAGGAAGTCCACACAAAGACATCAGGCAAATTTTGATACCTGCCTGCTTTCATCAGTTGTGTCTACACAACATAAACCTACTTTGAAAAGTTCAAGTAATCAGCTTCTTACAGTATCTGTCATGCATTTTATTAAAAAATAAATTGCACTTTGGTAGAGAGGAAAAAGACTAAAATTCCCTCTGAACATTTGAAATTATCTTCATTGCCATGCAGCAGTGCATCCATGGTTTCTTATGTTTATAAAGTAGTCTTCTTATGAACAACGAAGGGTAAACCAGTTTGTTCAGCAGCAGCAGTAATTGGGGAAGAAAACTCTATCAGTTTCTTCATCTCTGCTATGAGAAGAGGAAGTCAGTGACAGGCAGCAAGTTGCTGTTGTTTCTAGTTTCACTTCTTGAGGACTGGTAAACACAACACAGCACAACAAAACAAAGAGCTGTGGAACTTCCCAGTCAAGACCAGAACATTGGCTTGAAGGCTGCACTGTATTTCCAGCCTCCAGCTCAGGGAAAACACAGTGGAGCAGCTGCAATAAGGCCTGAGATGCATCTCTATCAAATTTAAATCAGATTATATTGATATTTACCAGCAAGGAGTACTAATGTGTTGGTACCCATTGGTTTGCATCAGCTAAAATATTTACCAATGTAAAAGCACTCCTGTTTGGTTAAATCAGCACAGAGGGAAAAAAGAAGATTCATATTCATCAACCTTGTAGCCTTTTATCGACCAAATACAGCACCAGTAAGATAAACCACCCAGCTACGTTCTATCCATCACCTTTACTCCAATTCAGCTTTGACTTTTTGCTTGCCATACGTAACAACTAATTAGTCTTTAGATGTAATCCATCCGTGTACCTTAGGACAGTGTGGCAAAGCAGTGTTGTTTTCCCTCACTCTCTTTCTGGGAAGAGAAACAATGACTTCAATAATCAGTACAATGACAGGTATATCATTAGTAATTTCTTCTTACTGGTTTATAAGGAACTTACAAACAGTGTAGTACCTAAAAACATAGCAGCAAGCTTTCGTTGCTACTTCTCTCAAAAATCAATACTTATATTTCAGGATTAATTCAAGACAAATAGCAACAAACATGCTTCAAAGACCTTAAATCTATTACAACACAAACATGAGGTTAATTGTAGCCCAGGCCTTGTGCACAGGCATTAAACAAAGAATCGATGTAACAAAGTCAATGATGCAGTAAACCTACTGATGAAGATTAGCTTCTCACCACTCTACTCTGCTTACAAAAATAAAACCAGATCTGACCATTTGTCATAGACTCAGCAGAGAGGATAAAAAGGATTTTTGAATTTAGTTCAGAGAAGAATGCCTACTTAATGCAATTCCAACACTGATGCAATCCTTAAGCAACGCCTGTCCTAAATTGCAAAGATTCACTGAGAACATCCGAACAAAGACTTTTGCAGATTTCAGCCCTGCTCAATAGCCCACCTCATTCCAAACAGATTTCTCTCAGTATCTGCAGACTTCTCATACCTTACAGAATCAAAACCTATCACAAAAGTCAAACCCATCGTGCCAAAGGAGCAGCACCTGGCAAACAAGCATCCCTGGCCTGGGTAAGAGCAGACTTCCCAAAGAAGGGCAGACACAAGCAGCCCAGTGACAGCTCACACACACCGCACACTTCGCGACCCTTTGCACTACATCAAGAAACTTTGCATGGAAGTTCAACAAATTCAAGTCTGCAAACTTCATTAGTAAAATTAAATCCAGAATAACTTGGGAGAGGAAGTAGGGTATTTTAAGAGATTCTGGTTACAAATTTTAGTTCCCTTTATACTTTACCACTAAAGGCAATTTTTAAATACACTTAAGAATCCAGACTTCCTATTTCTAATGTTACTCTAAAGACAGCCAAAACGATACAGTAAGCCCAGGCATCATCTTTGTACTGATATTCCCAGAAGCTCTAGCTATGCAATAGGAAACAAAGATGTTGAACATTAACTATGCTTTAGTTACAGCATTTTGGAACACTTAAAAGTTATCACCACAGTGGCTTCAAATTGCTGAAAATCCAGCAGCCTTTCACCAGTTGTCCCCTGTTCAGCAGAAGTACGGCAGTCATTTGCCATCACATAAACAAGTCAGAATGAGAGTGAAAATCACCAAATGTTTCTCTCATTTCATTTTTTGACATCGTTAAATTTAACACCATAATTTTTTATTATCATGGCAAGTTCTTGAGAGAAGTTACAAAGAACACAGCCCACCTGAGTTCAGGCCAGGAGAAGAGAGAAATTTTCATTTAATTTTAATAGAAACCACACTAAAGCAAACAACTTCATGCGTGCTACCCACAAGTACAGGAACTACTGCATTCAGTCTCAAAATTCAGTTCCATTTATTTCCCCTTCCCTGTCTCAGTTTCATCCCTGGCACAGAAATAACCAATGAACTCTATAAAGTTAACCACACGTAATCTATTTGCCAACGCGGGCTGTTTTAGAAGAGCACATCAAATCTCAAAAATGACAACTGGGACCAACAGTTCACATTATTTTGCTGTGTGCTATAAAAATGGAGAACCAAAAATGAAATCATCCAAGAATACTTTCTACCTGAAGGTACAAAAGGTTGTTTAATCCCAAGGTAACATTCACGCTTGGTCAACAGGTTTTTGTAATAAATGAATCAGATGCAGCTCCTGGGGGATGTTCTCTCTTTCATTGCAGCAGCATCACCAACAGCCATTCCTCAGGTGTCACTGAGTTGAGGTGGTGGCTTCGGTGAATCACAGAGTCAAAAATAAAGTAATTTTTAGATATTTTTCAGATAAGTGAATCCATCTTTGAGGAGTTTAAGAGGACGTGCAAAATGAATGCGTGCATTTGTCACCCATCTAACCAGGTTTTACCAAGTCAGAAGTCTTTAGTGGGAGTGTAATGAAATGCAATTACTGTTCTGAATGGTCCAAATCTCTTCTGAAGCTGTGGAGGCAAGCGACAGCTATACAACACAGCCACAGCAGCCAGTTTGGAGGCTGGTGGGAGTACAGCCTGCGCTCTGTGGTTTAGCTCCAGCACCACAAGCTGTACGCCAATACAGCGCACAGCAAAGAGCCACTGGTCACAGCAAAGCTGCTTTCTGGTAACGTAACACCTTCCGAGAGCTGAAAAGAGGAAGAGCGACAATGTAGAAGTCATGTCTAATGAGGAGCACAAACGTGAACAATATGGAAAGAGGATACGGAAGGGGTGGGGGAGGAAGCGTGACGCATTATGTAGGGAATGGTAGTTTAAGAGGATGAGGTACAAAACCACTAGAATACAATTAGCTGCCAAGTTAAGGTATGCAAGGGTCATCATCACTAAGGGATATGGGACTTAAAGCAAAGGGGTTTTACAACTGTGTGTGCATCATAGGTATTTTAATGCACGAAGCTACAGGTGTGCAACACTCAAATTAAACTAAATATACAAATTATGGAGCTGTTCCAAGTTTCCACTAACTTGTTACACAAGCATTTCCATCTTACATGAGTACCAATTTTCCTATTACCTTGCACATGTTTTCCTCGTTTACACGTACATTAGATCAGCAGCATTTTGCATCACCCTGCATACACAAACAGCGCTGAAACTAGGGGGGGGGGAGGAGGAGAGGGGAGGGGAGAAAAACAAAAAGCCTGAAGGAAAACTCATGAACGTTTCCTTTTTGTGAGCGTGGAGGCTAACTGATCCACGCATCTGCTCCTGTCCTTCACCGAGGTTCCTCAGCAGCTGGAAGGCAAATCTCCCAACAGCCTTTACAAGAGGACGCTGAGGGCANTACAACACAGCCACAGCAGCCAGTTTGGAGGCTGGTGGGAGTACAGCCTGCGCTCTGTGGTTTAGCTCCAGCACCACAAGCTGTACGCCAATACAGCGCACAGCAAAGAGCCACTGGTCACAGCAAAGCTGCTTTCTGGTAACGTAACACCTTCCGAGAGCTGAAAAGAGGAAGAGCGACAATGTAGAAGTCATGTCTAATGAGGAGCACAAACGTGAACAATATGGAAAGAGGATACGGAAGGGGTGGGGGAGGAAGCGTGACGCATTATGTAGGGAATGGTAGTTTAAGAGGATGAGGTACAAAACCACTAGAATACAATTAGCTGCCAAGTTAAGGTATGCAAGGGTCATCATCACTAAGGGATATGGGACTTAAAGCAAAGGGGTTTTACAACTGTGTGTGCATCATAGGTATTTTAATGCACGAAGCTACAGGTGTGCAACACTCAAATTAAACTAAATATACAAATTATGGAGCTGTTCCAAGTTTCCACTAACTTGTTACACAAGCATTTCCATCTTACATGAGTACCAATTTTCCTATTACCTTGCACATGTTTTCCTCGTTTACACGTACATTAGATCAGCAGCATTTTGCATCACCCTGCATACACAAACAGCGCTGAAACTAGGGGGGGGGGAGGAGGAGAGGGGAGGGAGAAAAACAAAAAGCCTGAAGGAAAACTCATGAACGTTTCCTTTTTGTGAGCGTGGAGGAAAAACAACTGCACAACTTGAGAAAGAGAAGCAACAGGACACATGAGATTGTCGCAGAATTTAGCCCAAATTGAGTCTACGTGCAGAGAACCTTCTGAATGATGGAAGTCCCATAAAAGGATAGAATAGCACAGATGTTCTACAAAGCCCATACAACTGTGGAAAACTTATCAGAATGAAAGGGATACACATACAGGGAAACTACATGGTTTCAATTTGAAAAGATAATAGCTACCTTTTACATATCTCAAGCTAATTGATTAACTTACCTTACAAGTAGAGACCTACTGCAGTGGTCAGACAGCTAGATAAAACTGCCACATCGCCGCTTCAGGGCAAGCAAGGGAAATTTCATATTCTTAGACTTCAGAAGGAGCTACTCAGTAAAACCGGTATGCCATTACTGCTACAGTGCCAGGCAGATCACTGATACAAATCACATAGCTACCAGTAGTCAAAGTTCAGGCCTAGATATAACAGCCATGTGCACAAATATCAAACAGACAGCTTTTCACACCAGGATTCAGAACAAATTTTAAATGAAGTCATTTTCAGACTGGTCTCGTAATGAGAAGAATCTTTGAAAACAAACTCATCTGCAGTTGTTCTAATTGTGAGAAAAAAGATCATTCCAAATAGTGGAAGAACAGAAACATTTTTCATTCATAGTAGCAATTCTGTAACATCTTTGGATTAAAATAAATTCTCAAATCTGAAGCTGAAAAGATTTTAGCTTTTTTTTTTTTTTGAAGGTATTAATTGGAAATAAATGTTTTCCTGCTAATAAGAAGCCTATAAATTCAAGTGATGGAAGCTGTATGATAGAAAAAAGGCAAGCAAACAAGAGGTTGAGGGAAGAAGCTCTTGCAAAATGCCACAAGAAAGTTGTTTTAAGTTAAAAGGGAATCAGAAATGGCCCAAAAAGGCAGCTAAGTCAAACAACACCCAAATCAAATCACTATTAAATTACACTTTTGAAGCAGGAAGAGTAGTTAGAATACGCCAAATAAACGCTGTTTCCTCTGTCCACCCCTGGCTGCCCTCCCCACCATCAAACCCCTGCACATTCAAGTGTATTTCCATTCAACTACTCCTTCTGAAAGCTTCTCGTATCATTGCATTTCTGTAGCTAGGATGCACAAGATAATTTGTTTAATTTTTCTTAATGTCACTGATTATTTCAATATGAGTTCAACAATTCTGCTGCATACCAGATCTACAATTAGCTGGCATACCAACAAATCCTATTTCAAAACCAATTACTACAATGGGTAGTTTAAAGAGTCTTTTAGAAAAGCCTGTTCATTTTTTAAATCATGAGAAGATTATACATAGTAGCACATGAAGAGAACAGAGAGTAAAATTTAGAAGGATATCATGCAGGCATCCTGTCCTGCATTTACAGTGCTTGTTGAACATGTCAATGCTCTTCTTCTTCAGCTCTGCTGGAAGTTATTGCTCTGGGCTGTGTTGGTAAACAGGATCATGTGAAGACAACGTAATCCACAACAAAAAAAAAATCAGAACTGTCAAATTAGTTCATGCTAGCATTGCTGGCAGTTTAAGGGAACTGGGACTGGAGAGAATTCACAGGAACACAATTGCAAAGTTCAAGTTTGTTCATTTGTTCAGTGTTGCTGTGGTGGGGAAACTCAGCTCAGTGCCAGACCCCACCCAGATGCTCTCACACTCCCCCCTCAACAGGACGGGGGAAGAAAATGAGAAGAAAAAGCTCCCGGGCTGCGATAAGGGTAGAGAATTCACTCACCAATTATCATTACATACAAAACAGGCTTGAGTTGGAGGATTAATTTATTGTCAATTAAAAATAACGTAGGATGATGAGGAACTAAGATAAAACGAAAGCCATCTCGTGCCACCAAGCCCTTCCTCCAGGCTCAACTTCACTCCCTTGGCCTTCACTTCTTCTGCTGCCTTCACACCACCCCAAGCGGAGCAGCAGGGACAGAGAGGGGGGTTGCAGTCGGTCCATAGCAGTTCTCCTCCACCACTCCTTCCTCCTCACACCCTTCCACAACTTCCCACAGGCTGCAGCTCCTCGAGCACTGCTTCAACATGGGTCTGGTACAACAGGGCCCATCTCCCAGGACCACAGCACAGGTCCCCTCATGCAGCAGCTCCCCCAGCCCTCCTGCCCCACCGCGGGTCCTCTCCACGGCTGCAGCTACAGCCCAGGCCCTGCTCCTATGGGGGTATCCATGGGCTGCAGCTCCTTCAGGCCACATCCACTGCTGCACCGTGGGTTCCTCCATGGGCTGCACATGGAGATCTGATCCATGCAGTGTTCGTGGGCTGCAGAGGGACACTCTCCTCCACCATTAGCCTCTCTTGGTCTGCAGAGATCTTCTGCTCCATGCCTGGAGCACCTCCTACCCTCCTCCTGCACTGATGTCAGTGGCTACAGGGCTGTCCCTCTCACATTTTCTCGGTCCTCTCTCTCACATCTGCTGCATAGCTTTCTGCGCACTTTTCCTAAATACATTGTCTCAGAGGGACGAAGCGTTACTGACGGGCTCAGCTTTGGCCATCAGTGGGCTCGTTTTGGAGCTGACCAAAATCAGCTGTGCCAGACATAGGGCAGCCCCTGCCCTCTTCTCACTCCTGCAGCCCCACCCAAAAACCTTGTCACATAACCCCAAATACAAATGTTCCTGTGAATTTAGCGCTCGAGAGGCAGAGCATATGCAAACATGAATCATAGATGTCAGCCTTCAATATTTTAATGCACCATTTCTTGATCTCCTTTCTGCCCCTGAAACATCAGCTCTATTAGAAGTTCTGAATTCCTAAAAAAAATCATCACAGTATTCTACCCTATATCAAGATCACAAATCCGGGTAAAAGACTACAGATGTTCCTTATAATTCTATAAATTGAATTTTAGCTGAGATCAGAAGCACGCTTCTGAAGCAAACCTCCAGACCATCTCTATTTACTGCTCTTTAGTTCACACTGGGAAGCGACAAGGGAGCATGCAAACTGGATTTCCTCCAGATTAAACTAATCTGCAAGATGCACTCCTAACTCTGCCTGATGTTCCGCCCGAGGACCACAGACGAGGTTTGAGCTAGCCTGGAAAAACTGCCATAACATACAGGGATGTCAGGCCCTCAGCACCTCCGTTTCCCTCTCCAGACCCACTCATTACTACAGGGCCATGCTGGTTGCTGACATGGTCTATAGGCTACCGCTGTTAAACACACAGCACATCCCAGCACAACCGGTCTGCCTTTGATTTGCCTAAGCGTATTTGCTCATTTTTCCCTTCAGAGCCTATCTGAACTATTTATAGAATGGCTTTACATTCTTATTAGTTACCAGACAATGATTTTTGATGCATGTTCCAGCATTCTAAATATTCTTCTCCAAAACTTTATACATACTGTAAAGTAGGCAATTATCACTACGCAGTTTAGAAGGTCATTCCAATGCCTGTAAGCTAAACAGTAATGCAAACTTGAATCTGTGTAGCTTTAATTTCTGTGTATGGATTTGACAAGCTATGAACTAGCGTTCGTTCCACTTTTTTATACGCTAACCATGGCACTAACTCATAGCACAGAAGTGGCAAAAAAACTTTTATTGATCCACGTGTCTTTGTGCTCCACACAACCATCTGTGAATGTAACACTCTCCTTTCAGCGAGTGCTGAGATGGTGTCTCCGGGACTTGATGCAGCTGTAGCATAGATGAGCAAATTTTTCAAAACATGTTCAAGCCTTTTCAATGCACAGCTGTCAGGACAAAAAGAGAAGAGCTGGTCGTCTTTTTTTTTTTTTTTTCTTGAAGGAGAAAAATGAGGACACAGAGCAACAGCGCTGGCATATTAACTACCACAGTGCAACGCCTGCAATCAAGGGCACATCACACACCGGGGAGCCCTGCGAGCAACCCAAGAAAAGCCCATTTTTTCAAAAGGTCTTTCTAAATGGCAAAGAATTGTTTCACTGAGCCAATTTTAAATGAAATAGAAAATATTTGTCTGTGAAAGATCACAGCACTTTCTTGTTATCAAAGTCCTCCCATTTGTACAGAGTATTTCCTTTTCTCACAAAGAAACGAAGTCTTGGATTGAGGTTACCTCTCAACATTCCAGTTGCGACCTGTGAACTGTACTGTAATTCTTCCCTTCAAACTACTGCTGTTTCCCACCCTAAACTTAGATTTACAAAACAGAAGCCATACTTCTACATTAATCGTGACATGAATCAGTGAACTCAAATTATTAAACTTAAAATATGATCTATTTCTACAAACAAGCCCGAAACTTAGCCTTAACCTGTGGAAAATACCACTGACCAAAGAGAAATAAAAAATGGCATGGAAAAGAGTACCCTCTGCAGTGAAAACATTTTTGGAACATCTAGCACATAGGATAGATTAGCAGACAACGTGACATTTACCTATTCACACTCAGGTTCCCTCCTCCTACTGCTTACATATCAACCATATATATCATATCAATATGATCAATATATCAATCAATATATCAATCATATCAATGTCATATCAGTGGGAAAGGAAGCAGATACACCAACTGGTACTCACAACTTGATCTCCCCAAGAACAACTGGTCTCAGCTTCATGCATGAAGATCATTTGTGCCTTAAAAGGAGTTGGACTTCATGATCCTTATGAGTCCCTTCCAACTTGGGATATTCTATGATTCTATGACTAAAAGCCCCCACCCAGAGTCCTCACAATGCTCTGAGACTAAAGGCACACTTAAATTCTGCACAGAACTTCAAGTTAACTCCTGTAAATTGCACAAGCTGCAAATTCAACATCAGGCACACACTCGAGCTATTTCCAAGCAGCAGTAGAAAACACCTGCAATCCAGTGGAGATACTGCAGTAATATTTGGCAAACAAGACTACCAGAAGAACTCTACAAGCTGAATACCAATGAGCTTCTCCATATGGACAGAGTCTGCTCCCGAGCACTGCGGTGAGTGAGCCCATATTCACTTTAAAACGAAGCCCTCGCACGCAGAGCCCTGCAGCTGCCAGGTTGTAGCATTTATATCACACTCACCACTGTGGCCTGCAGTGAAGAGTTAAGTGACCATGACTAATAACCACATCTGATACAGGTGTCTCCTGAAGAGGAGCATGAGCCATCAGGCGTCTCCGTGTCTGTTTTTCTTTTGTTTGTTTGAATACGTTGCCATATAATAATGTGACAGGAGATAAGAGCAGCAAAACGAAACCTATCAGCTGGGACCTGACGTACAAGGGAGAAACTGCTCCCACCGAGGACCTGCTCTCTCCAGGTACAGCCAGAAACTGCTTCGTTAGCTGCTTTATTAGCAAAGAGACAGCAGCAGACTTGGGCATCTGTGTACTTATTTTCCCATTTCCACCAAGAATTTAATTAACTGACATTAATTAAGTTTTCTGTTTGATCTGGAAATTCAGTTCAAATTAACATTTTTATGGCTAGTTTAATACTAACACTGACAGATCATTTCTGTTGGAAGGAGCTGCTTGTGCTTGCAATGGAAGAGACAAAACAAGACAGCCTATTCCACTGGGAAACAAATAGTTTCATTCGTTGTTAAATATAACTAACTTAAGGGGAAAAAAAGGATATGTTATCTGACTTGAGAAGTCTGGATGCTTTGCTTACATGCTATGCCTACAAATATAGAAGCTCAAGAAGGCATATAGAAGCACCTTACAGAAACCAGATAAAACGTCCAGGAAATCTGTGAATGGTGGATATACACCAAAACATTATCTGAGCCACCAGCCTGCGGTAATTATCTGCTGTAGAACATGTCCAGCTGAGACCTTGTCACTTGGAAACATTCACCATATTTTATGTTACTAAAAACAAACAGGCAAACTTCCTAGCATCCATCTCTGCACTGTTTCTTATCCCCATCCACTGCAATTCAACAAACAAAACTGTCACCTTTTTAAGCTGTAAGCGTATTAAATATTTGTAATAAATAAATCCCGGGCAACCGATAAGCGTAGAGGCTAACACTTGTTTAACGTTATATTCCAACTTTCTGAAGTATGAGGATAAAATACTGGAAATTGAACCAGGCAAAAAAAATAAATAGGTCATTTCTCATTGCTTTAAGCGTGCACATCTTAACAGCACAAGATCATCATTAAGAAAAACATAATTCCCCTACAGGGTCAGATAGAGTCAACATTATGCTTCGAGAGTCCACAAGAAGTAAAGATCTGCACGCATTTAAAAATGACATAGCACAATTGGCACGTTCTTATCAAAATCAAGGTCAGAAAACTGTGTTTGCTTGAACTATGAAAATGCAAGGCCAAAGGAGGTTTGTTTTTCTAGACCCTCCACACAGAGCAAATGTCAGACACTGATTTCTCAGTTCTTTCTCCAAAGCCTCCACGCCCCAGAACTCCATGATGGAAGGACGCCATCATAAAATTCATGTCAGAGTAAAAACAGAAGAGCTACAGAAGGAAAGGTACACAAACAGCCTCCCCACCACGTTCAGATCCAGGCTGGAGATCTCTCTGCTCTGAGCTTACTGGACAAACGCTGCCAGCAATGCAGAATTGTGGCCTCCACTGCAGTGTCACTACAAACAGAAAAGCAAAAACACCCACCCCAGCAGCTCGAGCTCGGAAGCATGTAACCCATTAACCTTCTAAAACGTTAAGCAAACGCTTGCGTGAATCACTAACTCCACAGACACAGCTGTCCTCTTCTTTCAAGAAACCCAATAAAGCCACCTTGTTTCCAGCTGCTCTTCAGGCTCAGCCGCCAGGTTTCCTCTGCTCCAGTGAAATCATGAAGAAGAGTTCTGTGTAAGTACCGTTGCTCCAGGCCAGCAACTGCTCCATGCGTTATACCACATATGAAGTCTAGATGGATTTAAAGATGAAACTGATTTTCAAGGCCAGAATATTCATAAGGGATTTAACAGGAGGCTTTGCCTTCCTTACCCACAACTCAGGCAAGCAGCTGTGACCAAATCAGTGAGCATTAACTGCAAAAGGCTCTGTAGGGCACAGAGGCATCCCACTGCCTGCATGATGTAAAACCATACGACAGCCTCTTACCAGAAGAAGATAAATAGCAGCTTATAGCAGTATATAATCACTGCTATAATAATTGTAGCTTGCAGGGAGTTTGCTTCCATTTTTTTCCATTTTTTGTCAATAAAAACTTGAACTAAAGCTATACCTACATTGGAGGTTTTTGACATTAACCGAAGAAGAAAAATTTGATAGATTAGCTACGTAAATGAACACAGTCCCCGGCTTGCAGCTTACTTTCATTTTACATTTGACTACTCCAGATAGACTGCAGAACAATTGATAAGGGGAGGAAAGAAAAAAATGGAAAAAAATCGCAGCAGTTAGCACTCACAGCAAGTGAGCCAAAAATCCAACTCTGACTGTAGTTACCCGCAGACATCCTATGATCAGTTTTTATCTCTGCTGAAACTTGCTCCAAGATGAAGTGCAACCAACCAAAGACATCGCAGTTCACCCCCAAAAAAGACTGGAATCAAACTGGAGACAGAATCATTAAGGTTGGAAAAGACCACTGAGTTCATCTAGTCCAAGATTATAGCACTGCTTGTCAGGGAAGCAGCAGAGGAGTTTGGTTTTCTCCCCTTACGCCCTTTTGGCTACACAGGAGTACTTCATTTGATAGGCATAAAAAAAAAATAGGTAACTTCATCCTCAAACAACTTCACACACCTCTAGGGAGTAAAGGAAGAAGATGTGGCAGAGCCATAGATTTAGGAACCTGCCTCCACACCCCCCAAAAAAATCCATTACATATTGGAACACAAATTCACGGCATAAATCTGAAGAGCAGTTTCCTTTACTTCAATTCTTGTAAATTAGCTCATTTCAGTTAACTAACATTATTGCAGACAGGAAAATGTATCTCATTTTTTCCATAGTTCCTCTACAGCTAAATCAAATTCAAGCTGAGTCTATTTTGCTAAGTCATAGATCAATTCCCAAGATACAACATTTAAGTACTTTATTAAATGATGCTAACTAGCTAATAATCAAAGACCAAATAAACAGACACTAAAGTCAGTCATTAACAGCTACATATGGCTAAGTATCACTGTGACCTTTCTTAATCACTGCATCTGGCACTACACAAATGAGACAACATTTTAAGCATCTTTTAAATGAAGTAAAAACAACAATAAACCCTCAAGATAAGAAGTGGAAAAAAAGCCACAACATACGTATATCTTGTGTAAGTTACTAGTAGGAACAGTGAATGTCAGCTTCAGAAATACAGCATATCTGATAAAATCATGCTGATGAGCGTCCAGCTGTACTAGTACAACTGTACTATTACTTGTATATGCAACATTCTGAGGCAGAACACCTCGTACTCACGATTGCCTGTCAAATTTCAGCAGTACTTTGCCCTTGTATGAGCCAGCATCAGTGTGAAGGAAGCTCACCCCCGCATTTATTCACACCCCTCCTGGGAGCTGGCATGCACATTTGTGAGCCTGCTTCAGCAATTAGGGTGGTAAAACAGATCACGATTAAAACTGCCTCAATAAGAAAGAAATTTATGGTAACATTCAGACCACTTCCTCAGTTTAAATCAACACAACTATACAAATTGGGATGAAGAGAATCAGTAGAACTAAGGCAGGACTACATCATTAGGAAGAGCCACTGGTGCTAGTGTTAATTACCTGTAAAACCACTGCCAAAAGGCATAACTTCAACACAAAAACAGTAAAGTCAGTAGATCTTGTTGAACTACAGTTCAATTTTGTTGTATCAATAGAACCTTAGTCATGGTAGATAATGAATTAAAACTGTTTATACGTACTGATGAGGTGCATAATACAAAAAGTGATCCTGACTAATGTGGGCAGAACTTCTTATTTCAGGAGAAATAAATAAATAAATAAATTCACAGAGTCACAGAATTATAGGGGTTAGAAGGAACCTCTGGAGATGGTGCAGTCCAACCTCCCTGCTAAAGCAGATTCCCTACTATTAACTCTCTGATACAGACTTGGCAGCTCAGTCCTTTTTGTTACTGTTATTCATGATCTGGATGAAGGGACTGAGTGCACCCCTCGTAAATACAGAAATGTCATCAAGTTGCGAGGAAGCGCTGACCTGCCTGGGGCTAGGAAGGCCCTACAGATTGATCTGCACAGGCTGAATCAATGGGCTGAGGCCAACTATATCAGCTTTAACAGGATCAAGTGCTGGGTCCTGCACTTCAGTGACAACCCCATGCAACGCTACAGGTTTGGGGCAGAGTGGTTGGCAAGCTGCTTGGTAGACAAGGATCTGAGAGCACACTAGCCAACAGCCAGCTGAACGTGAGCCAGCAGTGTGCCCAGGCAGCCAAAGAATTCAATGGCTTCCTGTCTTGTATCAGACAAAGTGCCACCAGCACGACTATGGAGGTGATTGCTCCCCTGTACTCAGCTCTGGTGAGGCTGCACCTTCAGTACTGTGTTCCATTTTGGGCTCCTCACTACAATAAACATGCTGAGGCCATAAAGAACATTCAGAGAAGGGCAGTGAAGGGTCTGGAGCACAAGCCCTACGGGGAGCAGCTGAGGGAACTGCAATTGTTCAGTCTGGAGAAGAAGAGGCTCAGGAGAGACCTTACTGCTCTTTACAACTGCCTGAAGGAGATTGTGGTGAGGGGGGGTGGGTCGACCTCTGCTCCCAGGTAACAGTGACAAGAGGAGAGGGAACAGCCTCAAGTTGTGCCAGGGGAGGTTCAGGTTGGATGTCAGGAAAAATTTCTTCTCAGAAAGAGTGGTGAGGCATTGGCACAGGCTGCCCAGGGAGGTGAGGGAGTCATCATCTGTGTTCAAGAATAGGGCAGATGTGGCACTGAGGGATGTGTGCTAGTTGGCATAGCATTGACAGCTGAATTAGATGTTCTTAAGAGGTCTTTTCTAATCTTAATGATTCCAGCCTTATGTGGGGGGGGGCTTTTGAACAGATTAAACAGGAGATAGCCCGTGCCGTGGCCCTAGGGCCAGTACAGATGGGACAGGACGTGAAGAACATCCTTTACACCGCTGCTGGAGAGAAAGGTCCCACTTGGAGTCTGTGGCAAAGAGCCTCAGGAGAGACCCAGGGCTGACCCCTGGGATTCTGGAATTGAGCATACAGGGGGGTCAGAAAAGGGCTACACTCCAAGTGAAAAGGAGATCTTAGCTGCATATGAGGGGGTTCGGGCTGCTTCCGAAGTAATCGGTACTGAAACGCGGCTCCTCCTGGCACCTCAACTGCCAGTGCTGAACTGGATGTTTAAAGGAAAGGTTCCCTCCACTCATCATGCGACTGATGCCACTTGGAGCAAGTGGATTGCAATGATTACACAACGAGCTCGGATGGGGAACCTCAGTCATCCAGGAATCCTAGAGGTGATCATGGACTGGCCTGAAGGTAAAAAGTTTGGAACTCACCAGGAGAAGAGGTATCACGCGCTAAAGAAGCTCCACCATACAATGAACTACCAGAAAATGAAAAGAAATATGCCCTGTTCATGGATGGATCGTGTCGTATTGTGGAATAGAATACAGAACTCTATTCTGTATTTCTTATCTGGACTATAACAGTGTTTCTTCAACAATAAAATACATGAATATGCAACTTCAGTTCACATGAACTGTAATACCACTGACTGTAAGGAGGAAATGCTGGAGTCAATAGACTGCCTTTCAGCAAGAGGTCACACTAAAAGCGTAGTTGAGATCAAGATAAATGACTTTCACATCAACTTTTTCAGGTACACAATACAAATTAAGACTCATTTAAGTACAGTACTTCCTAGACACAGTCAGAGGAGGCTGAGCTTTTTCTTTGTGTTCTTTCAAACCTAAATGTCACAAAGTAATATTCTGTCACTCAGAAGACCACAGGATATGAGAGGCAATCATTTTTCAAACAAAAGACTGAGGGAGACTGTATGCATAATGAAGTCACAAGAAGTCGAAAAAATCTTGAAACTGATCCAGGAGGTTAAAAAAAAAAAAATCTGAACTCCATTTCACTTACTTATTTTAAAACACAAGTTATCCCACTCTACTACATTCTTTTTCTATGTTCAGTTCCAATGGAAGATAACATACGATCCATCTAAGAGAAATGGTGCAAGATTAGGAATACTGGAATTTTTTTTTTTTCCTGGGAGTATTAAAAAAAAGGTAATTTTAGAAAGTGTTACTGATTTGTTCAATATTTTGGTTCTGGCTAAGGAGTAAGGAGGAAATAAATCAGAATCTTCATGGTTCAGGATTTGAACGGACACTTAATGCAGTGTTGTCTACAAACTACGCATTGTCTCCCCTGATCACAGAAGGGCTTTACAAAGAAATCTTGACAAACAGAAGGGCTGGGCAATCACCAACCTGGTCAACCGATGAAGTTTAACAAGAGCCAAGAGCTGTATTCAGCACCTGGGACAGGAGAACCCCAGATAGATCCACAAACCAACAGACCAAAGAATGGAGAGCAGTCCCACAAGAACAGACCTCAGCATTCTGGCTGATGGCAAGTTGAATCTGAGTCAGTAGCATGCCCTGGAGCCAAAAGAGCCAACCGTACCCTGGGGTGCACCAGGCCCAGCACTGCCACCAGGCAATGGGAGGGACTGTCCCACTCTGAGCTGTGTGGCTTCATCTCCAGCACTGGGTACAGTTTGGGTGCCAGAAAATAAGATGGACATAAAGCTATTAGAGAGCATCTATCCAAAGCAAGGATATGAAGATGGGGAAGGTTCTGGAGGGCCACGTGTGAGGAGCAGCTGAGGACCCTGGGTTTGCTCAGCCCAGAGCAGAGGAGCTGAGGGGAAGCCTCATGGTGGCTGCAGCTCCTCACAGGGAGCAGAGGGGCAGCGCTGAGCTCTGCTCTGTGTGACAGCGGCAGGGCCCGAGGGAACGGAATGGAGCTGTGCCACGGGAGGGGGGGGGGGATGTTAGGGAAAGGGTCTGCACCAGAGGGCGGTGGGCATGGAACAGGCTGCCCAGGGCAGTGGGCACGGCTCCAAGCTGCCCGAGTTCAAGGAGTGTTTGGACAATGCTCTGAGACGTTGGGTTTGGATTTGGGGTGGAGCTGCATGGGGCCCAGGAGCTGGACTTGATCTTGATAGGTCCCTTCCAGCTCAGGATATTGTATAGTTCTGTAATTATCAGTCTGACTGGAGGAGGAATCACAGAAGATCAGCAATGAGAAATGATAAACACCAAAAAAAAAAGAGCCACAGGCCAAGCTTAGCGCAAATTGAGATGCCTGACAACCAAGTCAAGTATTTGCCTCAGAAGCTTCTCCAGAATTTAAGCTTTCTACTGCATGCTTCATTCAATCAACTTGTGCATGTCTGTGAAAAGTTTCTTGCAAGCAGTCTCTTTCCACTAACACACAGCTCTGCTCTTAGCAGATTCCAGTGCAAAAAATAAGAATAAAAATCAAAAAGCCCAAAGATTTTGCTTTCCATTTTAAATAGACATCTCCACAGAATTAATTTCCATTGTATTTGTATGAAAAAGAAGGGAAATTCTAATTGAGTAAAACAAATTCCTATCCGTAGATAAAGAGAAGAAAGGATTTTAAAAGGCATTACTGCACTCACAAAACAAGTCACTTCATAAAAAAATACTGTCTAAGAAATAGAAGAGAAAGAAAAAGTATATAATGCTTCCTGAAGAAAAGCAGGAAGGAAGAAGAAAAAATTTCAGTTAACCCTGAAATCTTCCATAAGAGGCAAAAATCTCAGCACACTGTGCACCAAAAGATAGTACAATTAGGAAAAAGAAAACAAACAAGAAAACACCACAGGCTATTGCTGCAGGACCTTTATTTTCTTCATCTTACAAGTAATCAATCAATCACCCTGCAAAAGAAATTAACCAAAAGAAAGACTGTAGTTTTCTTGCCAAGTCTAGGTCTGGAATATAAGGTTCTACCAGAGTACCATCTGGCAAGTGAATTCAGGCAGAATCTTCCGAAGCGTGAACTATTATTATTGGCACATTTATACACAATTAGCCTTGTCTGGCCCAACATTTACATACCTTGTATGCCCACATTTCCAGAATGAAAATCATCTTTGAATCTGAAGGTATTTGTAAGCTTTGTCTAAAACCTAAAAAGACTGAAATAAGATGCGCACCTCAGAGAAACACAAGGAAGTCCCAAAGAGCATCATTCTCTTTGGCTTACAGCCAGGTTCACTGCAGTGA
This sequence comes from Pavo muticus, assembly GCA_016647715.1. Lineage (NCBI taxonomy): Eukaryota > Metazoa > Chordata > Aves > Galliformes > Phasianidae > Pavo > Pavo muticus. Next base: position 960,636 of record JACDJE010000049.1, read on the forward strand.
CAAATACACACACTCTCAAACCTAACTTTTCTATTTAGTATCTCTTACTCTAAAGACTGAGTGTCTTTGCTAAACATATTTTAGTGCAGTATCTTCATTATATTCTAACTAAAGGCCGTCTGTGAAAAGAACAAGGGGAGAAGAGGTAAAACAGGAATGTGTCTTCATTATTTTAAACAACTTTGATTTCAAATAGGATTCCAGTGGTGAAAAAAGTCAACAGATTTATACTCCACATTGAGTTCTCCAGGAGAAATAACATTCAAACCATTTTTTTCCCCAGTTCAAACAAGTCTCAGATCTTGTGAAATACACAGCCTTGAATTAGAATGCTTATCAAGAGAATCTTATAAGGACATGATTTGGGACTTTATCCAAAGCCAGGCTTTCAAAGCTACAATTTGTTTAAGAAAGCCAAGCCTTATGAAATAAAACAGTGACAAGTCCTTTAACATTTCTCTACTTTCTTTATAACTTGGTGTTTACTTTCAGTCTTACAAAAAGTGGTAAAGTGAGCTCAGGTGTCACCTTTTCTTCAATAAATGAAGTAGCAACATTTTTTTTCCTTTAAACTGACCTGCTATCATCTTAAAACTAAAAGAAACAAAATTACACACACAGCTTTCACTGCAATTGGAAGATTATGGAATGTCATTGTAGAGGATTTTGGTTTTAGGAAACTCTTGGCATTCAAGTTTTAAGCAGTGCATTAAGAGAGCATGAAAGTGTACCTTAGACGTTACATGCCAGAAGTTACTGTTTTGCTTACTGCATGCCTTGCTAACAAGAACTTCACAGGGCTACTGAGGAATTTTCTGATGTGAGCCTTTGCAACAGCCAAACACTACATACAAAAATCATAACCTAAGGACTTGCAGCTGGGAGACAAGAATAGTACTCTATTCACAAGGAGTTAGTCTTGTATTCGTAAACTATTTATCACAATCTTCTGATATAGAAAATGAAATCTAATTTAACTATTGGCATGGGTCACAGCTACAATGAAAACTAACTCTGGCTGTAGCAAACAATTAGACTCAGCAACTTTGGCAAGCTGTTCAACTACCCTATTAAATCCATATCTAAACCCATGAAATGCTAAGAATGGGTTCCTTTTAAGTAACGTTCTGCAAGACTTTCTTCTGCAGGGATTGAATTTTCCTCTCCACAGTAGCTACACTTACTTGTCTTATAATAAGCTTCTGTTGTTGAACCACAGATGCAAAATGACATTTTCTTGGCTAATAACTGCGTTTCTGGGTCTCAGCTGAAAATAAGCTTTGGGTAAATGGGAAGCTAGGGCAATCCTTTCCCCCACAGCCCTGCATACTATTTATAAAAATCATTATAAAGTTAGAACATTCAACTTCAAAGAGGGAAATTTTTAAACCAGGTACAACACAAGAAACAGGCAATTAATACATTATACTACTGTGCAGCATTTGTCTCCTGAGTGCTAGTTAAGACCCTAGTGAGGAATACAGTCCTCCTCCACTCCACGTGTGCGCTGGCCCTGCAAGTATCCGCCCAGGTATTTCTTAGGTTCCCAGTTTTCATGACAAAGGATAGATTTTAAAGAAAATTTAGACCTTAGAACTTTGCTCAAAAACACGTTCTAATGAAAAACACTTCTTTTAACGGGAGAAAGAGGGTGCACCCAAGGAATGAGATTAAAAACCTCTACACTTACCAACATTAACTCGAAAGCACATTTGCGAACACTTCACATATCATCCTTCATGTCTCTATTAATTCACCTCACATCCACACTGGGCTTCCTAGCAACTCTTCCTTTACAAATACATTTTTCCATTTACTGAGAACAATAATGAGAATGAGTCATTTCTGTAGAATACAGACCTTCCCATACACCAGATGCCTAATATCGCGTGCTGGGAGAAAGAAACCCTACTGCCTACTCAGATTGCTGTATTTATTACAGAAGTCTGTCAGCACTTTGCATCTTTTATTAATGTTTTTCTTCCATATGTTTGAGATTTTTTTAATGTTAGGAACTTAATATTGTCTGTAAAATTTTACAACCAAATTCTCTAAGAGCTAACATCTAATTAGCTCAGTTACTAGCAGCATGAGAATACTGCCCAAACAATGACCAAAAAGGGTCTGAAATAAAGAGGGGAAATAAAAAAAAATAAATCACACAGCTTTACAGTTCATTTCTGAGTATTTTGTTATGTTTTCCAAGGCTTTCACTTCCAATTCCGATGCATCAGTTTGAATAAACATAATTTTACATTTTAAACCAGCTCTCACACACCTTCTATGAAAAGCAAGCCTGACTAACTAGCTGCGCTCAGAGCGGGCAGCAACTACTGACTGCCCCCTTCGTTCTTCTCTGTAACAAGTAGAGCATAAGTAAACAAATCTAAAAAAGATGATGTACAGAGAACTGATAGCAAGCAATTCACTGTGACAAAGTTACACAGCCGTTGGGTGGGAAGTTCAACCAATCATTACAGAACTTAAGGAAGCAATTCGGAAGTTTGACTTTATGAAATGCATGTCTTTTTTTACTGACCGGAGATTGTACAGCGGGCTCCAGTTCTGCCTTTAATCATTTTGTTTTCTTAGAAGTGTTTCATTAACTAATTCCTTAGAATTACACAGCCTGATATTTTTAGATCAGCGATGTAAATTACAGATACTTGCCTTCAGCCACAGATCACATGTAACAGCAGAACAACGGCACAGCGGCAGGCACACACAGATGCTACAGCCTCTAAATTATTCATGACCTATTCACTACAAAATGAAGTGGCCACTGAAAATTAATTCCAGAAAGAAAGGAATGCAGTTTCAGATAGCTTTATGAATTAGTTTATTCCTCTACAAACCGTGTATCGAGCAACTGCAAATAATTAAGATGTAAAAGTAAAAATGAACAGTAGAAGAAAAAAGTGTTTAATGAGTTCCTAATTAGATAAGCATGCAAGATGCCACAAAAGATGGAACTAGTTTACGGAAGAAAAAACAACAAACATTCAACACACTGAAGAGAACAAAAAAGCATTTAACATCAATTAATTTCAAACAATAAGCGAGTATTTAAAGTAATGTTTTGTACACTCACAAGAGCCCTTTTGGATTTTGAAGTTAGTTGTAATCTAGAAATAATCTAATTGTAAAACCTAAACAGCACAGCAGCTGTGGACGTTCAGTCCATCTCATTTCCATAAGCACTAAAAAGTCTATTTTTGTTTTATTCTCGTTTAGAACACTTAAGATTCCAAGTGCTATTCTGATGGTAGATTATATAGAACACAGTTGCTATTTTCACAGCCTGAGCCATCCAGACACGAAAAACATTTTTAGTACAGAAAAATAAGGAAAAGATCTTCAGAACAATAGCAGCAGTTACAAATGCTGACAAAAACTCCATCTTCAGCATAATAAACGTCATCGGGATTCTCTTTGGGAAAGCTGCAGTTGCAAAATGATAATAATTAGGCTTAAAAATTCAAAGCCAAATTACAGCAGCTCTGCACACCACAGAAAATTTTAAATATGCGTGTAAGTACAACCAAACTCCACAAGATTTCTGATCTGTAGCAAATCACTCAGAACACTGAATATAACCCAGTGCTGCTCTTACCTTTCTTAGCAGCATCTGCTCTCCGTCTTGCTGGCGACACCAGATCTTTTACAATCTGAAGCACTTGAATCATTGCTCCTTGGCAAAATCAAAGAGACCAGATACCCCCCTACAATTCCAACAGGTTTCATTACTACATGTCATTAGGCGGCTGCCTTCAGCATGCTCAGGCAAAACGGATGCAGGAACAACTCCTCTACCTTCAGAGGAAGATTTCTGCCTGACGACTCCACAGGCTGGGGTGATGGATTTAAAGTGACTTCAGCACAAGGAAACAAAAATCTGCAAGCAGTCCTAAATGCATTTCTGCAGAACATTTTAAGAAATCATTTGTAGAATAGAATGCATCCCAATTTCTCTAAATAAAGTTTAAAGGGAGCATCCACACTGAAATTAACTGAAAAAAAACACCTCTTGAAATGAATTCTGATAGAAGCAACACACCCCCCCTAAGCTTAGTAGTTAAGAGCAGTGTCTGCATCCTCTTTTAAAGTCTGTATTAATTCATGAAATTTCATGTAATGTTTGGAGAGAGCTACTGGTGCACTGTAGAGCCAGCATCAGACCTACTAACAGAACTCAAATCTACCCTGTTAAACACATTCGGGCATAAGCAAGCACCTGCTAAAACAAGTCTTTCTGTTCCTTCTTCTGTCAACATGCACCTCTGACACCCCTGTAAGTGACTGGAATCCTCCCACATCAGGAAGCTTGCTGGAAATCCAGGGGGCATTTTGGGCGTCCTTCTCTCTCTCACCACCAGAGGCCCAGAGAACAGTTTCAGCTAAGGTACTATCATTACTTCTGGCAGGTAATTTTAAACAGACAAATTGCAGAATGAGCCCCGTAACATTTTTAATGCCATTTGGAAAAAGTACAGAGGCACATCAGAAAGCCCTTCTGTCAAAGGCTCAACAGAGCTAAGGAAAAAAAGCCATCAGAAATTGTTTTATGCTGTTGCATTAAATAACTGTCAGCCTCTGTGAATGCTTTTGGAAAGTGAATTCCTACATAGCATTGTAAGCCTCATATATACAAAGCAAGCAATTTAGGAAGCCAACTACATTTTCCAAAAAACACTAAATTAGAACAAACACAGGCCCAACCAAGGCTCAAGATGTATTCTCTGGCCTTTAGACCTTCTGTTCCCATGGCTTAAGTGTTAGATGTGGGAGAGGTCATTTCTTTCCAGTCCAGCTGCTGATCACAAACATCTTAGATCTTACAGTTGCTGGCATATTTATCCACATGCACGTTGGTCTGTTGAAGCACACACAGGGTAGGCACAAACTGTTTCTATTATGTTAGGCTCATTTACATCCTGCCCATTAACTCACCCCTGCCAGAAGTAATAACATTCTGGAGTACTATTGTATTTGGCTTGGCAAAACAAAGACAACTAAAGCCATCATCTCTGACAAGCCATCCAATTTCTTGTCCCACCCTGCAAGTATGTCCACTCAATTGGAAGCCTGGAGACAATTACTGAGCAACTATCAATTATCCCTTCCCAAAAAAAGGATTCTTCAAGTCATCTGGAATGGAACATTAACTCTTTACATAAAGAATAATTTCCACATTCTGTACATAAACTTGAATGCCAGGTTTCTGACAAGTAACTTCCTGGTCTTTTTTTTCCTTCCACTTACACAAATAAAAGGATATTTCTAGCGAACAGCTATAATTCCAAAACATTTAAACAAAACCTAGTGTAGAATTGTCTGATTAAGTTGACCTGCAGGTTCTTCAGATATACCTTCGACATAGCTGCTGTAAGAGCTTTCCCATCATTATCTTTCCAGGATGTATTCTTTAATTTAGTTGGGTTCTCAAACAACTGGTCTTTCAGTTAAAGATAGAAACTCAAAGGAACACCATTGCTTACAGCTAAATTGCACTGCAAATTTATTCTGAAAAGCTGCCTAAGTTTACAGTTCACATAAGCATACAACTACCTATAAAGCATTAAAAAACTTCTTCTGGTCTTTGATATAAATGTACTAAGGACAGAAAAGGAAAAAAATGAGGTTCATTCAAATCTTCAGTAATAACTTAATAAATGCTTAACCAACTAAAGCATGAGTATACCTTACAGGTCCTGAAGGCAATAAATAACTGAGGCAGATCATCTCATTTCTACAGCAAGGTTCTCAAGCATTGGTGTAATGAGAGGATGGTGGACTGACAAAGAGTAACAGTAGGGAAGAGGGAGAAGGGCAAGAGAAAAGCAAACATACGAAGCATGTTTCCTAATTGCTTTTGTGTCACTGTTGTTTCATAAATCAAGAAATGAGCCATAATGAGAGTAAAAAAGAGAAATGCTACACTTCGATAGCTCTGAGTTAACACGCAGAAAAGGGTTACAGCTATTCCCTACTGGGAATAGAGAAGATGCTACCTTTTCTTCAAAGCTATCCCTTCCCATTGACAATTAACTGGAAGAGGTTTCTTATGTGATTTACAGGCCAAATAAAAAAATAAAATAAAAACACCTACCTACTAAAGTCTGTAGAACTGCCTTTAGAAACACTTTTATCCTATGGTCAACAACATCTCTCCTTCCTGAAGGGAGCTGTGCAAGAATTCCAGGACTAGAAATCATTCTCACACATACCTGCCCTTCCTCAGTGTGAAAAAACTGCAAAGATGGCACATGCAGTAGTTTTCCTCTCATTTCTATTAGAAAAATGTCATTTATAACAAAAAAGCAAGCTTTAAAATGAACCTGGGAAACCATAAACAGGATTACTAAGCATCCTGTTTACAAGAGAACATTGATAAAAAAGATAAATTGTTACACTAAAATTATGACACTTTGATTTAAGCAGATTCTCTCTGAGTCATGTTGCAATACTCAGTGCATACCATGTGGATTTCCACTAATCACTTGCATTTTCAGCACCAAGTTAGCTGAGCAATGGGCACTTCTTAACGTTCTTGCATTGTGCTTTTCTCCCTTAACTTCAATAATTTAGGGCATACAGCAATCACACCCATTACAACTCATTTCATCAGGGTGATAATGAGAAGGAGCAGTTAACCAGGATTAGATTTTATGGATCACTGTGTGCAGCCCTTGACCTCTCTCAACCATAATAAAGAGTACGACTTCCATCCTGATTAGTCGGCTGCCACCACTCAGAATAAAAATGTGTCTATTAATGTAATTATAATTAGCTGGTCTTTGAAAGCAGTTCATTTTAATAAAGCATGCTGCCAGGAGGTAACTCATATACAGCACAAAGGATGCTACAAAAATACAGCACAGTGGATATATGTCAAACTATAGTTTGCAAAAAAAAAAAAAAAAAAAAAAAAAACAAACAACTAAGCTTGAGCAAAGCTTAATTCTACTTCTCTTATTATAACCTGGAGTGTTTATATATTCATGGCATTATGTCCAGGCTTAAAAAAAAGAAAAATAAATCATGAACCCTCAAAGTAACCCCAAGCAGCACTGCAGCCATCCCAAGAGTCGCCAGTTTGTTCTGCCCTCATTTGTAGAAAAGAAAACGTACAAGCTAGGGGAAAAAAAACAGACAAAACTCACCACCGAAACAGCTTGAGGGCATTTATTCATATGAACAGTAGTCCTGCACACATTCATTTGAGATGCAAAGTTATCGTGACCATTATTTCCCCATTTCACATCAACCTGACCTGGTTAGAATTCAGCTTGCATACAGATTATTCTGCCACATCTCTGCAGAAACATAGGCAGTTCTGTCTTCATAATCCTAAACTATGCTTCCCGTACAGCACACCAGAATTAGTATGTCCTTTCCCCCACCTGCTAAACTCTAAACATGGTTAAGATACCAAGCGTGAAGGGCTGACAGACCCAAAGAAACAATTCATAACACAAAGGCAGAGAGAAATCCAGGGAAAGCAGCCACGGCAAGGTGTCAGGCTGAGCTCCGTCCTGACGCTACCTGCCTTCTTCAGTAAATGCGGAATCAAGCTTGAAGCTCAGCCACCGTCATCCAGAAAGAAGTTAAATGTATCCATGAAAGTCTCTGATACCTCTCTAGTACTGCTAAAGTGCAGTCTGATGTTATGGGGATGTTGGTAGATGGGATCCACGTGCTCTTTGAACCCATCTTTCTACACCTGTGAATTCACAGATTAAATACCTCACAGAGTCAGCAGGACTATTCATAACAAGGGCTATAAAAAGTCAAGCACCAGAAACAGCAAAGGCAGTTGTTCTTAATGATCAGTTTGAAAGTTTGTTTTAAAAGCTGCAGTTTAAGAAGCTACACACAGCAGAACTGCTTTGCCTCCCCTCCCATCTAAGCAAAATAGCTCAGAAAAGGAAGCAGATTTAAGTACTAACAGTAATTTTATAAGCAATGTTCAGCATTAAAACAGCTTAAAAGGATTAAGGAAATGCAAATAAAATACGTTATGTGGGAAAAGACTCTTGAAATACTAAAAAGAAGGAAAAATACATTATAAAAACATTTGCATAGTGAATTCCCAGTACATACTTCCTTGCAAAAAGTGATACAGTTCAGTACAATCTACCCAGCAACTAAGTCACAGCAACACCTAAAATATCAATAGCATTTTGTCTTACAATTACTCCTCTCTGACTTTTCCTGTCACAGTTGGTCTTCAAATGAATATCTCAAAATAATAGGCATTGAGCTTTAGGACAAGCAATATATCTTCACACAAATAACTATTAAAGCAGTGGTAAAGCAGGTTATCCATCCTTTCTCACTAATATTTTGAATTAATTTTCCAATCCATGAAGCATACAGTCTTCATTCATCAGATATTAAATAATCCACTCTAGTTGGAACAGGAGAACTCACATCAATAACTAAGCACCCCTGGGTCCTTCTCTCCCAGACCACTTTCCAACTACTCTCCCCCAAGCCTATACTGTTGCATGAGGTTGTTACGAGCCAAGTGCAGTACATGGCATTTAGCTTTGTTGAGTGCCATACAGGTGAACTCATCCCATCCATATCCTTCTGCAGTCTTCCTATACTCAAGGTCATCAGTCCCTGCCTATCTAGGATTCTAGGAGCAATAGAGTCAGTAAATGTTGAATTCTATTGAATTTGCACTCTGATTTTTTTTTTTTTTTTTTTTTTTGTAGGTTTGCTACCATTGTCAAAGCATGAAAGTATGGCCATAGTTTTTAAACAAACAGATGACCCTCTTGTAAAGACAGCTTGTAAAAGTCTTCTACAAACAGAAAGAAGCTTAGCCTAGACAGAGAGTGAAAAACTAATAAATAACAGTAAGTGTACCGATCAAAGAAGAGGCATTCATTCACAGCTGATGTGTTTAAGTAGAAAGAAAAAGACACAAGACCACCATTCATTACACTCAGGATCAGGATTGAGAACTTCAGTAAGGGATCGATGAAATTAATTCTACCTGTTCTAGGTAAAAAATCATAAAGCAAAAAAAAGGAAGAATAAATAACAACAGCTAAGTGGAAGAGGAAAAAAGAGGAAAAAAACACAGGAAAAAACATAGGTAACTTAGGCAGCCTTTAGTGCACTGGTTGAAGTTTTAAAGAAAGAAACTACACATTACAAAACCCTGCAGCTGCACAATACTCCCACTGTCCTCCCTGTTACTCAAGTCATGTTCTTTCTTACCCCCTCAGCTCTTGCTGCAACACATTCTGAGAGTGGATGTAGACGATAACGAGCAGACAGCAACTTTCCCAGAGAGCCGCAATGAAGAGAAGGGAACTGCCTGCGTACATCACTTTTATCACCTGCCTGGGAAATGGACACCACACAGCAAGGAAGGTGAACATCAGATACCCGTGTTCAAATACACCTTGATGCACTGCTCCAAAAAAATATGATCGTAATAATTGTACGTTGTAATTGAAAAAAGCCACACCAGAAACTGAGAGGTAGCTGCCCAAATGCAAAGCTGAGGAAACGCTGCATCTTCCATTTGGAAAACACCCCCCTTTTTATTAAGCCTGCGTATTTGCTTTGTGTAGCAAATAATCTGTAGAAGCATTTTTTCTCTGCAATGAAAGCCCAACGTTTACACGTTTTTGAACACTTCGGGCTAGTCTACCACTAACAAAGTATCCATGAACACAAACACAGCTTCACTACTGATGTTACACTGCTACAAACAGAAGACCATGTTAGCACTACAAAAGTAACTGAAGGAAGTTTCCCTGAAGGTCACATTGTCAGAAGCGATCCACCTTCTGCAAGGAAGCGTACCTGGATCTGTCTGCTTACTGCAGCTGTGTTTTAATGCCTGGCACCACTACCTGCTGCCTTTCAGACTTCTGCCTTCCACTCTCCTTGTACATTCACTCGGAAAACACACAGGCTTCTAAAGCATATTTAAGCAGTGTATTTTAAAAGCCAAGCACAGTGATTAAAACTGAAAATGACAATTACATTAACCATGACTTCTTATAATCCTGGAGTTTTAGTGGGAATATGTATTCTGGCTAAGTAGCTAACAGAGGCCATCTTTGTTTTGTCTCTGTTCTTAAGAATGGATTTAATTTAGTAGTGCACAGTAACCAGAATGTTAAACTTGCTTTGAATCCAATCCTACTTCCTACAAACTACATATACAACAGCAATTAAAGAATTCCCCTACTTCTCCCATCAGTGAAAAAATTTCGTGGGAACAACTGGGCCTCTCAGCCTCCCTGCCTGCAGATAAGCAAGCCAGTGCTCAGAGGCAGTAGTGTGAAATAGACTGCTTTGTTCACAGAACCACAGGGGTTGGAAGGGAAATCAAGAGATCATTGAGTCCAACAGCCCTGCCAAAGCAGGTACCCTACACTAGGTCACACAGGTCTTGAATATCTCCAGAGAAGGAGACTCCACAACCTCTCTGGGCAGCCTGCTCCAGTGTTCCATCACCTATATTGTACAGAAGTTCTTCCACATGTTTGTATGGAACTTTCTGTGTTCAAGTTTTAGGCCATTACTCCTTGAGCCTTGCCTCATCCATTTGCCTCCCACCTAGCTTTAGATATTTATAAACGTTTATCAAATACCCTGTCTTTTCCCCAGGCTGAACAGACCCAGGTTACTCAACCTTCCCTCATACAGGAGATGCTCCAAGCCCTTTATCATCTTCGTGGTCCTCTGCTGGACTTCTAGGAGATCCCTGTCTTTCTTGACCTGGGGAGCCCAGAACTGGACACAGTAGTCTAAATGTGGCCTCACCAGGGCAGAGCAGAGGGGGAAGATCACCTCCCTCAACCTGCTGGCCACGCTCTTTTTACACATTCCAGGCTACCACTGGCTTTCTTGGCCACCAGGGCACACTGCTAGCTCACGGCCAACCTGCTGTGCACCAGAATATCCACTGCAGAGCTCTTCTCCAGCAGGTCAGCCCCAGCCTATACTGATGTGTACAGTTATTCCTCCCCAGGTACAAGACTACACTTGCACTTGTTAAACCTCATCAGGCTCCTCCCTCCTCAGCTCCCCAGTCTGTTCAGGTCTTGTTGAATGGTAGCACAGCCTCCCGGCGTGTCAGCCACTCCTCCCAGCTCTGTATCATCAAACTTGCTGAGGGTGGACTCTATCCCTTCATTCAGGTCCACTGATGAAGATGCTGAACAAGACCAGACCCAGCACTGACCTCTGTGGAACACTGCTGGTTAGCTTGATATCAAGACAACCACACTATCCAACTGAAGAACATCTTACCCACCTATTAAAAGAGCAAAACTAAAGGAATGGTACATGCCTTAGTGCCTCAGTACCAGTTTCAGAAGACTGAAGACAGCGGTATATTTACTGTTCTCCATGCTCTCTCAGTAGCTATAGAGAAATTAAAATCATGCCAACAAGTTTCAGCCAACTGTTATCCACTGAGCAAGCAGGAGGCAGAACTGCAACACCCCACCCCATACTTGTGAGGCAATTTGATACATTAACTTAACTTCCAGTGATACTAATCAGGGCTATAGGTACAGAAAAAGCAGTGCTATTTACCTTCGATTTAGCCTCCAAGCTGCTCTATTAGGTTTCACTGGACAACACACAGATAACACTGCCTTGGCATACCATTGAGTAGGATCACAGAATTTCATGTGCTGAATGTAAATCAAGAGTTAGATCTCCAACTTTCATGTTACACTTAATAACCAATGGGAGAAAAAAGCAAAAACCACCACCAAGAGTTTCACAGTGAGTTCCATATTGTTTCTTTTAGTTTATTGGAGAATAAATGGATCTTGAAATGTCACTTGAAGTAATTTATGAGCCTTTGATCTAGGAAGTACTTTCCTACCGCTTAGCTAAAGGAAAATCCGTGGACATTTTTGTCACTGCTTCTGGCATAGAAAATAATATGGGGGGTTGGGTAAGGGGGAGGTGATTTTTGTTAAAAAAAAAAAAGCACCACAAAATTGACACTCCTTAGTTTGCACCTAATCTTTTCATGGCTAACTATAAACCAATGTTTCCCCTCCCATCTTCCAGACCAGCCTCTATGTATTCCAGATACTCTTGTGGTAACTAGATGTAATCGGCGGGAGGAGGGGGAAGATGCCAAAAGCTTGTCTAGCTTTTACAACCAGAAATAAAGACATGTAAGATCAATCCTCTCCTAGGAATGTCAGGAATCGGGATCTGTAGAATTGCATGGCTACAAAGTATGGCTACAGCACAGCAACGCTGATAAGAACAGCTACACCTGGCAAACTCACTGCCAGAACGTCTGGGGGAGAGCAGGGCAGGAGGGCCATGACATTGCAGTGTTTGTACCACCCAGCAATAGCAGTGTCACAAAAGAAAAGTCCTCATACAAGGCTGTAAAAATTCTGGGGGGAAAAAAAAGATAAATAAGGTTCCTAATGAAAGCTGCAAAGCTGATTTAGAAGCTTATTTTCCTGTCCCTAACAAATTCCGGGAAGTCCAGCTCCCGCACAAAGAAGAGCTGTGAGTGAGCCTTTCAGCACTCTGCCATGGAATTAGGCAGGTTTTCTAAGAGCTTTTCAAGGGTAAAACAGAAAGGCTGCATTCAAGAATACTCTCCTATGGCAAACCAAAGTGCTTTATTAAAACAAAGTGCCCTTTTACATTAATGTTCTTTCAGATTAATGACTGTATTGGCCAAAAGCACTGCAGATTCTTCAGCACATTGATGTGCTTTCTGTTCCAGATAATAATTGATTATGTTACACAGCATACAATGTGGAAAGGGGGAAAAAGAGGACAAAAACCACACAAGACATCAGCTTCACAAGCCAGGCTGCAAGTCCTGCACAGCTCCCTGCATACTTCAGCAATCTGGAACGGGGTAGAACAGGGATACCAACAGCCTGGAAAAAATGCCAGTGCTAACTTGTCCAGTTCCAATTTTAAGAATGAAAAGCTCTTAATTACAGAGGGGTGCTTTCGCAATGAGAGAGTAAATGAACCTTATAATCAGCTGCTTGATAGGATATCATCTAAGCACAGCTACTTTGTTTACACAAACATCTGCAAATATCCTTTGACTGCAGAAGAGACAACAGATCAGATAGTTTAGGGAAGACCTTAAATTTAAACCAACATTGCCAGTCAGCCAGTAATTCTGCAGGGATCAGTCACATTATTGCACTGATGACAACAACCCGAAGTATTTTCCATCCTTGCTACAATTCAAAGCTGTTCCCTATTAAAAATTACTACAGAGCATCTTTGTAAAACACCATCAAATTAGCTTCAAATAACCACACATCCTGCCAGGCAGGTATTCTGTTTCTTGAAAATGAACATAGGAGAAACAACACTAAATGAGGTAACAGCTCACTTTTTTTCCTATTTGTGACACAGTTACACTACTGAGCAGAAACAGCTTCATTTTTCCAACAGTGGTGTACATTAGTCAATCAATTGCACACAAAGGGAGAACCACACGACTCACAACAGGTAAGGAAGGTCTTTAAAATCACCTCTGAATGCTGCTGGTGGTAGAATTCCTTTTCAGCCCGTTTCAAACCCTTATCTGACTAAGCTGTTCTTTTGTGAACCCTCTATAGTTCAACTGGAAATTAAAACAATGCTGTGGTGTTTAATGCAGCAGCCTCTAGAAAGTCCTCTCTGCAGTGACTCAAACACCCTGTTCTGTGGCTGCACGGTGCCTTATGCAAAGAAGCGGGTGCCTGCCCAAACATCTACACCCATAGCTCTTGTTTTTTGGCTGTAGATTAGCTCCGAGTTCCTCCACGCTTTCCCTTCAGAGTGGACTTGAATACCACACTTGACTTATCACAGGAATGAATAGGATCCCAGACCTATGAATTGCTTCCACAGTGGTGGGTACTTGATACTCACTCCAGAGAACAAGGTTGCAGTGTTCCTGCTACTTGCTCTTTCTGCTGCAGGAATACCAACAACTCACAATAAAGGCATCATTGTGTGACGTTCTATTTAAGGAGTTCAGAGATAGACCCAAAAGAGACTAAGATTTAAATTTACCCCCAAAAAATCTGCAACAGAGGAGTATTATCTTGCCAAAGGCGTGCACTGCTGTATAAAGCAACTCGTCATAATTCAGTAGCCCTCACTGGCCATGAATGAAAACAGCAAGAGGCAAATTTAGAATAAGGACTCTCTCCTTTTGTATATACACAGAAATAAAAGAAGCTGCATACGTAGTGTGTAACTTATAAATAGAACATAATGATATCAAACCATATTGTATATTTAAACATCCATTACATGTTAGATGTTTATAAATACAACTTGCAGTAATGCATATATTTATATTATCTTGGCTATTTTGGGGGCACACAAAGTTAATTTTAAAGAAGTAAGTCGTAAATAACTTAACCTTGCTTTTCCTTGAAACCATGACAAAGAATAAATCTAAAAAGTATCTAAAAGGGAAAGAGTAGGGAGCAGTAAGTGGCATTCTCCAGCAAGATTACATGATAGGACTGGGGGAACAATGTTCAATTGAAAGAGAGGAGATTGAGGCTCGATTTTAGTGGAAAGCTTTTCACTCAGAGGGTGGTGAGGCACTGGCAGAGCTGCCCAGAGAAGCTGTGGGTGCCCCATCCCTGAGGGTGCTCAAGGCCAGGTTGGGTGGGGCCCTGGGCAGCCTGAGCTGGTGCGGGCAACGAGCCCACAGCAGGGGTTGGAACTGGATGGGCTTTAAGGCCCCTTCCAATCTAAGCCATTCCACTATGGTAACTTTTCTGCCACAGCTCTCCTGTCACTTCATAGCTAACAACAGTTTACTGCCAGCACCAGCATCTTGGTCTACAAACAGAAATTACGTTGGTTTAAAAGTAGGTGTCATAATGCACTGACTTATTTAAAGAAGCCCCATCAACCATCAATTTAAACCCACAGAGAGAGTGCTAAACAGAAAGTTCCCCTAATGATAACCATACATAAATAACTGCTTTAAATTTCAATTAAAATACTGGAGATCTGTGCTAAAGATATAGTCAGCTTTACAACACTAATTAATTTAAATAAAACAGCAAACAGTAAGCAGTGCTGTAATGATGGTGCCTTATAAAAAGTCAGATCGCTGAGCTTGAATGTACCACCTGGAAGCACAGTTTCGGAACACAATAGATGCCCTTTTTTGCAGCTGCAGCCTCCTGCAAAGTTTAAGAAAAGAAAGCGACTTCACTCCAGCCTGCAGAGGCTGATGATGCATTTCATCTGATTTCAACTGACAGAAGAGCCTCACAAATTCAGAAATGTTTGTCTTCCTCTTCCAGTCTAAAAAGAAGGTCTAAGTGCAGGGAAAGCCACAAATTAGCAGTCCTAAGGATCCTGAAGAGATCAAAAATAAAAGAAGGATTATGAAAATATTTATCTCTGAAGGCTATTTAAATGCAGGTGGATTTCGAAAGGTTTTCTTCATTTGTGTTCTGATCAATTTAAATAACCATGCACCCCAAAAAAAGTAACAAGCCCTCTAAAGTTGCATCATTATGTCAATGTATTAAATAAGCCAATGGCACTAAAGGTGAGCATTAAGGAAACAAGTTCGTTTCTACATCACACCTATATTTCCTCAATACTGTGCATCAGCTCTTTATGTGCAAAATATTGTGGTTTGTGTTTTATTCTGACTAGTAAACGCTGTATTTAGAGGAGAGGTTTAATTACAGCATTGGTGAGAAACTGGGTCATCTAAGATCTGATTAGCCCTCTGGAGATGCCTCTCCTCACTTAGTATCCAGGATGATTCTTGCATTCCTGAACAACTCTGTTCTGCACACACTACAAGGGAACAACAGCATCACCACCGGACAGCACCACTCATTCCCACTCCCGCACTCTGCTCTCAGTACTGCAGCACTACAACCATCTCTGCAGCTGTGTGGCAAGCAGATGTGGGAGCCCACCCACCCACCCCANCACGAAGGAATTCAGACTGGGAAAAAAGGATACCATGAACTCTATTGATAAGGGCAACACTTCAAGGGGGACATCAAATTCTGAATCATAGAATTGCTCAGGTTGGAAGAGACCTTAAAGATCATCAAGTCCAACTGCAACCTAACCATACTACCTTAACTAACAACCCTCTGCTAAATCATGTCCCTGAGCACCGCATCCAAACAGATTTTAAACACATCCAGGGATGGTGACTCAACCACCTCCCTGGGGAGCCTATTCCAGTGCTTAACAACCCTTTCAGGGGAAGACCCTCATTTCACTCCTGGCTGTCCCTACAAGCCAGACCGTTCACACTAAGCTCAACTGCATTGAAAGCCTTTCTGCAAGTTGACAGAAGCTTCTCTGACTCATTAACTCTATATCTGCACTTCAAGTCAGAAAACTGTTTCCAGCACATTTGCCTCCCTGCGCACGACTAGCAGCACCACCAAGGACAGGCACAGCATATATGGCATTAGCTACCAGTACTTGGAAAACAAAGAATACTGACAAGAAATAACAGCAAAGCAAGACTAAGAGCAGAAAGCATTTCTCCCAGCTGCTAGCTTCAGGAACTAAACAACTTCATACAACTTCATACACAAGGACTTTTCATGCTTTATCCTCCCACTACAAGTGATAAAAATAAAAATAGGAGTTCCTACACTGCTGCCTCTCCTGATTCACAAACTCACATCTCACTATGGTGGCGTAACTGCAATCAATTAAGTGTTAGTATATACAGTTATATAATATTAGAATATACAGCTGATCATTTCAAGATAGTTTCAAGAAAAAGCAGAGCAAATGTAAGTAAGAAAAACCCTAACGTTATCAGCGACGCGATCTTTACAAGCCAGCAATATGCACCAGCTGCCTAATTTAAGGATCTGGAAAAGAGTGAAAATCACAAGATAAGAATTATTAAAACCTACAATTCGACTCTTAAAATATTTTTACTCGTATCTTCAGCCTTCAGACACAGCTTTTTGCCAGTCTTCTATCCGGACCTCTGACCCTCACGACTTGTGATTCTTCATCACTCAGACCTTGAATCAGCTTTTCATGAAGAACTACCACTTCAAATTTCAGTACAGATGACCCAGGAGGTAGTAGTGTCCATATCACTCCAAAGACACTATTTCTAAAGACTAGGAATAATCAGAAATCAGAACAATTGGTACAGAAACACTTTGCATATCGCATCTACAGGCCTGTATTTCAGGAATGGCCACTTAGGGTTCTTAGTTCAACCAAAAAAACCTACCAATCTTAGCTTGCAAGGTATTAAAATAATCTGACATCCCTCAGCTATTCATTATAAACATATTTTGGCTTACTTTTGCATTTTCCTTCCTCAGCACACACTTTTCTGTATGAATCAGAACTTATCCCTTCTCTCCATCTCAGCTCATTGAAAACAACCCAGAACTACTAATCAGCTTTAAAATTACTTGCAACGCCCTTTCCAAAGCACAGAACCACCTTGCACTTTGTGATGCCACAGAGCATCACCCGTTCCTCAGCATCTGTTTTCTGAACAGTTTGTCTCAGTGCTCAGTTCCCTACAGACCCATCCTGGCACACAAGGAAGGCAAACTGGTTCCATTTTCCCCCCCTCGCCTCCAGCCTCAACCAGACTTTTCTTAGCCTAGGAAGTTCTGCCTGAGTTCTAAAGACTTTTCTCAGTTGCAAGAACAGAAATAACAATGCACACCTGCATACTTATGTAAAGTTGGCCTTACTAGGTCATTTGTTTTACTTCCCAAGTTTACTACTCAGAACAGACAAACCTACAGCCAAACCTATTTCTTTACACACTCTACAAGAAATCAAAAAGAAGGGAGGAAAAAAGTGCTCCATTTTTTGTTTTTCCATGACAAAACCAATGGTTCTCTCCATGAACACAAGCTAGAGAGCCAGCTCTAATGAGAGATCAAGAGAGACAACCTGCCATCAGACAGAGGCAGCCTTTAATCACACCATCGTGGTCTTGAGTTGAACTGGTAAAGCAAAGTTTGCCACCTCATTACCAGACCACGCTGACCAATGCCAAACTATAATGTTACACTGCACAGCATCTCTCCAAACACACGGAACACGCTCCTGCCCTCAGACCATCACAAAGAAAACAAATTACACTAAAGCACAAAGAACAGCAGGCTCACTGCCCAGCGGCGTGCACTGCGTAAGCTTTTAGGGTGTGGGAAACAAAACCAACAGCAGAAGTCAGAAAAGAATTATTATTTAGAATTTGTGACAGCAGAATTAAAAAAGGAAAAGAAGTTGGCACTGCATCCCATGCGTTTAAAGGGAAAAAAAATGAAGATGTCAGCAGCTTGGTGCAACAGTATATACAATGACTTTAATTGTTTGCAAATTGAGCTCATTGCAGCAGCTCAAACAAGTTCATTGCACCGACCTTTCTTCAAAAGAGAAAGCACAGGAAAACCCCCAAATGTAAAGAGCACAGTTTATGATTATAAGAATTTATCACGATACCACACATTTTCTAGTAGCTAAATGTCAACAACTGGAGAAAATGGGAAAGATTAAAACAAATCCTGCTGCAGCGTGGCATTCCTGGCAGGTCAGATGCAGCCGGGATTGTTCTGACAAGCGATCTTGAAGTATAAAATAAATCAAGATTATTTAACTTGGCTACACAGCATACTCTTACCCACCCTTTAAGCATGCGACTTCACTGTCCTATGGGGCACAAAATGTCACAGTGTAACCTGAAATATGGATTAATCTTAGTCTGATTTACAAAAACAGGCATCTATACAGGCATTCAGCAGAAATAAAAGCTTTAAGAGAGACCACCTTCGTTTGAGCAGTTTTAAGATTCCCTGTATCACCCAAGAACAAGAAACAACTACCACGAGTGTTCAACTGCACAACTGTATCAACACGCTTCTCTGACACTGAATAATATAGGATGGGATCCACAGTGAAAATGTATGCTGAATCAAAGGAAGGAAACTGAAGACTTGGATAACAGGTGTGGAGAAGGCTGAAGTACCCCATTTTTTTTTGCCTCAGCCTTCACTAGCAAGTGCTCTAGCCACATTTCCCAAGTAGCAGAAGGTAAAGGCAGGGGGGACTGGGAGCATGAAGAGTTGACCACTGTGGGAGATCAGGTTTGAGATCATCCAAGGAACCTTAAGGAGCACAAGTCACAGAATATCCCCGAGTTGGATGGAAGTCCTTGAACTCTGAGATGCATCCATGGGTTCCGAGGAACTGCAAATGAAGTTGCAAAGCCACTGTTCATCTTTAAGAAGTCACAGCAGACCAGTGCAGTTCTCAGCCACTGGAAAAAGGGAAACATAACCCCCATTTTTTAAAAGGGAAAAAAAAGGAAGAGCCAGGAAACTACAGGTCTGTCAATCTCACCTCTGTTTCTGGCAGGTTAATGGAGCAGATCCTCCAGGAAACTATGCTAAGGCACACAGAAGGCAAGAAGGTGACAGTGGCAGGCAACATGAGAACACTAAGGGCAAATCCTCCCCGTCAAATCTGCTGTAACCCCTTCTATAACAGGGTTACAGCATCAGTGGACTAGAGAACAGCAGCCGACACCATCTACCTGGACTCGTGTAAAGCATCCAATGCCACATAACAGCCTTCCCCCTAAAACAGAAGGACGTGGATCTGACAGATGCACCACTCAGTGGACAGGACATTGGCTGGATAGTCACACCCCAAGAGTCACAGACAGTGGCTCAACATCCAGCTGGAGATGGGACAGGCACTATTTATGTAACATCTTTGTCAACAGCATGGGCAGGAGGATCAAGTGCATATATTCTTAAGGTGATAAATACTAAATACCTCAATCTGCAAAGTAAAGAGGAGCCTAGAACTATGCATGCTGAGCTTGTAGTCCAAGTTTCTCTGAAGCAAACTGAAAGTTAAGAAGTCCAAGAGCAGCTGAATATAAATATCTGATTTTTTTAACCCATATTTTTAACAGGCAGCATTTTCAGTTGTGTCCTTGAAGCCCACCAGTGAGAATAGACTTAAGCACCCAATCTAACACAGCAATGTGACATTCTTCCTGCAAAGAAGAGACTGCATTTTGCTTACCATTATTATAAATCACCACAAAAGCCCTGCTTCCCTTTCAAAGGTACTCATTCCTCCTAACACAAACTCTCCATTCTGAAACCATGTCAAAAACTCATCAAAATCAAAGGCGTTTTGCTCAAGTAATGACAGCATTTGTTTTGCTGTCATCACAGCAATACCTCAGTGAGTCACACATAACAAAGCAACTATGACTTAAAAGGTAAAAAGACACACATGTATTTGTTATGTTTAAGACCATTAGGCAGTGACAGCACATGAGACATTCTATAAATGAATTATGATTAACATAGCAGTGTTTGGCAAGTCAGGATATTCAGGTACGTGAATAAACTGCCTATAAAGAGGTCATTTATGCAAGACTGCAAACATTAAACATCAGAAAATAAACAAATGTGAACAGCCATATGCGAAACAGACAGAATTCTATTTGCACTCAGCATGAACCCTACATTTTAGCAAACATCAAAAAACGCTACTGAAAGAATTGCTAATTGCCAAGATGAAACGAGATTTCCTCCACGACTTTCTTCCTTCAGATGTCAAGTACCATTATTTTTATTTAGTTTGACAAGAAATTCAGCCAACAGGCTTCTTTTAGTCACTTCCACCCAGACAAGCAAATGGACTTGTTTTACTAACACAGGATATCATTCTACAGACATGCTCATTCTTGAACAGATTCAGTACGCTTGTGTTGAAACTAAGCTGTTATTTATATATTCCTGTGCATATGAAGTTGAAGCGTTATTCCTGCGTGATGCAAGGCTAGGCGATGCTGCTGCCGAGGTTTATATTGAGAGTTCTCAAGTCCACAAAACTTATGAAGTACATTCAACTACTTAAAACAGTTTGATAAAAAGAAATCATCTTAACCATCAGATACGGCCAAAACAAAACTTCGGGTGTCCTTCGTGTTTTTTTCAGCCAGAAGGGATCTGAAGTAACACTTCTCTACGGCTCCTATCTTTCTAACACGTGCCAAAATTCCTTTGGGATCAGAGCTCTATACTGGAATTTGAGCAATATATTTATTTTTTCCCATAAAATGAAGTCCATTCATTTTACGTTGGATTTTCACCAGCTATTTGAATTGACTGGATGTCCACATCTTTTGGAGTGTTTGAGAAACCCAAGACATTCTCCCCTCAGAGTTGTATGCTTTATTTATATTGAAAAGAAAAAAAACTCCACACACAACAAACATCAGCTTGTTTTAGAACTCACCTTCATGAAAATGACACCAGACTACCAACATACAAGCCTTACAGAGCACATATTGATCAACATTTCACAGGTTAAAAATAGCACCTGCCAGACCTCAGTTCTTATTACTGAATAAACGAAGAGACAAAACCCTTTTTGAGGCAGAGCCACCTCCCAGAGCCCGTAAAGATGGGCAATTCTTCTGAAATGCAAAAGAACAGCTTCTTTTTTCTTAAAGAAAGAAATTTACTCACTCATGACTGGAAACTTCTTCGCATGTAATCCAAACCAGGTCTCGAAGCAAGGTGTCTTGTTGGAGAAGGTTTCTCAGAGGTATACATGTCCTGGTAATGGTAAGAAAAGAAAGAGACTAATCACTTGTCAACATCAAATAAATAACACAATTATATATAAGAAGCAGACTCTCCCATCATCTTTGCACAGGCCCAGTTTTTGTTTTTTTAAAGGAACACAGATGTATTTGTTATGATTGAGCAACTTTACACTGAAGTATCAACTTAAAACATGTACCTTCTTTAACATTCAAATCATAACCTTGTTTGCATGGACTAGTTCATGAAAGCTAACCACTTCCAAAAGGTACCAAATGTTCTTAAGATCAGAAGAAACCACAATATTGATGGTATTCTCAGTTACTACATCCAAGTCATGTTTTCCTTCAGCAGAGTTTTCCTCAGCTAGCAAAAAGATGCAGTGAAAACCACACTTCTTGATATATAAGAACTACAAACCAATCTACAAGAAAAATACAGATTGGCACCAGCACCCAGCACTTCCTTGGAAACAAAACCTGAAAGTTAAGATTTCTACAAACTGTAAGCCATCAGATCAGTCAATATCTAACCAAAATGAGACAAAGATACTTAAGTAGGGCAGATACGGATCCACTAACAATAGGCCTGGCTTTCCCCAGAGCGAAACATACAGGGCTTAATCATAGAATCATAGAATGGCCTGGGTTGAAAGGGACCACAATGATCATCGAGTTTCAAACCCCCTGCTATGTGCAGGGTCGCCAACCACCAGACCAGGCTGCCCAGAGCCACATCCAGCCTGGCCTTGAACGCCTCCAGGGATGGGGCATCCACAGCCTCCTTGGGCAACCTGTTCCAGTGCGCCACCACACTCTGAGTGAAAAACTTCCTCCTAATATCCAACCTAAACCTCCCCTGTCTCAGTTTAAGACCATTCCCCCTTGTCCTATCACTGTCTGCCCTCGTAAACAGCCATTCCCACTCCTGTTTATACTCTCCCTTCAAGTACTGGAAGGCTGCAACACTGAAAGCACAGCAAGTACGTTTTTAACATTATTATATAATCTCCATCCTGCTGCTAAAAGCAATCTGATAGAAATATTACATTCAAATAACTTCTCATTGCAGTTGTGATTAAAAGAAGAAACAAACATATCTATTATGCCATAAAGTTTCCCTCTTATATCAGCACAGATATAATTTCTGTAAATAAAGGAACATTATGTGAGTTATTTCCTCTCTTCAAACCAATCAGAACTTGCTGAACCCAACCACCTGTGACAGCCAAGCCAGATCATATCTTCTGCTGACTCAGATTTCAAGTCTCAACACTTCTGGTCTCTTAATGATTAAAAAATAAAAATAATGTATACACAAAAACAGAAGAGAGCTGATCTCAGCATCCTACAGAGTGACTTAGCAAAAACATTTACAGATTTGCAGCCAAAGAAGTAGAGGACCTATCATAGGACTGGATTCACATCACAAGACTGCTGTATCAATTGCTAAAACATGCAAAAAAAAAAAAAGCTCTGAGAGCCAAAAGGAAGCCATCAGTAATGCTGCACACTGTAGATTGAAAATTACAAACTATTTTTTTTGCACTGATAAAGTAATGTAGGGAAGAGGCTCATCAGGGGAAGAAAACCTAGACAGGCTCAACCAGTGGGCCCAGGTGAACCGCATGAGGTTCAGCATATCCAAGTGCAAGGTGTTACAGCTGGGTTGTGGCAATCCCTGCTAACAGTGCAGGGTGGGGGATGTAAGGATGGAGCACAGCCCTGCTGAAAAGGACTTGGGGTATTACTGGTGGATAGCAAGCTGGACATGAGCCAGCAATGTGCCATATGTGAGTCAGAAGGCCAACTGTATCCTGGGCTGCATCAAAAGAAGCGTGGCCAGCAGGTGAAGGGAGGTGATCCTGCCTCTCTGCTCTGTGCTGGTGAGACCTCAGCTGCAGCACTGCATCCAGATGGGGAGTCCTCAGTACAGGAGAGACATGGACCTGTTGGAGTGCATCCAGAGGAGGGCCACAAAAATGATCCAAGGGATGGAACACCTCTCCTATGAGGACAGGCTGAGAGAGCTGTGGCTATTCAGCCTGGAGAAGAGAAGACTCTGGGGAGACCCGAGAGCAGCCTTCCAGTATCTAAAGGAGGGCTGTAAGAAGGGAACAGACTCTTTAGCAGGGTCTGTGGTGATAGGACAAGAGGAAATAGTTTCAAACTAAATCCAGGGAGATTTAGATTGGATATATGGAAGAAGTTTTTACAACGAGGGTGGAGAGGCACTAGAAAAGTGGTTGCCCAGAGAAGTGGTGGATGCCCTGTCCCCAGAGACACTCAAGGTCAGGCTAGACAGGGCTCTGAGCACCTGCTCCAGGTGTAGGTGTTCCTGCTCAGTGCAGGAGAGTTGGACCAGATGGCTGTTGGGGGTCCCTTCCAACTCAAATGATTCTATAAATACGGTAACATGAAGTAACACGTATACGAACATTAAATTAAAAAAAAACAAGCCAGACAAACACAAAGCCATTACGTGGTGCAATCAGTGATGAACAACAGTTTGAACTGCAGGCCCCGGCAGTTCTCTCGGAGTAGTTGCTGAATTAAACATGTAAGCACACACAGCCTAATCAAAAATAAACTGTCCGGTTAAAGGGTGTCATCAGAACTGCAGTCTTGTCAGTTTTCATTAGTGATGTCAAAATTACCAAATATAACTTACATGACATTTGATCATTTACTGGACTAATTACAGTTATTATGTTCAGAACAACAAATGAGTGTTACACATGCCACTCCACCCGGGTCCAAAGCACTTCTGGCCGCAGTTCCGTGTACCTCCTGTGCTCATATAGTTCTTCAGTCCTATGTAGAGTCAACTGGACAACTGGCATCTCCAACTCAATGTGTTTTTCCTAAGGCATTGTCTCACCTTGGTTTTAAGTACGAGCTCAGCATACCTTGCCTCAGAGACATCACATTATGTGCTATTTTATTGTTTGTATGCACAGGAAAAGGCTGTTACGGAGAAAAACAAAACACCAGCTCCGAAAACCACTTCACACTAATGATAGCACAATCATCCATCATAGCATTTATAAAATCCAGTCATATAAGGAAACAAGTAGTGAAGAATACAGCAGTTATATTCCTCAACTTAGCAGCTATATGCCCAAAAACACATTGCAACTATGAAAAGTGAATGTATCAGTAGATCTTAGCAACTTGAATTCAGGCTTCCATATATAAAATGTTCTTGCTATCTGTATCCGAATACTTTGTTTAGCTATTGCTAATGCCTGTTTAGTAGCCAATAAATGCTTCCCATTAAATCTAGTTTTTGTTCTTTGAAACAGCAGAGAAGTGTGTTTTATGACACCTCCTTTGTTTGTAACTTGGGCACTTTCCTCAAGGCCATCTTCTTGGACTGTTTGAAAACAAAAAAAAAGGAAAGCTACTTATTTCAACTTGCAATTTGGAGCATAATGATAGCAAGCAGTATTGGAGAGCCAGGAAAAGTTAACCCTGCCAACTACCAGGAAGTCAGTACGTTCTACTGCTATACAAGATTGATGTTTTTCTTAAGGATGTGTGCGCTATGGAACTAAAATCCCTTTGCTCTCTTAACCAACAACCCAACTTATGTCAATGTTTACTGTGTTCTCTCCTGTACACAAACACTACTTAATACTATTAACATTATTTCTTTCCACTGCTGTATGTTGATTGTCGTGCTGAATATATCACCATGAAAATCTGCACTTTTATTCAAGATAGAAGCCGACCTGCTCTTGCAATTAGCAAGGCTATTNCCGGGGGGGGCACATAATGGCCGCCTCGTCCGTACCTTTGCTCGCCTTCCTCTTCTCCCTCCTCCCAGGGCCTCCGTCCGCCTCCTCCCCAGCAGCACTTCCCCGCTCTGCTGCCCCAGGAGCGGCGGCCTCCAACCAGGAAGTGCCCCGGCGTGACACCGGCGACCGCCGCTATGGAAACCCTGCCCGCTCCGGCCATGGTAGCAAAACGATCAGCATTTTAACTAAGGTTTGAATGGAATGCCTGACGTGGGAGAAGTTCTTCACAAATTTGAGCACACTAGAAATGTATTCAATTTTCCACACCTAACGTCAGGTCTCCTTTTTACCAAGTATTCTCTCTCATAATAATGAATGTAATACAAATTAAAAGTAAGTTATAGCACATTATAACTCTGTGCAGAATGATTCGATCCAGAGAAAAGACAATTAAGGATTCAAGTCTCATCTGTGATTACGTTATTGTAGCATCTGTTTAACTTGGATACTAAGGAGTTTACGCTATAGATTTACATCCCCAATTCCCAAGATACAGAAATTAAAGGACCATCATACAACCACACATGTCAATGACAAAATAGCCTAAATAGAGCCTGCCTGCACAAAGCTGTATTTTGTTTTTATTTACTTTCTTCTTTAAACCAAAACGTTAATGCCCCTCAAAGAAAACAGCGCCAGAGATTTCAGAAGCATGCTTTAAGGTTTTGTAGATAGCTGGGTTGCCAACAGTATGTCTGGAATGATTGGTTTCCATGCTGTATGCTCAGAGGGCAGCAGAACAGCTGCTTAAAAGGCAGTACTAAATACTCACTTCACACAGCAACCAAGCTGAATTAATTTCAGAGTTATAATCAGCAACAAGAGAAGCTACAATGAAGCAAGACTAAGCCATGTAACAACACAGCTATTAACAAAAAACCATAATAAAAATTCCAAACATAGCACCTGGCTTCCTAACATCCTAGCTCAGCACCATGCCCACGACAGCAAGAATGTAACATTCACAAAACACCAGTACCAGATGATCTCTGAGGTCCCTTCCAACCCAAGCCATTCCATGATTCTACTACTTAAGAGGCTCCACCAAGCCACGGACTGGCCACAGATGAGGAAGCACACAGAGGTACAAACGAAACAGCACACGGCACACCCTCTCCTTTGTTCAGAGCAGGAATATTTACACTACAAAGCAAAATGCCTCAGTTTCAGGCACTGCTGATTGGCCGCTGCCTGCAGTACACACGAGTTTGAGTTTCGGCTGTCACACAGCAGCTCCAGCTCCCAAGATAACACACCAACCTAATAACCACACCGAGCAATTCGTTAAAAGGAGCATTCGGACTGAACGGATCCTCCACAAAACATCTTCGTTGTGAACAAGGCTGACAGACTCAGTTTCGTCTCACTTCAAAGCAACAAAAAGCTAAAAACCGGCCGTGCTGACAGCCTGCCTTCCATGCAGCTGCCTGCTCCAAACTGAGAGCTGCACAAAGAAAGTTATTATTCGGGCAGCCGCCTGGTACAGGAGCTGGGCAGCGGCGTTGTATGTCAGCACTTGGCTCTGCCTGTCCAGGGACTTGGGTGGTTTCCTGCAGACAGACGTCCACCTCACAGAGGGAAACAACACAGGGAACTGGCTGCTTTGCTAATAGACCCCGTGGGGATGGAAGGCGAAGAGAGGGCTGTGCAGGGCCACTGCCTCACACTGCGGCTCTCAGGTTGCTGCCTTTCAGCTAAACCATTACAAAAAGCACAGGAGGGAGCAGGTACAAAACGCACCAGTGCCTGGAAGTCCGATTAAAATAAGTTTAAAACATCCAAAGCCTCCCTGCTCCTGACAGGAGCAATACAGCAGCCATAACCCTGACAGGGGTCACAGCAGTGACCCCCGACCCTACAGCCCCACTCCCACAGCGGCGCAGACCCTACAGCCCCTCGCAGGGCCGGGCACCCCTCTCCCCCACGGCCCCTCCCTGGAGGTCCCCCCCAGGGCAGCCCCAGCACCTCGCTCCAACCTTACAAAGGGACCAAGGGGCATCTCCAGCAAGGCTTTCCTCGCACTGCCCCGGCACACTCGGCTCGGCCAACTCCCCAGAGCTCCCCACAAGCGCACACCCCCACGCGGGAAATGGAACAGCCTGGAGGACCCCGGTACCCTCCCGGAGCCGGCTCCCGCCTCTCCGACCTCCCCAGCTCCAGGCGGTGCACACAGCCCGGCCCCCCTCCCGAGGGAGGATGGTAGCGCCCGCCTCCCCTCAGCTCTCTAGGAACTCAGTTCCCCCCGCCCGCCTCATTGGAGAGGTCCGACGCGGCGTTTTACCCCACACAGCGCCCCGAGAATGGAAGGGTCCAACTCGCGACCCCGGGGGGGGCACATAATGGCCGCCTCGTCCGTACCTTTGCTCGCCTTCCTCTTCTCCCTCCTCCCAGGGCCTCCGTCCGCCTCCTCCCCAGCAGTACTTCCCCGCTCTGCTGCCCCAGGAGCGGCGGCCTCCAACCAGGAAGTGCCCCGGCGTGACACCGGCGACCGCCGCTATGGAAACCCTGCCCGCCCCCGCCCNCAGGGCCGGCCATCTTGCACTCACACCGAGGCGCGGAGGTGCCCGACCCGGCCTCGCTCCCCGCTGCGTCCTCCGCCATCTTGGGCTCCCAACGAGGGCTGGGCAGCGCCCGGCGGCTTGGTAACACGGCGGAGGGAGCTGTCCCTCGGCGAGGCTGGGGCTGTCTTTGGGAGCCCAACGAGACTCATGTGTTTGGCTCAAGAACCAAGCCCAGCACCCACTTCCATTGCCACTGTGCTGGGTCTGCACCTTACTTCTGTGGTAATGGGGGAAAAGCAGCAAGTAGGATTCTTCCTCCTCCATCATAGCTACCAAGACCCTCATGTTTAAAACCCCCATCCTTTTTCAGTTTTCTGACACACCAACACTAGATACTGGAAGGTTGAAACACAGCTTGATGGGTGGAGTTCATAAGCTTGTACATGGAAATATGTATAAAGGGACAGACTGGATTGCCCATTCTGCCAGCATCGTGCACACATCGCTAGAGGGACAGCTTTGATCCCAACCCTGCCCCTTCCTTAAGCAGCTTCCATGCTGGAGTCCTCCCACTCACCACACACTAGTAACACATCCATATGCATGGCTGTGCTTTGCATCGGGCACTCACCTCTGTTACAAGCAAAACCAGGAGGGAAGAAGCACAGAAAAGTGACAAACAGCTGTTTGAGGATATGAGACATCTCCAGTGCCACAGTGATGTCATTACCAGAAAGCGGTTAGTTTGGTGTAAAAAGAAAACCATTGTGGTTATGAGGGAATTTGAAGTAGCAACATAGTGTGATTTCACTTTAGAAGCATTAGATTAAAATAAACAGTAATTAAAATGTACTACTAAATGACATCCAGGAATGGTACAAAAGAAAGCAACATTCAGTAAACATTTTGAGTTTATTAAGTAATCCTGTGTTCATGTAATAACACGACCTGTTGGAACGTGTTCAGAGGAGGGCCACATAAATGATCCAAGGGATGGAACACCTCTCCTATGAGGACAGGCTGAGAGAGCTGGAGATATTTTGCTTGGAAAAGAGACCTGAAGGCAGCCTTTCAGTATCTAAAGGGGGGCTGTAGGAAAGGACAGACTCTTTAGCAGGGTCTTTGATGATAGGACAAGGAGAAATAATATTGAATACTCTTCAAAATAAGCACTTCTATGAGTTGTGGGGCTCTCAACTTCTGATGCTATTTTTTACAAAAACTTGTAATGCAAGAACATTTCATGGCAAGTTGGTGAATGCAGTACTCCATTATTTCAAAGTAGATTAGATGAGCTGAATAATTATTGACTGGTTAGCTTAAGATCAATAAATCTTCTCCACAGATATTGCCATTTTCAATAGACTTGCTGTCCTTAGTGTTCTCTCTGATTCTAGAGGAAACATAGCTGAAACAGTGTTACTTCTGGAAAACCTGAAAGTAGCATCCCCTGACCTGGCAAATAACCATGCTAACAGACCTTGCTGTTTCTGTGCATCTAGCAAATCTGGAGCATATATACATGAACATGGCAGCATTTGACATTCGTTTCATTTAGGAGAAAATGGCTAAAAGCAGTAAGACAGTACAAGCTTAGATCACTTGTCTAAATGGTTTTTTTCTTTTCTTGCTCTGAAGAAGCGTAATACAAAATAGAAATCATTTATTGCTTTACAATACATTTCAGAAAGTAACTGTGATTAACTAGCCTGTCAGTATCCCCAAAATCCCAAGAGAAATACTGAGGTTGGATCTGAATCCTTCCAATTTAAAGTCTTAATTGTCTTTTTTAAAACTTCAGAAGCCGTTAGAATATAAAAACATACTTAGCTTTCCTCAAGCTAGGGATTTTTTTCCTCCCAGAATGGCTAATTAGTTAAGATAAATGTCTTCCACAGGGAGCTCTTTGCTTCATCTAAACCATCTCGTCTCTATTGCATACATTCTCAAACTATACATCGTCGGTTTTGTTTCCATATGCTCATTGTTTCCTGTTGTAATACTATAACTAGGCTGTGGAACAGTTCTAAAATCACAGCTTTCCAAGTGGCTGACAGTGATATCCTACTTGTTTTATCACTACTCCCACATACAAATCCGGCAATATCATTTCCAGCAACACTCCATTTTTATTATAGTTCTTAGTCTGAGGAATCTGTATCATTACTATTTATAATGCTTAAAAATCTACATGGCATTTCATGGACGTGCATGAGATGTTGCCTGTGTCTCTGCAGGACTGTGCCCCAGGAAGCAGGCAATTCTCAGCGTGTCACTTGCCAGTCTTTGGCACCTGTTATGTCTGTGCAGGCCTCAAAAGTAGTCCTTCATCTACCTTGTCAACCAGCCCCAGCACAGCTTCATGTGATTCCCTACCCCATTGATTCGTCATCCTTGTCGCATAGGAAGGATGAACAATGTGGTAGAAAACCTGTCTGGGTCAAGCCCATTTGTACTTTAAATGCAAAAGCTGCAATTTACTTGTTGAGTGTGAACTTGAAGAGATGTAAAGAGATGTTTGGGTTTCTGTTGGGCTTGGACTCACATGTATGATACAGTCTAGACCAGTCTAGACTTTTCCATTTAATAATATTCTGAGCTGGTATATCTGTTGATGAAAGGTAATGCTCAGTGCAACATCTTACTGAAATAAATTTGTCTGTCTTCAAGTTCTGTTAACTGTCTGCCCTTATGATACCAGTGGATTCCTAGCTAAATCAGCCTTGTGAGATTTGAATCTTGCATTGGGACAAGGGAGTGAACTTGATGACCCCTCAAGATTCCTTCTTAGGTTTCACAGCTTTTCAGAATATGCTCAGCTCAGCAGACAGTGTGCATATTGATGCCACTTTGGGTGAAAAACTGTTCAGGTTCTCCCAGTGTGTCTGGCTGGGGATCACAATCCCGATAGCACTATGTCTTCTGCTGTCAGCAGCATGGCAAGTCATGATGGAGTGGTAAGCCCTGGTAGAGTAAGGTTTCAGAATGCCAATGGCTTTGAAAATAAAGGCTTGGAATTGGCAAACACAGACTTGAAGTACCTGAAAGTTCTGAAGCACAGTGCTTTGCTATGGACCCTAAGCCCCTTTGGGCGAAACTTTAAAATTCACGTAAGAACACAAGTGCTGCTCTGAAGGGCTTGACTTTGACTTTACAGACTTATGCATCCTGCTAACTCAAATGAAAGCAGTTAGTGGAAGTCTGTTGGTATTAAAAATAATTCGAAAACCTGGTTTTGGGCTGTTCCTTTTTCAAATTGTGTTTGTGCTATAGGCTGGGCTTAGCTTCTGTGGAGCAAGAATTTAACATATTTTCTGTTGCATATGGCATTTCCAGTTCTGCTTGCAGATCACTTTTAAGGCACGCGAGTTGATGTTTTTTCTGTGTCACTCAAAATACAAACCATTTATGTACAGTTGTGTACCCTAGAGAGTGAGTGGCCCTGATCCTGCAGGTATCCAAACAAACACAAGCCTGTCTTAGTCTCAGATTCAAAGAGTTCCACCTTTGAGGCCTATCACTTCTAAAAGCCACTCTAATCATTACAAAGGATGTCACTCAAAATATCTGATTTGATATGAAGTGTTTGTAGGACTAAGAACAATAGGTGCCAGATGGCTATTCTTTCCAGTATCATGTGGTAAAGAACATCAATATTTTAAGATTAGATGTACTCAGCTGCTGTACCACCTGCTTTTGCCTGCGTTTATTTTCCCCAAAATGACAGTTGTGAGTGACTGTGTTTCAGGTGTTACTTTCAGTCCATCACTTGCTTGATCTTGTCATCGATGTTTACAGGAGCCCAGCATCAGCCAGCTCTGCAGAACCAATGACTGAGGCAGTGGTTTGACTGTATGCGTGTGGCAGCCTCAACACACCTTATATTGAAACACTGCACTGTATTGGGAAAGAGATGTGTTAAATCCAGGGATGGAAATCTGACTCTAAGCAGGAGGGTTTGCACTTTGTTGTAATTCTTCTGGCTGCCGAAAATACTGTTTTCTGTTCCTTTGGTTCTGATTGTTCTCTTGCCCTCATTCAGTCCCACTGCCTACTGGCTCTTTGTTTTCTGAGGATCAAGTTTCATTGATTCAAGCCTCCCTTCCTGCTTTTGGCGGCTCCTGCCATGTGAATCAGGTTGGAATGTATACAGTGCCTTCTGTCCCTGCCTGATGAAAGGGACTATTTCTGTCCCCTCTGTCAGTCAAGTGAGATTTTCTTCATCCTGTTCTTTTTTCCCCAAATTTTCTGTCTCCTCTGGCATGTTCTTGCCTTTTTCCACTCATCACCTTCTGTCTTATTCCTCCCATTGCTTCAGTAATTCATTTCTTTCTCTTAGTCCTTTTCAAACACTGATCTAGCTTTCACTATTCTTTAGTTATCCATAAATACACACAGAATAGAACAAAGTATCATACATTGGCACACCACAGCTTTTTAAAATGTCTCCTTAACACCAGCTAGTTTTTCAATGCATTGAAAAACATCACAATACCAAAAATGTGTCACTTACCTGTATATACCTTGTAGTAGAACCTTCTTGAGATCCCTTTCTAGATTGACTAGCTAAGATAGACTGTGCAAAGTTGCTTCATTTAGAAAATGCAAAAATTAGAAAGCCTGACAAAGTGTGGTTCTATGATGGCTTTGAAACATGAAATCAGGGTGTTTTCATGAATCAGTTAAATTCAGCTAAGTTCTTGTTAACCAGATTTGATCCTGCTCTCAGAGCAGAGGGGATAGGATTTGAAAAGGAAAAAGAAAAGCTATACTCAAATAATTTACTTTTCAAACCAAAGAAAGATAGAATACAGTCAGAACAGAGAAGGAAAAGGAACAGATAAGAAGACAGAAGATTAAGTCTTACTGGCAGTGATGCACAACAGAACAAAACAACAGCTTCATCTTTTGTGTGCCTGAGTGTGGTTTTCTAGGACAGTAGTTGGAAGATGACTGGAATAATATGTTTTTGTAAACTACAAAGATCTACCGTAGAGTTACATTAAGACAAGGAATGGGAATCTCATGACACTTCTATAGTCAGTTTTCAGAGCACAGACACCATTGTAGCTTATATCATTCATGTATAACCACCAAGATGCCAGAAGTAACCCAGAGTTAACAGGAATAGCATCATTTCTTAGATACCAGCAATTCCAAAAACCTCATAAAACTACAAGCAAATGAAAACGGGAGCATGTAGTAAAATGTGAAGATGCTCTGAGCTGTAATAGTGGATTCTGCAGAAGGTGTAATTACTTGTCTAAGGTAGTGTGAAAGTTAAATGTTTATGACCTTTTCCAATTACAGCTGAAATAAGCAGACAGAGAAGTGTAAATGTCTGATGGAGAAGAAATATATTCAGTTTGTTTAAGTAAAGCTCCTCATAGAAGATCAATATATACATATTTTTTCCAACAGCATGGTATTTACAGTATTTTCTTCCATGTTATATAGAATGTGTATAGAACAACATGACATGGGGGATGTTTTAAAGCATGTTATTCCACCTCTGCCATGAGGCAGTCTGGGTTCAGGCAGTTCCTGTTCAGGTGAAAGCAGCATGAAGCATACCTATAAAGCTTTAACTACAGAAATAGCATGCCAGGGAAAGTGGAAGTCCTATGCCTTCATTTTTTCCCTAGCCAAGCCCAAATGGCAAAAGCAGGATGGAGGGGGCCAGCTGCAGGTTGGCCAAGCTCTCTCAGGGCGTTTAACACCAGCAGGCATCCAAGCTCATTTCCCACGGTGGGGCCGTCACATGACTGGCAGTAAGTGCCCAAATACGGGGACTGTTGGGTAATTCAGATTCCTGGCTGATGAAGAAAGTGCACTTTCTGCTGAGGCCAGTGTTTATACCAGGCCTTACTAGGAACCAGTTGCCCAATTTCATCCTGCAAAGAAGCTGCAGGACTCTCAGGACAGAGAGACTGTCAGAGGCTGCTGTTACTGAAGGCAGCACTCAGCTCTGGCACACGAAGCCAGCTTTAGGCTGTAAAGCAGTGTGAGTCTTCAAAAACCTTTGGCAAGTGCCTCTGGAGTGCTAACAAGCTTTCTCCTGTCACAAAATTATTATGCAAAGAAGAGTTTTAGGGAAGATGAGGCACCAAACATCAAATACAAGGCTTTGTTTTCCTTAAAGGAAGGTTTCTTATAATCCAATGATTTACTATCATATTTGGAGTTTTTGCTCCATCCCTAACCTCAAAATAATATGCAGGGTTCAATACGACCACACTTCAGATCGATCAACACCACTAAAGGTGGATTTTCTTAAATACTGGGTTGAGGCGAAAGTGAATTTGTGCAAGGACACACATACCTTGAGATATATGAGTCAATCGGCTTAAAATGTTGTTTTGCCCTGACCTGACAAGGCTTGCTGTCTCTGGCAAGGCATAATCTCTTTTAATATACTACCAGGAAGGTGATGGCTCTTTGAAAATACTTCTGAACTGCAGTTTATCTTGCAGGCTGACACCTTAATAGAAACTGTGCCATCTCTTTGGGAACCCTGTTACAAGCAGCTATTAATAAGGGTTAGTGTTGATTCAGGGGAGAAATGGATTGGGAAAGGCTCTGAATCTACGTGTTACAGGCTTTGTGCAGAAGTTTAAAAAAACATGTCAAGGTTTTTAATGCTTCTGCAAACAGACACTGCCGATGGAGATACGTATTTTACCTGATAAACTCCTGAGGTTTTGTCCTGAGCATGAATATGTTTTCATAGGAGTGTGCTTCTTTTATTCATCACCGTCAGCAAGATTTAAAGTTGTGCATTTAAGACTCAAGTAAGCTTCTTTGCAAACACTCTTGAGAATGGGATCAAAATGGGAAGAGATTACTTGTAATCTAATTATGTTAGGTTCCATTGGAAACCCTTCAGTGTAAAAATTAAAAGAATACGACACAGCTTTACGACATGCTGTAGTTCACGTGGAAATTATTTGAGCCCACATAAATGAGACAACATGTAAGAAAATGCCACGTGTTGGGCACTTGCTTTAAAGAATCTTAGTCTGAGGACTAGAATGGTTTGGGGGACTAAAAATAAATTTTAAGAACTTTACTCCCAATGCCATTAATGTGAAGCTAACCTTTGTTTCTTATTATCAGGCCACGGCTTATGTGAAAAAGCTGGTGATCAAAAGTTCTGTATCAAAAAATGAACACCAAACGTGCCATAGGTCAGCAAGGTTGTGGCTGGAGCAGCAGTGACACTGAAGATTAGCATCCATTCATGGGACAGACAGTGCATTTCTGTTGCTAAGTGGCTGTAATTGAGAAGACAACATTCACTTCACTGTGAGGGCTGAAAGGAAACTCATAATCACTAGAGACTGTTTTGGCTAATTCTGCATTTTCACAGTCTTCTTAACAACAGACAAGTGAATTAAATGAGCTCACAAAATCTTGACTGGCTGTACGTCCATTATTCTGAGTTGCAACAAATCAGTAATTAAAGAAAAAACACATCTATGAGCTTAGCAAATTCCTACAGAGTCCGCTTATGCAGGAGAACATTGGATTTCCCTTCATATTCTTCTCTGATTTTAGAAAATGACTCAAGCTGCAAAACTCAGCCCTGGATTTTGCTCTCCACCACAGGACTCACATTCCAATTCACTGTGAGACTACTGATCATTTTCCAAAGCTGTTTGCAGCCCAGCTCCAAAAGTTTGGGCGCCCCTTGATGTGATGTTGTAGTATGGGTCTGTCTGATCACAGAACAGCGCCGAGGGAATCCTCACCTTATGTGCTCTGCAACCAAAACAAACGCATTTGAAACAATGAAAATACAGGTCCTGTACCAGTTACTGGCCAGATGGTATTGTGAATTGTTGTAATTCATCAGCAAAACAGAGGAAGGAAGTGTTTTAAAGCAAGATTATATTATTTTCCTTAAGTTCTTATAATGAAATCTTCCTGAAGTGAACTTTGAAAACTTCAGAGGGGATGAATGAAACAGGGCAAAGCAGAGCCTTGCTGGGGAGCTGTTAAAAACAAGGGGAAAGTACAGCATGCCACTTAAATAAAGAAGGAACTCCTTACCAGTTCTCACTTTAGAAAGACATATGAAGAAGAACAGAAGTAACAGAAAAAAATAGCCAGTAAATTAAAATGTGTGGTGTTTGTGTCTTATTAATTACTGGGAAGCACCTAGGGTCTGCCTCACACTGGAGGGATGTAAGACTGAAACCTGAGAAAAGAGATAAGGCAAGCAGGGACGTATTTACTAGATTGGGAGACAGCAAGATTTAGCAAATAACCGCCAATAATTTGCCTGGAGATACTTAAGAAAAATGATGAGAAGAATGCATTTTATTTTTACCGTCATTTAAGAGACAAAATACATTTGAAAACCATGGGGAAAAAAAAGGAGTCTCTTAAATGAAAATGACCCCTGACCATTGCTTTCACAGCAGTCAAATAAAACACATCCTGTTTTTGTAACTCTCACACAGGCAGAGCCTGGTCTGCATACACTCTTTCCAGCCAAAGACCTGAAGTATTTCAATTAGAAGCAGGGGAGGTGATGGGAAATTCAAGGTGCTGCTCCCACTTGAGTTAAGATAAAGGTGAAATGTGCATTTGGGAAAATGAGTTAGTTCATTGTACTGTCTCTCCACTACAACTGGATGATAAAGAGCACTTAGAAATATACTCTGACAAGGCCAATGTACCCATTGTATTACTTAATTGAATGACATACAGTTTGGCACTTATAATACATCCTGGACTTTCCATACAGCCATGAAAATCTGTCACACGGGCTGCATCAGATTCTTCTTGATTGTTTTATTCTAGAACATTTGCACTGAGATATAAAGGCATAATAAAGTTGTGTTCTGTATCAGTGCTCCCCAGTTCCTTTCCATGGGAAGGAGGGATAGTTGGGGTATTGCTCTCTGTCTAGACTTGGTAGAAGAACTTGGATGTGCCTGTAAGGGCAGAGGCTCAGAGTAAGCCATAGGTAAGTGGGGTCACAGTAACCACATTTTTGTGAGACTGCTGAACTCAGCTGCACAACCTGTTTTGTGCAGAAAGTAGGAGTAGATGATCTGATCATCCTGTAGCCATCCGGGTTGGACTGACCTCACAAACTTAAGTGTCTACAATGTCTGAGCCTATGTGTAAGCTAGGTGTCCGGGCTCCCATTGTAGTGGCTGCAGAGCCAAAGGAGTTCAGGTCATGATTCACTTCATTATAAAACAGACACTTCTATTTGATAAGATTAATCATGCTCTAAGCTCTGCTGACCAGCTTTTCATTGATTATACTGAGAAGCTATTCGATAAATACCTGTTAAGATTTAGCTGTCTACTTTATAAATACCTGAGCTCAAATTCCATTTGCATTTTGAGACTCCTGAAAACACGTTTTCAAATAAGTATCTAGATGCAAGTTGGGTGCCTAAGCTGCCTTTACAGATGATGGTGATCTGATCAATACTCAGTGAATCCCGAGTGCTATTAAGCTAACCAAATGCAGGTACCTCCACTGACTGCAGTGGGAGCTGCGACAGCTAGCTCACAAATAAACACCTACGTGCAGACATCTAAATTTAGGCATCTTAATCTGCGTGCTGAGCCTAACCATCACATTAGGTAAATGAATTTGCTCCCAGCCAACTTTGTAGAAACACAGGCTTATAAGTCAGATTTGAATAACTTTGATGAGGAGCAAAGGGTTTAGAAAATATAATCTCAGCTGCATTGAGAACTAAGTAAATACTGGAATAAGAGCCAAACAGGAATCTCTTCTGTGTGTCTGGTCTCTTGTCTTTAAATATATACATACCTCCTACTCAGCTGTTCAGATGACAGAACAGGATCTGCCTTTTTAGAAATAGATCAGGATCATTTGTTGTTCTCACAGTTAAAGCTGATTATCTGTTTTTGAGCAGATAAAATACACTTTGCGATCATTCATCCTTACTGAAAAGATGTTTACCTTGCATTGAAATCCGCTGTACGGTTGATACTTTCAGTTAACAATTAATCTTAATGATTCTTAGTATTTCTGTTGCAAATGAAGATCAGGGATTAATGGGTTCTAACACCCTCAGCTGATGACACTACGTGCCTGTGTAGCACTAAAGCTCAGCATTTGGTACAATAGAAAAAACATCAGCTCCACAATCTACTTTTGCCAGAGATAGGCCGTGTAACTAAATGTTTCCAGTGCTCATTAAGGCACACTCATACAGTGACGATGAGTGTTAGAAAAACACCTTGTAATCAGGCAGCACTCCAAATCTGCTCCTGTGTTCACACTGGATAATGCTGATAATTGTCCTCTTTCCCATCACATTATCATAGAAAACATAGCTGGAAGGGATACTGAGATGGGCTCATCGACTGCATTCTCCTACCCCCCAGCTGGGTCAGCTATACCTAAAGATTCTAAGCAATTGTATTGATTTTTACAATGTATTAAAGCAGTATATTCTTCTTTTCAGTTTTCTAAGCAGGATCAGACATTGTTTTATTTCCTTTTGGGACAGAAATTGTTTAGATCAAAGGAATGAGGAGAAAAAACATCACCTTTTGGTCTATTCTGACTCTTGGGCTGAATGCAGATACAAATTGCTTCTCTGTACAAAGAAAATATATGAGTTTTGTTTTGTTTTGTTTCCAGCTGTCAAGTTTGGAATAACTAAAAGGTCTTAAGGATACGAAGAGAGGAATTCTTTTGTCAAAAGCCTGTCCTACTCCTAATCATAGTAACAGGTTTGCAAAAGCCAGGAAACTATTTCTGAGCAATATCATGCTATGCAGATCTAATAATCTAAACAGGGCCAAACTACCCCCTTGGATGCACATCAGTGTTCTGTTAGCAGTGAGCAAAGCTGCAAGGGTACAGCTGAGCAGGGTATGATCACAGGCTGCTACATTTCTGAACCCTTCACCATGGTGAATCAGCACAGCTATAAGAAGAAAATGGGGATTCCTCGAGGCAAATTCTAATCCCAACACTAGAAGATACGAGCAGATGGAAGAAACAAACAGGCAGCTCAATGTGTTACATGAGAGCTCCCTCTGCGTAGGATAACACCTGAGGTGGCCTAGAGCTTATGGAGTGCAGGAACAAGGGACAGCAGAACACCTGTGTTTGTGCCACGTGCTCAGGGGGGTGTCTGCAGCCATGTCTGATTTAACCAACATTAGACTTGCTCTAGTTTAGCCTGTAGATAGCTAACCTTAGGTCCTAAACTTAAAGATCTGGGCCAGTACTTTCAATCTATTACTGGAAACATAACATGCAGTTAGCCTGCTTGAAAAGAAACTTCAGTCAGAAAGAATAAGTAAACAGCAGATGCTCTGGGTGACATCTAAATGACAGCAGACCCCTTTTCTGGTGCAGCCAAGCCTCAAACGTGAATAAAGCAACTCAGAGAGAAGCTGCAGAGACAGGAGTGACAACCATCCCCACAACCTTTCTAGTTTGGGCTCAACTTTCCCCCACGCTTACTGGCTGTTTGTTACAGCCTCTGCCCTCAAAATGTCTTTCCATCAGCCTCGCTCCACTCCTGATACTGCTGATACTCCTCATTATCTCTTCTCCTCTCTCTTTTCCATTTACATTCCCACAAGTAGTCTCACGTCAACAAAATACTGCATAATATTATTACTCAAATCACTGCCTTCACTGTGTATGTGTAAATCAAGCTGCTTTCTCCAGGTCTGAGCTTTTTTGGAGCGGGAATTAGAGTGTCTTATATGGAGGAACCGCATCCTTTCTCAGGCGTATGCACTCATGTAATAGACATGATTTACCTCCCTAATATCCCTGTAATTGCTCTTCTATAGATTGATTCAGACCTGAGACCACGCAGATTTTATTAGCGCTGCACACTCAAAAGCTGACAATGAAGCCTTCCTGGCCTGCAAGGCAGATCTTTTCATGTCCTTAGCAATTAAAATGAAACCTCATGCAGCTGTTAACAGCCAAATTTGTATTTTCATGCAAAACATGAAGAACCTGAAAAGCCTTACAGCCACAATCAATTTGTATCAACATATTTGTTTTACCCCAGATGTCCACATACATGCTGTTCATCTCCATGAAGGTTCTTGCTGAGAACAGTAGTAGCAGTTGAGGTGCCCAGGTTCCTAGAGCTGAATGTGCCAGAACCACAAAAGTCATGCACTTAGATAGTACTGAAACACACAGGCAGATGTGTCAGTGATAGTGATAGGGCAAGGAGGAAGCCAGTCTATGATTCTATGAAATAAGAAGAAAAAAACTGGAATTTAAATCAAATGTCAGCTAGAAAGGGCCCCTTTATTTTTAGCCACCTCCAGAATTAAGCACATCAATAGTTATGAAAGAGAAATGTGGATAGTCATGTTTTAAAATAAGAGAGATAATAAATTACATTATTTTAAAGATATCTAGTCAAATCCCTATCTTTTGCATACTGTGCAGATCTCATTGGATAAATGCTAGGTTTAAGTAAATCAATGTCAGTGGGATTGAGTAGGGTGTAAATCAGGGAAGGATTTGATTTCCTTGCCTCTGATGAGAATGGGGGGAAATCAGTGTGCTGCTGCTTGTGGAGCCCAAGCAAAAGTTTCTCATATAAGTAGAATGAAAAAGTGAAACTAAAAGCAAAGATAAATTAGCCAGTTAGCTGTTTAAAATTCACTGAACTCTAATGAATCAGTAATGTCACTAGTTCATTATAATGTTCGTTGGCAAGCTCACTGCCATGTTAAGAATCTTCCAGTGCTAATCAGCTAAGCTCTCAATAACGCGGCAGCGTGGTAATGAATATCACCGGATCACCGCAGTGTGACTGTGTTGTAAAAGGGTATTCTCCATGAAAACAGCAACATGATTTTAAAGGTAGGAAACTGGCATTATTTTAGCCTGCTTCCCTTTCAAATATGATCATTCCATTTGTCTTCTGTTACATTTGACAGCAGGTTAGGGTTTGCTCTTCAGTATTGCCTGTCTTAAGAACACTGATGGCCGGATACAGAACAGAGGCACAGATGATGGCCCCTAATAGGTGAAAAGCTGCAGAGTTCACTTAGCAGTCACCTGCAGTCTCTGACCTGCTACCAACTGCATTCTTCACATCGCAGCACGTGCTGCTCAATTAACAGACAGGATGACGGGAGAAGTGGAGGTGTTGTAGGGGAATAAGAGGGTGGGTGACTCAGAGCGCTAGGGACAAAGCAATACAAGTTATTTCTTCAGCAACAGAACATGTAACAACTGTTTCCTACAGCTTTGAATTCAGTACTGCACTGAACAGTAACACAAGTTTCCCCTTATCTAAAATCCTCTCTCTTACAGTGCTTTCATTTGACACATATACAAACACAGTGTGTTCTCAACTTCCTTCTGTGCCCCGAGCTCCTCGCGGGGCGAGAGCAGGGCTGTGCCTGGCTCTGAGCTGCGGACACATCATGCTGTTCATTGACTCGAGATGGGTGGCCACGGATCTCAGTCCTCAGAGCAAGCATTCATTTCTGCCTTTTTGTTCTTCCCAGCAAAAACTGTCCAGAAATCTTTCAGCTTC
Source organism: Pavo muticus (assembly GCA_016647715.1). Lineage (NCBI taxonomy): Eukaryota > Metazoa > Chordata > Aves > Galliformes > Phasianidae > Pavo > Pavo muticus. The sequence continues at coordinate 1,002,072 of JACDJE010000049.1, forward strand.
TCTCCCAGCCTCCCTGTCTGCGTGACTGGCAAACATCAGAATTCACTGCAGCTTCTTTTTCCTTCAAATTAAAACTAAAATTACCCCTTATTGTTAAAACTGTCCCTTTTAATTTGTGAGTTAGCATTCTCTAAACACAGAGATTTTCTTTGCTCGTTATGTATTAATATTTCTTCTGCCTGGAAACAGGAACCATCAGCACTTTGACACAGAGAGGTACAGGATGTTTCTCCACGATATCAGACAGCTGTGTTGAATCACTCACCCCTTTCTTAGTGCCAACACACTGTGAATTTAACATGTGTGGCCTTGAGAAGATAAAACAGCGCAGCAGTTCCAGGCTTAGAGCACTGGAGGCACCGAGTTGGCCCACATCATTGCAGTTGGCACTGGTGGGATATCACGTGCCCAACATCACAGCCCTCGCTCCAGCAGCAGGGCTGGGTCTCAACGCTGGGGGCTGAGGTCCCCACTTCCATCTTCCCCCTAGAACTGTGCATGTAGGATGTCAGGGGGATAAATCAGACACAGCACAAGGCAGGGAAGATGTACAGCAGGTTAAGTTGCCTTGCAAGGGGTTAAGCCCCTTGCAAGAAATGTTTTGCCTGAAGACACCTGAAAGTAGGTTCCCCCTCCAGCCCCATCTAGTACTGATAGACTACAGCTTCTCACTGAATTCATTCTGTGACTACACTAACTGTATAGCCAAGGCAAGTGTTATCTCCATGGAACTTTTGGCTTTGTTGGCAGTGCCCATAGGAACTACTAACCACTAAGATTCTGTTGCTTCTCCCATACGTCTGTAAAAATCATAATCATTTGGAAGATGTTGGTATTCTTATCAGATAAAAGTCCTACTTCATTGAAAACAAATGAATATTTTCCCTGGTTATAATGCGGTATCTCTGGTGGCTTTTATGGAGAAACAAGAAAAAGAATGAAAGAATACACAGAGCTGAAATCTGGCCCAAGGACAGGAAACAGGTGAACAGGAAGAGTTCCAGAAAACTGAATGCATTTCAGTTCGGAAAGAAGTCTCTGGCAGAGGGGAGGATGAGGTGGGCAGAGGGTGTAATTTTGCAGTGAGAACTGCTGTTTGCAGAGCTGGATGGGAAGAAAGCCAAGCAAGCAGAGCAGCTATTGCCAAGGAGGGAGAGGTTTTAGGCAAACTGTTGCTGTGGGCCCTTAACGGCAGCTCCAATTTATGTCTTCTTTCACAGCTTCTGAATGGTTTCCCTTGGCTCCCTGTGCAATCCACAAAGGGGAGAGGCAGCTCTGAGAGGCATCAGGGGCACCTGATGCAGGCACTGACCAGCCCTCCGGAGGAGCACACAGCTCTATTGTGTTTAGGGAGCCTTGCAAGATTAAGTATCTAAATCCGGAAACAAAAGTTACATTTTCTTAGGACAGCAATGAATGCCTTCTTTTTATCATTTGTTACCACATCCCACGTATTTCACAGTTCCGATCATTGCTCCATCTTAAGAATCTCATAATTGGAAGGCACATAAGAAAAAATCTAATGCTAAAGCCAGGGAAATATGAATTGCTTAAAAGCCTCTGAGGTGAGGACAATGAAGGATGAAAAATGAGCGTGGGGAGGATGAGAGAAAAACAGCAAAGAAAGAGGAGCGGGGAGAGGTTCAGTGACAAACGGGCTTTGATCGCTGCCCTGGTCTGCAAGCTGAAGGCTACAGACAGGCGTTGCGTGGAGCAGTGCTGCCACACAGTGACAGGGAAATCGAGCACTGCAGCAGTAACGGCACCAGCTTCATGTTTGATGCCAAAGCCTATCAGGACACTGCCTTGTTTGCTGAAAGAACGCTGAATGGAATTATAGGAGGCTGCGTTATTGCCAGGTAAGGACCTAACCTGAGCCTGACTGGAGTGGCAGATGCTGAGCTGCTCATCCTGCTTCAGTTTACTACAAAATGTCAATAGCAGTCATAGAGTTAAGCCTGGATTCAAGTCCTTTCTCTTAGTAGAATAATCAATAACCAAAAAAAATCACATTCTCTTAGAGAACAGACTAAGGTGTTCTGATAGTCTCATATATATTCATTCTGTAGAAGATTTTGAACTACTAGAAAGTAGTCCTCAACTAGAGGAGGAATTTACGACACGCCTTTCTGTGACTATAGAAATACTTTCAAAGGAGAAAAAACAAGGATAGGATCCCAGTTCAGGTTAGGTATTAAAGTCATACAAGTTCCAGGAATAAGCAGAGCAAAGAATCCCTAGCCTCATGCCTTTAGAACATCGCAGTTCAAGTGAGGATTGTCTTGAAGTTTCTGTTTCAGCCTTCTCTTTTCCAGGCTGAACAAACCCTGTTCCTTCAGCTTATCTTCAAAGGAGAGGTGCTCCACCCCTCGGATCATCCTCATAGCCCTCTTCTGGACCCTCTCCAACAGCTCCACATCTCACCTGTGGTGGGGTCCCCAGACTTGGATACAGTACTCAAGATGGGGTCTTGTGAGGGCAGAATAGAGGGGGACAATCCCCTTCCCTCCTGGCCACTCCTCTTCTGACGGAACCCAGGATACCATCAGCCTTCTGGGCTGTGAGCACACACTGCTGGCTCAAGTAAAGCTGTAAATCGACCAGGACCCTTAAGTTCTTCCCAGCAGAGCTACTCTTAAGGAGTTCTTCTCCCAGTTTGTATACATATCTGGGATTACCATGACCCAAGTGCAAAATCTTGTACTTTGCTTTGTTGAACCTCATTGCATTGAACCTCATTATGTTCACAAGGTCCCACTGTTTGAGTTTATCAAGTCCCTGTGGATGGCATCCCTTCCTTGATACAACCACACCACTCAGATTAGTGCCACCAGCAAACTTGCTGAGGGTGCACTCAATCCCACCATCTATATCACTGATAAAGATTTTAAAGAGTACTGGACCCAAGACAGACCCCTGGAGGATACAACTCATTATGAACCTCCACCTGGACACAGAGCCATTGACCACAACCTCAACTGCAACTTTCCAACCAATTCCTTATCCTTCGAAGAGTCCATCCTTCAAACCCATATCTCTCCAATTTAGAGATAAGGATGTGGTAGGGGATCATGCAAAAGGCTTTGTAGAAATCCACGTAGATGACATCAGTTGCCTTCCCTTTGTCTACCAATGCTGTCACTCCATCATAGAAGGCCACTATGTTGGTCATGCACAACCTTCCCTTGGTGAAGCCGTGCTGGCTGTCTCAGATCACCCGCTCATCACTCATGTGCCTTAACTTGTCTTCCAGGAAGATCTGTTCCATGATCTTCCCAGGCACAGAGGTGAGGCTCATCAGCCTGTAGTTCCCTAGATTTTCCTTCCTCCCTTTCTTGTAGATAGGAGTGATGTTTCCCTTTTTCCAGTCCCCAGAGACAAAGGAATCGTGGAAGTGTCAGCCAGGAGACTTTTAGCTAAAAAGGAATATCAAAATCTTTTGTCATCTTTTCTTTAGGCAGCCCCAGAGGGTTCCACATCAGAGAAACCACCATGCACTGGTCTTTCTCTTTGCTAGCAGAATGCACTAAGCAGGAAAATAAATTATTTTCCTTGGTCTGGGTGTAAGAACAGGGTTTTCCTCAACCTGTTGTTGTAGAACTACTACACACCCAACAAGAATTTAAGTTGCAAAGGTGCTGAACCCCTCTGGCTCCCAGCAGGATTTGAATGATTTCAGCAGTGTTGAAAATCAGGTCACAAGATCCTCTGGGAATGCCAGGTTGGTATATTTCATGAGAAATAATTTGCATGAAACTCTGCAGGGAACATGCCTGCTTTATACTCCATAGTATAGTCCCAAGTTTTTATCACAGTACTCCAACTAATGGGTAGAAGTGTCTTTAGGTATATATTTACTCATTTATGTGTGTATGTACACACATCCATGTCACATAAGAGCTTCTCTTTAGCAGTTTTACATTTCAGCCTCACCTCAGCAAGGTCTGCCTGTACCCTGGGATGAGGTGCCATTGATACTGGCCACCACTGACCATGAAGGTGAAGCAGGAACTCCTGAGATCATCAAGGTGAAGCAGGAACTCCTGAGATAAACGTATCCGAGATCACTGAAAGACAAGGAAATAAAGACAAAAATAATTAAGCCTCATAAAGAGAGGGATTCTACATGCTATTTTTGTTGTCTGTGCATCTTATCTAGCATTTTCCTCTACCATTTGAATGAGGACCCAAGAGTGCCTTATGACAGCTAAATGCACTTGAAATTCAAAACAACTTTTGCTAGCACTGCAAAAGTTTCTGTAATGATCTAACAATGAAATTGCATTATGGCCCTTATCATCTCCCTTTTCGTCTCATATGAAAGATCAATAAAGATAAAGGTTAGAAAAGCCCTGTCTGGTACTTGCAATCCTGGCTCCTAGTTGTCTCCAGTTGGAAGTGTGAGCTCAGTCAAAACTGCAATGCTGCTAACAAGTGCTATAAAAAGGAAAGCTGCCTGAAATTGGAAAAAAAATTTCAACACTTTTTCTCAGAGAAGGCAGCAGTAGGTCTGTTTAAAGCACTGGGGAAGCTGCAGCCAAAAAAAATCTGTAATGGAGGAGGGTGTGAAAGGAAACATGAGGCTGTCAATCAAAGTGGAAAAGAGCAGGATTTCCAGGGAGCTGCAAATGCTATATTTAAAAGAAGCTATTTGAAGAATATGGAAAAAGTTATTTCATTGCAAATGGACAGAACAAGAAAACAAAGAGAGAAGGAGAAGGAATTGGAAGAAAAAAAAAGTAAAGAAAAAAAAAAAGATTGCAATTCACAAGGCCAGCTTTAAAGATGATTGAAAGAGGTTACTTGTCAGTGCTGTGGGGGAATGCAAACTCCTCCCAGAAATGGAACACATTGTGTTCTCTGTGCATTGGCCCCTGCCACACCAAGAAAGGACTCTGAGAACTGCTGTGACCAATTTAGAATGATTTATTCTTCTAAACAGGCATTTTTTTTGCCACAGATTTATATCATATACTAAAAGTAAATTTTGGCGAAGCACAAAGAACCATGAGAAAATGAAAAAGGGCAAGAGGAGAAAGTCCAGCCCAGACCCAACTCTCAGACCTATAAATGCCTTTCAACGTTTATAAAATATTACATATTTCTATTATAGTAAAACCACAAAACGCAGCAATCAGAGGCACACTCACAAAAACAGGGACATAAAGAAGGAGGAATACAGATGAACATTTCCAGGGAACATCTGCTGGACATTTATCTATTTTATTTTAGAGTACCTGTGGCTCTGACAAAAAATGGAGAACAAACAATGAAGCTTTGATCGTGTATAAAACATGTGAATTGTGAATGCTTTCCTCTATCATTTAGGAAAGGACACATGATGAGAATGTGTGATAAGCAAGAACAGGGAATCACGACTAGGGCACCCAGCATCTCCCTGAACAATGCTGCTTGGTTTTGGGCCCGTTAACATCTCCTAGCAGATGAGATTGTTTGCTGGCTGCTGCTTCTACACAGATGCTTCTTTCCCAGGAGACTGCATGAGCCAGGTGTGAAGAAAGAAAGGTCATCACTCCCGCGAGTAAACAGAGAACAGCAGAATGAAAGAAGTGTGAGAGGTTACATTGCAAAGTGACATTTTTTGGAAGAGCTATTTTAAGTAATGAGGGTCTGCAGAGAGTTTAGGTACTGAAAGGCTGCTCTCAGGTCTCCCCGGATCCTTCTCTTCTACAAGGTGAACAGCCCCAGCTTTCTCAGCCCGTCCTTGTAGGGGAGGTGTTCCATCCCTTGGGTCTGTCACTTCCCACAGGAGAATACACCTGGTGAGTTATTCTAAATGAGGAAGAGGATTGTACTCCTGGTTGCAATGTGCAGGCTCATTCTGGAGACGATGCTTTGCTTTTTCCTCTTACTAACTCATATAGCATAGAATAATGCAGTAAAATGTACGTCTCTGAAATCTTTAAACAGAAGATGTAGTGATAAACCTCACATCAAGCTGTATGTTGTAATGCACAGAAGTCTGTTCCTCAGTGGAACCACATAATTGATTTGGTCCCTTCCATGTGTGCCATGTCCTTCCTGTGCCGGGGCTCAGACCTGGACGCAGTACTCCAGATGGGCCCTCCCAAGAGCAGAGCGGAGCAGAGGGGACCATCCGCTCCCAGCCCCACTGCCGCCCCTCTGCTGATGCAGCTCGGGGCGCCGTAGGCGTTCCGTGCTGCAGGTGCTGGCTGCTGGCTCGCTCCCCGCTCTTTCAGCCTTGAGACGCTGCCGACCTAAGATCCGCGGCTGCAGAGGCAGCGGCGCGGCGCAGGGCTAGGGGTCAGCAGCGAGCCGCAGCCGCGCGGAGGTGATGGCGGCGGCCGCCGCGCTGTGGCGGCTGAGCGGGCCCTCAGCGCGGCCCTTGGCCGCGGCCTGCAGCAGCGCGGCGGGAGGAGCGCCGCTGACGCTGCGGCGGCAGTCGGGGGGAGTGCGGTGAGGCGGCGGGGCGCGGTGCTTGGCGGGGTGCCCGGCCCTCCAGGGGCCCTCGGAGCGGCCGCGGGGCGGTGTGAGGGGACGGCGGGGTTCGGGTGGCGGAGGTGGCGGTACGTGCGGGCCGCCGCGCGCGGGGCAGCGGGGAAGTTCCTCCGTGTCCGTTCAGAGACTCCCACGGCTTCCAAACGCAGACACGCCGCGGCCGTGTAGGGGTTCGTCTTTCACCGAGGCGCTCAGTGTTTGCTTTGCAGAAACATTATCCTGAACAACCCCGGGAAGCGGAACGCCCTGTCCCTCTCCATGCTGCAGGCGCTGAAGGAGGACCTCCTGCACGACGTCAAGAGCAAAGAGCTCCGTGTGATCGTCATTTCGGGTATTGCCTCGATGGAGAGCTGAGGGAGGAGGTGGGGGGCGGGTGAGACGCAAAGAAACGGGATTACGTGCAGTGTAGGACTGAGGATATCACAGTTACAGAAAACTGGACTGCAGGGGACGTTGTTCTCGTGCACCCTGGCAGTCTTCCTTGTTCAGACCAGTGTGCTTTGACTTCCATGTGCTTAATTCCTCCTTCTGGAATATGGCGTTAACAGTTGATTAATTTTTGCTTTGCTTTTGTTGATAATTAACACGGGTACATAGAAGCGCTGTTGAAATACTTGTCAGAATGCTGGTGTGTCCGACAGGTCACACACTGTGTTTGCAGAGTCAGTAAAACAGGTTCTGATGGACTGAGAGCAAACACTCCTGGGTACTGGCTTTCATGCAGAAACAGGCTGAAGAAATCTCAGCAGACTTCTCAGGGGTTGCTGTCAATCTTCAACGCAGACTTTACAGTGGATGCCTCTTCAATGAGGCACAAATGCAGATGTGATTAATTTCCAGATGATGTCGCTGTGATGCAGTGAGCTGAGGGATGCTAAGCGTGTGGTTATTGCTAAATGCTGTTATAATAATTTGGTCTGTAGGAAGTAAATACGTAGGTGAGGTGGCATCTTCATAGTTATAGTTGGATATGTTGCATCCATAAAAGTACCTGAAAAGCTCTGAAGGATTAAGATTTAGGAGGAAGTTTTTCACACAGAGTGTGGAGACGCACTGGAACAGGTTGCCTAAGGAGGCTGTGGATGCCCCATCCCTGGATGCGTCCAAGGCCAGGCTGGATGTGGCTCTGGGCAGCCTGGTCTGGTGGTTGGCGACCCTGCACATAGCGGGGGGTTGAAACTAGATGATCATTTTGGTCCTTTTCAACCCAGGCCATTCTATGATTCTGTGATTAAAAAGCTTTAGGTCGGTTTATTTTTATGGCAGGTATCTTCATAAGAAAGGAAAACTGTTGTAGATACAGTTATCCATAAAGGGTGCTTTGTTCTTAGCTGCCACTTGAGGAAAGCAAATCCAAAGCATAGATAGACAGACTCCTGCTTCTTCTATCCAAGCCCTGGAGAAGGTGAGGGTTAGCAGTGAAGTAACAGAGGGACAGCCCTCCTGGTTCTCCTCCAGCAGAAGAACCTTTTATTTGATTGTTAGCTTAAATGCATGACGCAGAAATCTGGATGATTGCTTAGCTGAAGTTATTCATTAATTCTTCATACAGCAAATGGGGAACATTGTGTTTGTTTAGTGTGAGAGCAGAGCAGTTTGTCGGCACTCTGGCTGACTGGTTTGACTAGCCATTCAGCATGGTGTCTTACCAGAAACTGGGCTCAGAAGTGTGAAGAGCCTTATTTTTAACAGAGTTAACTTGGAACGGAAGTAGAACGAGGCCTTTCAAAATGTGTATTGGTGTATCAGTTAAATGCTGCATTTGGCAATTCCAAGTCGCTGTGAAACCCAGAAGGAAATATTTAGGAACTGAGTGCAGACCTCCCTCCCCAGCCTCCTTCTTTTTGACCATTGATGCTTCTGTACCTTTAATGGGGTATTGACACAACGCTTGGTTTCTTGATTAGTTCAGTCTAATTTTTTATGAAATTCTTCCCAGCTGAAGGACCCGTATTTTGTTCTGGTCATGATTTAAAGGAGCTGTCAACCCAAGATGATGTGAAGCATCATACCCAAGTATTTGAAGTATGTGCAGAGGTAAGCAGATCTTACATGCCACCCTGGTTTGCCTGGTATGAAGAGCAAGTAGTGATGCTGGTTTATATTAATACCTGACCCTGGTGAAATCACATTTCTCTTTGTGCAAATAAAAGTGCTAGAATGCCAGCGTGCGTTTTTTCCCCAATGGGTATCACCATGGTTGTGTTTCAGCTGTTTCCCCATGTGTATAATAACATTAGCAGTACTGTGTGGTGCAGTATCTGAGGACTCAGTATTCTCTACAGAAGAGTTTGAGGCAGCTCGGAGTATCACTTCTCCAGAGGCTTCTCAAGTACGTAACCGTATGTACCAGGTTGTTTTTTTCAGAGAAGCATTTGACTTTGAATTTCTACAGCTCTAGGGAGTATTTAATTGTTTCTCAGCACACATGAATGTGTTGTTACTCCTTTGTTCCCTGATTCTCAAAACGCACTCAAAATTGTTTTTAAACAAAGTGAGACAAAATGCGATGAGATTCAGAACTGGATGTAGGTAACTTAAGTCACTTAAAATTTGCTGAACTTTATCTACTGGAGAATTTGAGGTAGCAAATGAAAACTTCTCTTGCTATGCTGTGCCAATGATATTTTTTTAAATCCAGATAATGACAGTAATTAGTTAAGTAGCATTTTCTATTTACAAGTACTGAAATTAGTTGAGTTCGTTGATCTCCACTGTAATTAAGGTGAACCTGAGTTAGAAAAGTTAGACAAATTTGTCTTTCTTAACTTCTCCCATCTAAAGCTGGATAAGCCCCTGCCCAGCTTTAGGGAGAGAGATTACCCATCTTGGAAAGACATCCAGTCTTGAGATGACTGTGTCTGGGTGAAATCAACCCAGGCTCAACACCATGCAGAAACCAGCAGTAGGTTCTCCTAAGTCAGTTTTCTATTACAGGGCTAATGAATGTGGGAGTGATGTGTCTCAGATACCACCTTCCACATCCAGCAATACCAGGCCTGCAGTGCAGGGACATGCTAGCTCCATGCAGATTTAATTCAAGTGTTTTTACCTTTGTTTCTCGTGCTTTCCATTTCTGTTGGAGTTAGCAGGACTAACTTGTGCTACATAAACACAGCTGAGCAGCAGTGGTTTTGTGCATTAAGGCACACCAAATAAAGTCAGTTATGCAGAGAGAGCTTACATCTTTTACTGAACTCCAGTCTATGAAACTGGAAGTATGCACAGTGACAGCAGTCCTGTGAAGCAGGTGCAAGTTTTAATACAGCCACTGCTTGACTTTGAGGACTAACCGGTCCCTTATTTTTGTGTGCATACAGGTTATGACTTTAATCCAGAGACTTCCAGTACCGGTGATTGCCAAAGTGAACGGCCTGGCCACAGCAGCAGGCTGTCAGCTGGTGGCAAGCTGTGACATTGCGGTGGCAAGTGAGAAATCACGCTTTGCTACTCCTGGGGTAAACATTGGACTGTTTTGCTCCACACCAGCTGTGGCCCTGGGCAGATCTCTTCCAAGAAAGGTAGGCTTCTTTCTCAGGTACTCTGTATTTTTGCAGCAAGTAGGATCCGATGCTGGGAGTTTCGGTTCCATTGCCTTAACTTCATCTTCCTGCGGTATGACATTCAAAATACTTTGTTGCCAAAAACATGCTCATAATGCTTTGGACTAAGGAAAAAATGAGATGACCTCTGTTTAGGGGAAGCAGCTTCCCACTGATGTGATTCCAACCAGCAGGAATTCGTATCAGCAGCGCACCAGCTCAGCAATCCCTCTCCTTTCCAGCAGTTAGTGCTTTAGACAACGATGTTCTCCCCCTGATGAGAAACCTCTGTGAGTTCAGGATGCCAATCCCACTGAGCTGTCAGTTCCTGCCAGGCAGTGACATTTCACTGCTAGCATGATCTGCCTGGGTTTAGTTCAAGTTGCTGTAAATAGCATCTGAAACCCTCCTGCACCTTCTTCCTTATTTATTTCCTACTGTTTGTACTACACATCTCTCACTGCATAAGCAATAGTGTGATCTGTAAAGCCTCCATAAATGAGAAAAGAAATTTTAAGTTGTGATCCACATAGATTCTCATGGACGGACTCTTGAGGTGCAGCAGGACTCTGCTGAGATGTGAGGACAAAGGATGAAAGCTTCAACTTCAGATTTCCTATCCTAAGGCAGACACTTTCAAAAGCTCTGCATTAGACTTAGTAGGGGCTTGATTACTTATTATTCGGTGCACAGCTTAAAATACTAAGCTGGGTTGTTTGACTTTGTGGGGGACCATCCACATTTTTCTCTATTCCTACTGCAGTTACCAGAGATTCTGAGCTTTTGGAGAAGGAAAAAAGCAGTGAGGCAGTTGAACTGACTTAACATGGTTATCTTTCCTTGATCAGGTGGCACTGGAGATGCTTTTCACAGGTGAGCCTCTTTCTGCCCACGAAGCGTTAATGCACGGGCTTGTCAGCAAGGTGGTACCAGAAGACAAGCTGGAAGAAGAGACCATGAGAATCTCTCACAAGATCTGCGAAAGCAGCAAATCCGTCCTGGCACTGGGGAAAGCCACCTTCTACAGACAGATGGCACAGGACCTTGATACTGCTTACAAAATAACCTCTCAGGTCATGGTAGACAATTTGACTTTGAGGGATGGGCAGGAAGGTATTGAAGCCTTCATTCAGAAACGGAAGCCTGTCTGGTCACACGCTCAGGATAAGAAATGAATCCTGTTTCTATGCTAAGCTTAGCTGTGCTTCCATGATTCTTCACACAGTTGCCTTTGGGAAATATATTTCTGTTCTTATTGAAAGTTTAATTTCTTATCACACACGATGCCAAAGCCACAATAAATTATTTCTAAGTATATGTAATAAATTTTAAGAAAAATCAGACCAAATGCTTGTTTTTTTCAGCAATTAATCTTATCTATGGTTTTGGAAGGAACTCCATACTACAAAAATCAGTTTAATGTGTCCCAGGTGATATATGGAATCACAGGGACTGGGAGAGAACTCAGATCACCCTGTTGAGTTACTTGCCTTGCTCACCACTCCTGGGCATCCTCAGCACTGTGCTAACAGCCATCCTGCTGGCAGGCTTGCCTGTTATTTCGGGCACTTTGAACTGAAAAACTGCCACAGTGAAAAGTCAACAGTTTTGTCGTTGGGCCACAGAGGTACCACATGGAGCTAAAGGAAACCCAGGCCAAGTTTTATTCGATGCAATTGCAGCCACTCTGTTTCAGAATGTTCCTTAGTTCTCAGTGAGAATTTCCGTTTGTCTCTATTAATAGAGAATTAAAGGGTTTGGACACACTCCAGAGGTGCTGGTAATACTTACTGTAAATGAGTTGAATTCTGTTCAGCATGTTACAGACAAAAGCCTCTAACAATAGCCCATTACTTCTTATGAGTATTACCTACTAATGAACTGTATGCATTATTAGTTTTTCTCCTTCAGCCAGTCCTGTCGTTTCACCATCAGCTCAAATTAGCACTTGCCTGTTCCAGCTCTAGAGAATTTTGCTGTTGACTCTTTAGAGGCTAAGCCTGGCTTGGGGTGTTCAGTTTATGAGGCACACACTGCAAAAGCCACTGCCAGACACTTCAGCAGACACTCTGACCTGGCAGTGTTTTGATCCAGTCATAATGTTCAGGCTTAATCATGAAATATTAGGCATGATGGTTTGAAAGCTTGGCTTTGTACTCATAGCTGGGCTTTACCAACACTGTAACATGTCAGCCCTGGATTTAACATCTTGACAACCTCCAACAACAAGCATTCAGCTGCTTTTCTGGATAGTCTGTACCAGCAGCATGCAACCGTCCTGGTGGGAAAAAAAATGCCCACCGTGAGCCTCAAAGTAGCAGGTTTTTGGCCATTGCCCCTTGTTACATTATCTGACATAAATAAGGAAACTTTGGCTTCATCATCCTTGTATCTCACCTCAAGCAGTCACAGGTTGCACTTAGATCACACTTAGACCCCTCTGTGCCAGATTATGCAAATCTAGCTTCTTCAGCTCTCCTTGTAGGTCATGCTCTTTAGGTAATCAGCTCTCTGGTGCACCGCTTCCAGTTTCTCAACAACCCCTGTGTCAAAACTGGTCTGTATTCCTCACCAGTGCTGAGTAGAAGGAAATAAAATATTTCCTCCATCTTCTGGCCACGTTGAGCCAGCCAGTATTGCTCAGTATGCATTTTGTCTTATTTGTGATGAGAGTGCACTGCTGGCTCATGTTCAGCTGGGTATCCCCTGTAAGTGGGACTGCAGCTCTGCCTGCCTGGTCCTAGCCTGTGCTGGTGCTTGGTGTTAGTCTTCTCCAGGTACAGAATCTTTCATTTCCCCTTATGGTCCTTCTGGACTGAAGCCAGGCCATTCAGTGTATCAGCCATTCTCCCAGTTTAGCATCATCTGCAGATTTGCTGAGAGTGTGCTTTTGGTGAAGTGATATCAATCCATAAATGATCAACGTGGGATGGCCTCTCAGAGAACATGTTTTTTCTGAAGTTCCACACAGCTAAACTGTGATGGCTTACCCATTTCATACTTAAATAGTTATCTAAGAAAATCAGATAAATCACTGTGTGGGCACATTTTTTCTCTTCATTGGCAGCAAAAGTAACATAAAGTCTCAAGCCAGATCAGATGAATCCTACCCATAGCTACTAAAACTACAAGGTGGGAGTATCATGAATCAAGAGGGATTTTGTGTGTAGTTGCGACAACCCCACTTCAGAATGTCCCAAGCATGAGGTCTTCTAGGAGGGCTGATTTTGATAGTGTCTCCTTGCAATGCGAAGTGGTCTCACAGTTCAGGCAGCCTCCCTCTCAGAGAGCAGCAATGGGCTCTCCTCTATCAGGTGCACTGCTGGGCACAATGGGTTGAATGACACTTTGCTTCCTAATTAAGTGTCAAATTCTGTTCTTTTTTATACTATCCTGATAGTTTCCTTCACAGAACAAAAATACGAAAGCACTGGCACAGCTGCCCAGAGAAGCTATGGATGCCCCATCCCTGGAGGTTCTCAAGGCCAGGTTGGATGGAACCCTGGGCAGCCTGATCTGATGGGGGGCAACCAGCCTGTGGCAGGAGGTTGGAACTGAGTAGTCTTTAAGGTCCCTTCCAACCCAAGCCATTCCATGATTATACTAGGGAACCGTACCTGGAGATTTTGGAGCAAAACTCAACCTCTTCTTATGGGCCTACACATTGTAATTCAAACCAGCGATATATCATTCATGTGCATGCAGCCCCACAAAGCAGTCCTTTTCTATCCACAATCCACAGTCATGATGAAAAAAAAGTGATTTCCAATTCTGCAGCAGTTTTTAGTTTGAGAAACTTCACCATTAAGAACAGCTTGTTTCTATAGGAATGTGAAAAATGCAGATTGTTGGGAATAGGCGTTTTCGAAACAAAATTTCTACTGCTATCACTGAGAAGATTGAATAAGTTTTATATAAACTTACATCGTTTATATAGGTTGGAAAATGTTCTGAACAGTTAAGATAGCGAAGAGTTAAATCTGGAGCCCAGTAACCTTCATCATGTCCTTTTTAATGCAGTAAGATGCTGCACTCAGACTGCTCCCCCATGCTGCTCTAAAAGCATTAGGAAAGAGTAAATTGTTTAAAAAAATATTTATATTTAATGGCTATGTTGCGACTACTCAGCAAATCTCTACTGGCTCTTTGTTCCAGGCTTTTAGAAATAAGTACATTATCTGATTTGTGCAAAACAGTGCTCTTTCCAACTAACTGCGGCAATAAAATGGGATCGGTGGCCACCCTAAAAAACGAATGACAGCTGAGCACATTCTTTCAGATATTTAGAAATTCACCTTCTGAAACTGATCGCCATACATACAAGACAGGGTTTGGTGTTACTTTTAATTCCTAGTTATAATTTGTGAAGCAAAATTCTTCATTTTTAAAGAATAATCACTTCATTTGAAATAATTGTGCTGGAATGGAGCTGGATCTGCTCATTGTATGTCTGCGTGTGGATTTGTTGAATATGAATGGCCTTGTGAGATTCTTAGTGTCACAAAGACACACAGGCATCCTCAGCGTTACTCACTGTGAGCGGATCATGGCATTAATGGATATGCTGCATAAAGAATGGGCATACTTTAGCAACATGAAGTGGTGATGGGAAGAGAAGCTAACTATCAAAAATGGTGTACTGCTTGTTTGTAGGGTAGGCTGAGGGTAGGCGTCTTACCTTATCACTGGCTTTCCATGTAAAATACCAAACCCCACAGTGCCTCAAGTTCCTTCGCAGTTCAGATCCACGGAAACTGAGGAAGCTGTGGATGGCTGCATTCAGGTCCTTAAGGATACTGCTTCTCTAGGGTCATGGTCTCTTCCAGTCATTGGTCTCTTACAAAGTGCGACGGATGTTTTTACTGTACTTTCAGATATTTAAAAGGAAAATATAAGTACATTTTAACTCAGTTTCCAGAGTATTTGTATTATTTCATGCAAAAAAATAATTGTGTAATTAGTTATCATTAGTAATGATGCCATCCATAGGAAAATGTCCGTCTTGCTTGAGCTGCTAGAAAGAGAATAGCTTCAGAAGGCTTTAGAGCATTCCTGCACTGGCCCCTGTGCACTGACAAAGTGACATCATTTTTCATTTCTAACGAGTGTAATTTTTACTTCTGCCCATATCTGCCTCTATTGTTTAATTGAATGCACTTGCAGGCCATCCCGGGGAAACAGCATGGTTCCAGAACCGTTAATTAAGCTCTACAGCCAAGAAACAGCAAACCAAATGATAGATTGGGAGCCTTTCCACAGTGGCTATCTGTTGCCTAAGGGAGAGTTTGTCCTAAAATAGCAAGGAGTCTATCCCTCATCAGCCATTCATTTTTATTAAAGAATCTGCTCTCCAGTGGTCTGCCAGGTAATTAGCCTAGTTTCAAGTGACCCTAATAGCATGTGGCATACACTCAGCCTTCTCTGTAAACTAAGAATGACTCCATCTGTGTAGAGCTTCTGGGATGCAACTTGTCACTGGAAATGACAGAAAGGGATGAGTTTTCTATTCATATACACGGGAACAGCTGGAATGGAAATGCAGAAAACACAAGCAAGGAATTGCCAGTATGAATGTAATTACAGAATCATAGAATTATTGAGATTTGGAAAAGATGATAGTGAACCATCTGGCCGCTGACCTCATTGTGTCAGTGAAGTAGAGGCATTACAAGAATGTTTTTCAGCCTTTGCCTGGAATTTTTATAAGAGATATATAAGAGATATATACTCGTGCTGTAACCCCAGTCTCCCCTCATTAACAGGTTTCTAGCCAGGATACAGAGACCGGAGGAATAACACACAGAACAAAGTCGTTCCTAATTCATGCACTTGGCAATATTGTGCCTTATCACATCATTTATGGGCTGAATGCTGAAGCTAGAATCAGACTCAGGAGATGGACAAGGTATTTATAACATTCACATTCCACAGAGCTGACAAACAGAATGGGAATCCACTTCATCTGAAATTATATATAAGCTTCCTGTGATTCTCTTAAGGCAGCCCAGCGCAGGACTCAGCAGACTGAGTAAGAATTAGTTTTGTGATGGTTTGAAGTAATCTCCCATAGCTGCAGAGGAGAGCTTCAAAATGTGTGTTAGAAAGACACAAAAAGCTGGACATATTTAACATTAAAAATACACAGCTATCTCACTGGTAAAAGGCAGGACCATGCTTTTATGGTTCAGCTCATGGTTTCTGAGCATTTGGACAGCAACACTGTGTCCTTCAGAACTGCCTTTAGGTAATTCCTGTACCGTCATTCTTGTGTTGCAGGTGGGGAAATGGAGGCCAAACGTGTTCCGTTTGAGGTCTCACAGTGAGCCAGTGGCATTGTAACAATGACATCCAGAATGCAGACACCTGCCCCTTGCACTTCTTCAGCAGCGAAGGTTTCAGTAAAATCAGCAGAAATGCAGGGTAACCATGTGCCCTGACAGCCTGCAAAGGCTTCTGAGCAGGAATTATGAGCTACTGCATCAAAGGTCCCAAGCTTGACATTTATTGGCTTTTTGATGAATGTTGGGGTAATTTTACTGTCAACAGTTTCTCATTAGGAGCCTGCCAGTGTTCTTTCTGACCATTATCTTGCTCAAAATCGTATCAGGTTGCTACAAAGAGCGGGGATTTTTTGTAAAGCCCATCTATCTCTGTAGCTACTAAATGTTCTAATAATTCTACATTAAAATAATTTTGTGGAAATGCAGGCTGCCTGCTCTAAACAATAAGGAGAACAGACAAATGGTGAAACCTCTATGAGGACCTGAAGCTATAGGACAAAACTCATACTGAGATGAGTAAGATTCATTTTTCTTCATCTGGATAGCATTGCACATAGATTATACTAATGAATTTAGCCAGTAATGCATCCCCATCCTGTTCTGTGCATTTTTAAAAAGAGACCCACAAAGCATACAAAAGCATTGGAGCTACACCTTTCTCACCATGCATAATGAACTGTTCCTTGGCTGTTTGTTGTCAGTATTAGAGTTGTTTGGATTTTTTTGGACCATTTACAGCTTTTATAAAAAGAAAGCAGTGGAAATGTACTTCTAACACCACTGTGTATTTAGAAAGGGAAGAATCATTCATGAACCTTCGTTGTTGCCACTGTAGTAATTTTCATTCTATGACTTTTAAAATGTTAATATTAAATATTTGGATTCTGAAGTCATGATAAGGGGAGCATCACAGGGCTACTCTTTTTTATTGATTATGGTTGTTATAGAGAAAAAATTGGAAAACCAGATGATGAAATAACAAATGAAATCTCTACTACTAAAATTGAAGCCATGGGCTTTGGAATATTGATTCATGACTGCTGAGCAGGGCCAGCAGCATAGGCACCCAGATATTTTAACATAGTTTTGTCATAGCTACTTAGTAGAACAGATTCCAACTTTTCCCCCTTAGGTGTGACACTGTTTTCAGGCTTTTAATGCTTTGGAGTTAATTAAATATATATATATATATATTGTAGCCTAGGTCAAATAATAACCAAACTCTTTAAACTTACTTCCTCAGCAGTGCAAGTTAACCTTTCTGACTTAATATAGGTACAGGTATTGATCTCTATCACCAGTTCTGTTGAAGCGAAGTCACCCCTGGAGAAGGCAGAACAAGCATATGGATGGCAAAATCTTAGACTATCTATCTGCTACTTGGCTCATTGGAGCCATATGTCAGTGAGGTCTGATGTAATGGGTCATGTTTAAGGCAACGGAAGCTCCAGCCATAGTCTGCCTTCTGAAGGAGTTTTTAAGGACTAATTAGCTGCAACAGGAGAATGTTGACATTCAGGCTGCCGCAGCTGCTGCTGACAGAAGAGGTGTCAGGTCTTCCAAAAGGCATTCAGGTTTTGTTCCAGACTCATCCTCCTATAAACAATTACAGTGGGTGAAATCATTTTTGAAAAGATGAGTGATGTTTTCCCTGTCAACTCTCCCCTCTTCACATCAAGGGCAATGTGCTATATACCCGCTCCGCTCTTCCTCATTTCCGGGCCCAAAGTCATGCTCACTAAGGACACTGAGTGATTCTTATGGAAAGAAGCAATAAAGAATAAGACATATACAGAATATGGGGGTAAGGAGAAAGCAAACAAACACATGAAGTCATTCTCCTAATGTGGCCTTCGATCTATATATGAATATTCTGATTCTTGTACCTGTTCAATGAGATTCACATTTTATGCCATTAAAACTTTTTGTCATCTTCTCTCTTAATACCTCACTCGATTAGGACTGGAAATTGACCCAGCTTACCCCTTTTTTACTGGGACCAGCAAGAATATTCATGCAAGGACCATCATCCCGTTCGTTCATTGGCCTGAGGCTACTATTACTGATTGTTATTATAAAATTATCATTGCAATAACCTTCTTAGTAAAGTAACACCACAACAGTTCAGGAATTGAAATTTTGATGTCTCCTCTCCCTGTTTGGCTTTAGAAACTGCAGTCCTGATTGCTGCCATCAGAAGGTTCTCCTGTTTGAGTCGGAGAACAGCATTTGTCTGGCGTGAATGTAGACTTCTATCCTTTAACACAGACTGTTAAAAAAAAAGCCCAATGTAGTCAGTGTGGTAAAACAGAAGCTGCAGAAGATGACAGCCCTCTTTGTGTGTTGTCTGTGACAGCCTCGTACACTTTTAGTGGTTTTTTTCTTGTGAGCATTTATTCAGAGTAGACAATCCAGTAATACTTCCATGGACAGCCTGAAACCCTCCTGAGGTGCTGGATGGCTGAAATACAACACCAATTTATTCAGCTACCCGCTCCCAACTACCAAAGAAGCAAAATCCAAAGAGTAAATTTAACACAGCAGAAGTCCTGGTAACAGCAATTCACTAGCAATTCATAGGCTTAAAAAATATCTTTCAATAGTTTTTGAAAAGTATTTTTAAAAAGACCTTTCTGCCTTGCTCATCACTACAGTATTTAAATATGTATTTACAAGCCATCTGTTAGATAATTCTGAAACATTAACAAGAGGAAAAGCTTTATAAAGTACTGGACAAGAACCAAGAAAAAGGGATTCACTTTCTGGCTTACTCTCAAAACTGCAGTGTGACCTTGGGGAAGCTGCTGTAGCAGAAGAGAATGTGACTGACTAGCCCAACCTCCTATTTACCATACGTCTCTACTTCTTAACCTGCTTGCCCCAAACTGGTATTTGTCTGAATTGCAACCTCGGTTGAGCTAAGGAAATATCTAACCGTGTGAAAAGAAAGAAAAAAGAGGGAGAGATTCCTTCAGTAAACTACAGATTCTCAGAAATCTTTGTACCTTTGTTTGCAGAAAATACTTGAAGTGATGGCACTATATAGCAAATGGTCAGCAGAGGGCAATAATAGCTCACATCTTGCCATTCCTGGTTATTGAGCTACAGTATGTTGTGTTTCTATTTGACTGCTCAAGGGCAATGGGGCCTTGGTTCAAGAACTCCCTAAGTCATGTAAGGGATGGGTGTAAACTCTCTTCTGTTCCACTTTCACTGCAGCCTCTGTCTCAGCACCCTCACCATTACCTCGTAGAACCAGTTGTGATCCAATAATCAAGATGAGCCACTTGATACCGAAATCTTGGAAGATTTTTTGAAGCAAAAGGAAAACTTGTCATGCTTTAAGAAATACACCTACGAGAAATACAGGTGTTTTTAGGGACCTGGGCCATTCGACAGGCACAGAAGGCCTGGTTGCCATACAGGAAGCTGTATTTTAGATCCAAATGAGGTTCTGCAGATTGCTATGAGGTTCTGCAGGAAACAAGCTACTTGCAAAGACCTTCCAGAAGACTGGATCTGCAAGGCAGGGAGATGAGGAGAGCAGAGGGTGACAGTCATGCCTGAGACTTTCCACAGTCGGTAGCAATGCAGGTGATTGTTCTCCCAGCCAGACTTCAGCCAAGCTCTCCTTCTCACCTCTTAACAGGTGACCTAAGGGACCCCATCTCGGTGACTCACTTTCCCCTACCTGTAAAGGAAGTTACTAAGTTGTTTGTGACACACTGAAAGCAGTGAATGATAAAAACTAATCAACTATGCTACTCACGGCTCAGTGATGAACTAATACTCCTGTCACACTGCTGAGCCAGTCTGCAAGGCAGAGGTGAAAACTGCTGATGGTGTTTCTCCAGAGGGGCTGTAAATGCCAAGGCACAGCAGGAACTGGTGAGAAATAAAAATATTCTCTCAAGTCTCCTCCCAGCAGGAGCAATATTCCAATTGTAATGCAGACATCTTGCCAAGTCGTTCCACCCTCAGGGCAGGTGAACACTTTGCAAGAGTCTGCAACAGAAATCATTAGACTACAGTAAAAATTAGAGAATACAAATGAAATCTTTTTTCTGAACTTCAGTTTTAAGCGTGGCTTCATGAAAAGTAAGAAAGCATGATCACCATATTGATACCATTAATAATGCTTGGAATTTCTGGGAACACTGGTTATCAGCCTCAATTAACAAGTCCTCCCTCAATTCTCACTCTGTACGAAAAGGATGGAGAGCAATTACATTGTTCGAAGCCACCACACAGAGGGAAGCTGGTAACTGCTTCATGCACCAAAACTGTGAGTATACTGGGCCATGCTGAAACAGCAGAGGAATTCAAACAAACTGAATGACCAGCTGCGGAATGCAGTGAACACAGCTAGGTCAACAAGCACACTGATAAGAGCACAGGGCAACAAGTGGGGTCCAACCCAGGAGCCCGTGGCAATGGGGTAGAGGTAACATCAGCTTTGCAGCAGGCAGCTTCTGGACAACTTTCACCAGCAGACAGAGTGGAAGATGTAGTTGAGATGCACCTTTGTTATATTTTTGCTGTCAAGTCTCCATTCAGAGCAGAGTCATCTCTGTCAGTCATGACTCCATGCCCTTTCCACTAGACAACCTTCAGTCCCGCTGTACAGCTGTGCTTCTACGCAGCTGAGACAGAGGTGATCTGTGCCCTCTTTTATCTTTGACTTTCCTCTGACTCAGTGTGGCATCGTAAGCTGGTTCAGACAGAAACCATTTCAGACTACAGCCATCTGTAACCATAGAAATTGAGCCAAGGCCAGTAATAATGCTACAAGCAAGCAATTAAAACTATGAAACAACAACAAAAAACCCAAATATTACATAAGTGTGATAAGCAGCTTGAATAACTAGACCTGGCAAGACCTGGCAAGCCAAAAATGTATTGAAGAAATATTTTTGCAACCTTTCTCAAGATCTTTTCTTCAAAGAAGGCAAAATGTTGATGTTATTTTGGAAAAAAAAAAAAAAGGTACTGGAGAAATGTTTTCAGCAAATTTCTTTTTCTTAAAGTTTTCATCTTTAGGAGTTAAAACGGAAGTGCATGCAAACAGTCCCATATAGATGAAAAATAACCACATTCATGTGGACAGAGGGTTCCTACGAAGATGACTGCACAGAGGATACAAAAATAGATGGTAATAGAAGTAGATACAAGGTACCATTAAGAAATCAGGAGCTAATGAGACTCTCAGGACTGAGTCAAGACTGCCTGGTGACAGCCCTTGCAGGTGATGTGTCTCACAGCCATTAGTCAGATGTGCTGCCTCTGTGCAGCTTCTTCTGCAGGAAACTCCCTACAGAAGAGCTGGCAGGTATGTCCTTAAAGCCAAAGCAAGTGTGCCAAGGGTCTTCCCATGTTCCAGCTATTCCAGCTGCAAGAACAGATTACAGAGACAGCTTGGAGCACAGGAAAAAAAGCAGTATGAGAAGGCTCTGTGCATTGGCACATGCAGAAGCCAGTCAGCTCTGTCAAGGTACAGAAGATGGCTGTAAGCCAGCGTTGGTCCTGCTGGTCTTTGAACTGATATTAGCTCCGACATTTGTGTGATCTTGAACATTCATGCCTGGAGGACAGACTTTTTACTGCATGAATTAAAATCCTGCCTTCAGCTACTCTCAGCAAGGTTAATGACTGTAATTTATTAAAAGGCCCATAACAGTTTGTTAAATGATGTTGAAAATGGAAGATTTGTGAAAACAAGTTACAAAGCATCCAGACAAACAAGAGGTTTGCACTGTACTTCCTTTTAAGTGAAACTAGTCAGTCATTGAAAGTCACGTGTTTATCACCTCTTTTGGGCCAAGAACAGCACGTAAACTACATACATGTGCATCTACAGTGTATGTGCAGATGCTCCATCCTGTACTGTTTGTTGATGCTCCAAGTGACACTGTGTGGTGCTTTCCTCCCTGTTATCTGCACCCCATGGACTTACAGGAATGGCGACAGAGCATGCACAGAAAGCAACCCATGAACCAGCTGTAATCTGCCCCTCTTGTTGCCATTTTCCTCCAGAAATGTGGTTTCAATGAAGAAGCATCCTTCTTTGTGAGAACCAGCAAAGTGTGCACAGACGTTACCTCCCAAGAGGCAGGGCTGGCAAGGGAGGAAGGCATTAGTGCACAGGTGACCTCACCTATTCTTTGTACAGATCTTACTGACAGAACATTTTTAGAGCTTTATGAAGAAAATATACAGAAAAACTCTATATTCTAGACTGGAAATATTACTTCAGCATTTAGCATTTGCAAGAGACCCTTCATTGCCGAAATGCAAGAAAGCCTCAGGGTCATATTCTCTCAGTAGGCTATTGTGAATCTCCTGATATCTGGTGTCTGGAGTGTGGGTGCTTGGCTGAAAATGGAATCCAAACCCACAGCAAATTTACTGTTCCTCCTACAGTTCATAAAGAGAATTAAATGTAAAGAGTGATCTAAAAGCCCTGAAATGCTTGGGGTGTGCAGAGGTGCTTCACAGCAGCCAGTGGGGAAATGATGCCTACGGTGACCTTGGGAGCTGGGGTCTGACACCCTGTCCTGAGCATAGGGATATGTGTAAGGGGAGAACAAGGCTGCTGCTTTTCTCTTAAAACCTCCCAAAAAAGTGTAAAATACACTTTTAAAATGTATTTTAAAATGTCGTTTTGTGTTTCTTTATGGTGACCGGAAAGGACTTGAATGTTGCTCCCTCTGGATATGCACTTTTTTTTAATCAAGATTGTCTCCCATCCCGTTTTAGAGGTACACGTGATGCAGTGTCATGACCTTAAGAACTGAGCTGTTAGTGCAGGATCAGTCACAAATGGTAAAACCACCTCTTCCATCTGTCTTTGCACAGCATCAAGACGGAGACTGGAGGGAAAAAAAAAAGGCAGTAACAAATGTGCTTTCTTTCCTCACTTTTAAGAATGAGATTTCCCTTATATGGAGATATCTCTCATTATTTACTCTCAGAGTCAGATATCTTTACTGGTACCTTCTATTACCAAGAGAACAAATTATCCTGTAAAAAAGCCAGTTCTTTGCTCATTGCCACTGCCAGCTGCATGCAACTTCAAAATTACAAAGCACTCACTTAGATGAAGTGAATACTTCATTAAACAATTAAGCAATAAGGCAGAACAAAGGCTGTGGTTTCCAGGCCTTGTTCTGTAATTGTATCCTACAGCATTAGAAGAACCAGTGCTCAAGCCCAGTGTTGCAATTTAGGTTGGGATTATCCTCTAATAGCCTTGTCCCGTGGTATTAGAGGATTGCCACCATGGGGAATTTTTTAATCCATTGATGGTACTATCAAATACATGATTCGTCCTTGAAGGTCTAGAGGTGATA
This sequence comes from Pavo muticus, assembly GCA_016647715.1. Taxonomy (NCBI): domain Eukaryota; kingdom Metazoa; phylum Chordata; class Aves; order Galliformes; family Phasianidae; genus Pavo; species Pavo muticus. The sequence goes on from JACDJE010000049.1 coordinate 1,025,724, forward strand.
AATTCCATTCCTCTTTCCTCCTTTCATCTTCTTTCCGTAACATCATGATTACAAGCTTTTATCTGTGCTTTCACTTTCTGAACCATGAAGGTTATCCGCCAACCTGATTTCTGCCAAGGTGCAGTACACTGAAAAAGTACATAAGTTCATAAGTAAACATCACCAAGTCTCCCAAGCATGCTGTGGACTCTCTGAGCCCGAGTTACACTAAAGATAGAAAAGCTGTAAGCCGTGATGTTGAACAAGGGTAAATTTACACTGAAATTTTCTGTTCATCTCATAGAGCATGTGCAGCTAGTGAGCATTCAGTTCAAACAGAGAGGATCCTACAGAGATAAGGCAGATGCAGGTTCAGACAGCTGATAAGCAGCAATTGCGTGGATTGCAAAAGATATATAAATGTCTGAAGTCCAGATACATTCTGCTACAGACATCTAAACTCATTTCTTGAACAAGTAAAGGCTTGATGAGATTTCTAATGAAATTACCATGATTTGTTCCACTAACTTAAAGCTGACTCTGAGCAGAGCACACAGCCCCACCTACCAAAAGCCCGGACAGAATCCCTTTCCAGAACCGCTACAGAACATCCTAGATAACAACAGCAAGCCCTTTCCTCAAACACAAGGAATCCCTCCGTGCTGTCCTTCTCCATAAAGCATTCTGTTCTGCTGAAACAGAAAATAGAGCTTGAATGCAAAATGCAGCTCACTGTGTGACAGGACACTCTGTCCTTGGGAACTGGAATTGAGATCATCCAGACTCGTGTTATGGGCCAATGGAGGGCCATTAGCGAATTAACTTTCAATCCGAACAGGAATCAAACCAGAAATCTAAGAAAATAAGTACATTTTTTAAAGTATGTGTTTTATATTTTTTTTTCTGAATAAATCATTTTATATGTTTCTTTAATTATACTTGCATTCCTCTCCTTCGGAAATAATATGATTAATATTTAATTCAGTGGCATATTTTTCCACTCTCCATAGGAATGCAGGTTGTATCCATCTTGTACTTGCTGACTCTGGAAAATAACCAGCTGTCTATATTCACTGGGATGTATGGGAGAACAATAATAAAATGTCAGAAAACACAATTTTTAAATAGCAGTAGTCAAAAACCAGCTGCCAGGTGTACTTTTCTATAGCAATAATCCTTTAGGAAGCTGATAAAATTGGGCTACTTTGAACCACATACCACAAAACCAGTAGAAGGCAGTCCCACCCATATCTCAACAAGCAAACCATGGGAAAACCGAAGTATTTGCTCAAGGAGTAAGATCTGCTGAAGAAAAAGATTAAGAACTAGATACAGTAAAGGATTTAGGCTCTTAAATTAGAAGTGCAGCTGAGTTACTGAATACCAAAAGTACATCCCAGCTCTGCAAGGAGGGCACAATTCACTGGGTAACTTCTTCTGTAGACTTCTTCACGTACCTGCAAATCTTGTCTCACACAGGTGAGGTTCAAAATTAAGACCACCTTACTAGACAACTCACTAATGTGTCTGTCAGATTGGGTTCAGTGTATGTGGAGCCAGCAGCATGGACAAGAAATAAGAAGGAATAAGGCTTGATGGAGGTAGAAGGTGTTAGAAAGCCAGAAAGGCAGTAACAGGAGTTCTGGCATGGACAGTGAGTCAAGAAGCAATGGAGTGGAGATGATGATGGAGGTGGCAGAAGGAATGGCCTGAGGACAGTGATGTAGCCTCAGCAACACAGGAAAGGGATAAAGTACTGAAAAGAGAAGGAGGCAAGTGTCTTCTTCTGGGACTCCAGAAGAAGACAAAAAGAACACTGCAAAACTTGGCTAGAGAGAACCAAGCTCTCAGTGCCTCCAGTTCTGCTTCTGTACAGGTATGGAATGGCACTGGCCACTGCAGCTTCAGAGTTATTTCCCAATTAAGCTAGAACAGCCCTCAAAAATTGCATATCCTTACGGCATAATACCAAGAGGGCTAACTGCTAAAGGCATTCCTAGAGAACATCTAATAAATGCTGACTGCTCTCCACAGATCCTATCTTGGCCATTTTTTACAGCTACTCGTGGTATCTCAAGTGCTTGTCTAGGATGCATCAGCCTAGGAGACCCAGTTGCACCTTAACCCTCAGACTGCTTAAACTCCTCTCTCTCTTCCCATTCTGATCAACTGGGGAAGGAATGGAAGTTGTTCTTTGTAGCTCAGAGAAGAACAGGATTTTAGACCTTTCATCTTTAGAGAAAGTTAATGCTTTTTGTTCTTTCAGAGCCTGGATCGTCATTTTTGGAATTCCAACATTCCTGTTCCCATGGCAGAAGATCCGGTTTCTGATGCTGATGTCAGTCTGCTGCTGAGTCACAGTCAAATCCCAAAGTTGATCACTGAATGTTTATATCACTGTTTGGACTTCATCCTGGCAGCTAGATACTGAAAAGTAAGGTGTGCTGGGGCACCAAGTCCTTCAGTAGTGTTAGCTGTGAGTGCCTTGCCAAAAAAAGGACATGGAGATTCATGGGGAAAAGTTGTACAAATGAATCATAAATCATAAAGCATATCTCACGTGGGATTACTGATTGTAAGCACAAATTACAGCCAATGTAAGCTAGCTGGTATTTGTGATGTTATGCTGTACGATAAGCCACAATCTTGTCTTGAGGTTTCTAATTGGCAGTCTGTACAAATAACAAATCACAATACCATGCTTACCACAACAGAAAGTTAACTGTCATGGCCATAAAAGTAACTCAAAGTTCACTTGGGCTTAACCCGGTTTTTTTCAGGGTTATCTCATATCCCAGTACACATTTATTACCTATTTTGTCTGTTGCCTTCCAGTCAAAATGTAAATTACCAATGTTCTAAAACAGGAATGGTTTTTACTTTATACACTTTGCCTAGCACAGTGTCCTGAATTTTGACTGTGGAGCTTACTAACTCCATTGAAATTCAGAGAAGTAACAAATGCCTTTCCATCTATGAACATTTTTTTTCCTGACTGCTCAGTTCTACCAGTTACTTTTTAAAACCAAATCACGTGTAAAGAAGAAAAGACCCAAGATGAAAACTATTTGTGAAGAAGGTCCAAAACAGGTGAATAAGATCCTCTTTGGCCACAGCTCCTCAGTACAGTGTGCCTGGTCTCAGCTATTTGCAGTAATAAATACAACAAAGCACATTCTGTGTGAAAAGAAAGTTGAATTTCGGGCTGTAACACAAGGAAAAGGTGCCCGATTGCCAAGAGGCGCTTTGCAAACATAATCTCAGTCCAGTGGCTCTGGTAACATTTCCTAATGGGCTGCAGAATGGGCTTCTCATACATAGGACTGTACTGACACTGGGCATGCTGTGCTGTTGATACTGGAATACGATAGAAACGCTCATAAAACACTGTCTTGCTTTATTGAGTAGCAACCTGAAATGTCAGTATCACATGCTAATTAATGATTAATGTTTTAGGAAGGAGATGCATACTTGAAATATTTTTAAACTGGTATAACAAGTTTTCATGCTGCAGAGGAGGGAAGTTCTCTATAATACACAGTAATAGGCTGTGTACTTGGAAGTGTGTACCATAAATTTCCCCGCCTTAAGGACAGAATGTGTCAACACACAGAATAAAGTTAGTGCCAGAATTAGTAGTCAATAATGCTGAAGAACGAGGAAAGAAGAAAAAACATACAAGTGACGATTAGAAGGACAAAAACCTCTTTCAGGCACACCTGGGGTAGGAAAACATAGACAGCACGTTTTCAATGTGAGACTAGACCTTCTATCACAAGGTGCTGAGGGTAGATCAAGAAATAAAGAAAATAACACTGTGGAAATAACAAAGCCCTGGAATTACATTCTTCCTCAAGGTGATGTACACAGCAAGGAAAGCCTTAGCTCTGGCAGGGTGAGTTAGCATATACTTGCACATAATGCTGTAGGAATAACACATTGATGTTATCTAACATCCCCAGTCGATGAATTACAAAGCACTTTGCACTGTTTAACGATGTTCCCAAACAGGAAATCAGTAAAGTACAGGCTTACATTTAAGTATATTCTTCAATTAGATGTGTTTCCGAAAAAAAGATGTTTTCCTCAGCCAGTGTCTATAGACTGTACTTAGTAGATGCCACTCCCACGTCCCTCCTTGATGAAATGAAACACTTTCCTCTCCCATACTGTTGTGTAACAGATGTTGCAGGTGAATCCTATGATACTATACCAAGTTACTGGCAGAACCAAGAGTAAAAGACAGAGCTGGGATTCATCTAACCCAACATTAGCAAGCTGTAAAGTCACTCTGGTCAAGAGAGACACGTAGGACTTTGGTCAGGCTTTGCCACTGCAGCCACTAGAAATGTTTCCTCATAATCATCTGTCCAACTAGGTCAGTGGAGATACTCTACCTCTCTTGACTGTTTAGATTAGATGCCAGCTCCAACCAACACAAAGCAGTGTAAATCTCTCCCTGGGACCCCAACCACCTGCTGTCCCTTGGGCACCACTCCTGCAGCCCAGAGGAGGCTCTATGCAGAGCTGTAAGCTAGCCATGGTCTCACTGCTCCCAAGCCATGCTGACCTAAATTGCACAGCTCCCTCATCCCGCTTCTGTCACAACACTTATTGTGGGTAGGGCCACATCGTTCTGAAGCATCTCCTTCTTCCACATGTTCAGGCACTTTCTGCTCCAGAAATAATTGCCACCACAGCATGGACAAGAAGTAATGATTTCTGCAAGAGCTGTTCAAAGGCCCTTCCTAAAAACGGCCTGAAATTGTTACAGTGGCATGGGACATAAATCAAATCATTCATCTGATGGCTGACATAGCCTTGCACATACTTTCTATAAATAAACACCAGCCAGTATGATGATAAATTAGTAATAAAGAAGAGTAGATGGAATGTGTTATCGAGCTGCTATGGGCAGCACTGCTTAACACAGCATACAGAATGCTTTCCTCCTTTAAGACACTGAGCAAAGAAGCACGCAGGCAGAAGAAGCTATTGACAACTTTGTGTTGTTGTCACCTCTTTCACCCTCAACATCTCTCAGCAGAGGGACAGCCCCTGAAAACCGAGCTCCTTCCCCAGTGCGAAGTGAAAAGTTGGAGCGAACCCCCCAACAGATGGAAGAGAACGCCGCACCACCCCCATAGCGGGGCGTGAATTCACCTCAGGGCTCCCGGGCGGCACCGTCCTCACACACCGCGGGCGCACATGGCGGCGCACCCCGCCCTGCCCTCCCTCACCGACACCCGCACCCGGCGCACTTGGCCGCGAAGGGTGCTGGAGGTGGATCCAGGAGAAAGGCGGCCGTCCTGCCCGGGCGAGGCGGAGCCATGACGAAGCGCCGCTCCCACCTAGGCCAGAGCGCTCCGCCCTGTCCCCGCGCAGCGCTGCCGCTTTAACCGGCCGCCGTGGGTGTTGGCCGGACGCAGTGCGCATGAGTTCGGCTGCTTGGCGGAGCCTGCGTTTGGCTTGAGAGCACTTGGAGAACTTGCTGTCCTTCGTCCTTCTAGCTCATCTGCTGTCCCTGTTAGGAGAGGCGTGGATTTCTGCCAGCAGCCGGTGAGTCTTCCTCAGATATCTTTCCGGGCGCTCCTTCTGAGGGGACTTTTCTTTCCCTATGCCTCTCCCGCGCTCCCAGGAGGAGCCGTTCCCTGGGGGTCTTTCCCACCTTTCCTAAGGCGGACCCGCTGGTGTCCCTGTGCCGCTACGCCCGCCCTGGGTCGGTCTTCCTCAGGCGCTTATCAGCGCTGGGTAGGAGTAATCCAGCGTTGGTCTTATTCCTCGCAAATGGGTGACTTCTTTTCTCAGAAAGCAATAGGACGGCGGCTGCCCCGCTCGAGTTTTCGCCCCATTGTTTTCTAAACTTCCTCCGGGCAGCGCGGTGTGACGCACCGGAGTGCTGTCTGCTCTCCGGTTTCCAGCGGAGAAGTGGTGTGTAATGTTATCGGCGAGAAAAGAGAGACCGGCGCCGCGCAGGAGAGGTGCTGCTGGGCGGGATGTGGTTCAGAGCATGGGGAATGGGAGGAAGAACTTTCAGCAGAACGCTCTGCTATCATAGGTGGCATAAAGCCCCTCCAGCTCCAACCCCTGCTATGGGCTGGGTGCCCCTACCAGCCCAGGCTGCCCAGGGCCCATCTAGCCTGGCCTTGAGCACCTCCGGGGATGGGGCACCCACAGCTTCTCTGGGCAGCTCTGCCAGTGCCTTGCCTCTGAGTAAAGAATTTCCCCCTGACATCTAACCTATATCTCCCCTCCTCTTTTTTTTTTTTTTTAACCTTAAAGCATTCCCCCTTGTCTTATCCCTGCCAGTGTGAAAAGTTGTTCCCTGCCCCGCTTATAAGCTCCTTTAATTCCTTGAGTTTTTCTTCCCCGTCATATTCTGTTTAAAAATCCACATGCAGCAGCAAACTGTTACTGGCAACTTAAACTCTTTCACTTTTTTTTTTTTTATAAAAGGTCTCATACCAGTGCATTATTAAACTTCAGATGTGCTGACATCCATTGTTTGATCAGGTTGAGTATTAGGAGAAAATTCTTCTTAGAAAGAGTGATGAGGCAGTGGCACAGGCTATCCAGAGTGGTGGTAAAGTCCCTGGAGGTGGATGCAAAACGTGGAGATGTAGCACTGAGGGACATGGTTAGTGGGCATGGGGGGTGGGTCAGTGGCTGGACTGGATGATCCTAGTGGTCTTTTCCAGCCTTAATGATTCTGTATGTGGTGTTAATGGGTTGACTAAGGGTGATGGTACAGAGCTGCTTTATTCCTCTTCATTGCTTCCTGACTCTCCAGAATGTAGTTTTACCACTGGAAAAACTGTTGGCTTAAACAGCAGCAGATTTTAGCTCAAAATATTTTTCCCTACCCTCTGTCAGGTTCCTGTTCTGTCTGGAGAAGGTGTGAGACAACTGGTGCTTCTGAAGGTTGTCAGCCTGGGTAGTTCAGGCAAGGCTTAGTGTGTGTGAGAGAAACCACAGCCTTCCAGACGCTCTCCAGATTTTCAGCGATTGAAGATCTTAAGGGCATGTTTCCCAAATAGCTTTTGGTTGGGTCTGGCACCTGGAGGAGGCAGCTGGAAATCTGTTGCGTTTCATCCTGCGTGTGAGCAATACCCAAGAGATGATGCAGGCAAAAAATATGGAGGGTGGCTGTCTTCTTTTTGTTATAGCACGGATTTTAAACTATTACAATGAAGTACCAGAAAAGTAGTGATTGCTTTCTCTCCTCTTTCCTTTTATGAAGGGAACAGAAGGGAAAACTTCCTTCTAAACTGAAGCGTAAGTCTTTGGAGCTTCTGCGATTTCTAGCTTAGGCTAATACAAAGATATTATTTTCAGGCTTTTCTGCAGGTCCTTGGCTAATGCAGCATTGCAGATATTCTTCATTGTACAGCTACTACTGTACAGAATAATGATTGTGGGCTTTTTCCTTCCTTTGCAGTGAAAATACCTGTATGGGGGAGGGGGGGGGAGCTGGTGTTTAAACAGGAAAGAAAAACACTGATTACTCATAGCTCAAAGAAGTTGAATAGATTTTTGCAGCACTGTCTTTCTCATTGTGGGTTTGCTTTGAGTTCTTACAACAGAGAGTGAGTAATATCAAGTTTTATGACTGGAAGTATAAATGAAGTCTGAAATGGGGAAGGAACAGGGAGATGCTATGTTAAATCTCTGTGCTTTGTGAATAGTAGAACTCTTCTCCTCTTGGTCATAGTTGCTTTTCCTTCTTCATATGCATACCTCTGAGAGAAACGTTAACCCAGGATGCTGGCAGAGGGAATGGCTTGTTGGATATAGTAACGAACACCGTAACTCCTTGGCAGTTGACAAGTCACAGACTGACTGACCTTCTAAAATACTGGAGCGTGAAAATAAATGACAATAAAAGTGGCTCTCAAAGCCAGCCAGACAGGCTCTGTCAAATTCTGTTGCCACATCCTTCTGCTTATTTAATTAGAAAATAGAAGCAAGTAATTTTAATTTCCAGTGTAACAAACTGCTTAAAGATCTCCCTCTCAATTAGATATTTACTGATCATTCCTATACCAGCGAATGTACGAGACAAGAATTTACTGCTTTGTTTTGCCAATGCTGGTTTTCAGCTCGGTTCACCTTGGGCAGATAGACCTTTATGTGCTTGTGTAGGAATTAAATGATCATTCAATTAATTTCTTTTTAAAGTAAACATCTACTTTGTGCTTTCAATGTCTTCTGCCCTCTTCCTTTTACCGTCACAGCAGTCACCGATGAATGGAGGAAAGCAACACAAAATCCCCTTGTGAGACGTGACACAGAAGCACTGGGGCTGAAAACTGTCCTGTCCTTGTGTGTACTTCGTAAGGCAGGATTTGGTTCACCTCTGCGATGACTGTAGCAGTCATTACGTAATGCAGCCTTAAACCCTGGTGATGCTACACCTGTAACGAGACAGAAGTTGACTAATTATAGTGGAGTCTGTGCCTAAAATTCTTGGTGTAGATTTCATGTTTCCAAAGTGTTGGCTGTCATAGCACCACCCTGATGTTGACTGAAGTTACTTTAAGAGAGCTGGGTGCTTTCTTTGCTGCAATTTGTAAGAGATCACTTGAAGTAAGGGGAGGCCTGAGTCATCACCTCCAACTGTTGGAAGCCCAGGTAGTACTGGACTGGACAGCCATGGCTATCAGATGTTTTCCCACTGAGCAGATAATGACCATCAAATCTCAACCACAGACTACCAGTGAGAGCCTTATCCTTGTGTAAGATGTTAACCAAGTAACTACCTGCTACTGAGCAGAGCCTCATTTTCAGTTGTGACAGGGAGGGATTGAGAGTACATCAGGGATGTTTCTCTGGTAGTTTAACCTGCAGCGTTATGTACGAAGCTTTCCCAATGGTGCCTTAGCTGTAGGCAGCGGGATTCAGCTGAAGTTGCTGTAATGAACTGGGAATACAGATTACTTCCAAGGAGTGAGGCAGAGATGCGTAAGGACCTGCTTTACAGTTTTTCCCCCGCCAGGCTCTGTCTTCAGGCTGGATGAATGTATGTGGCATCGTGAAAGCCTGCAGTGGTGTTCCACCCTCTGTTTGAAAAAGGCAGCATTTCCCTAGCAGTGGAGGGAGAATGAGGAGACAGATACTGACAGTTCTGCAAAAGGTTGCTTGCCTTGTTCTGGCTTGGTTGTGTACAGCAGGTAACAAAATTCCAAAGGTATAGTGTCTCAAAAAGGCTGTTCTTGAATATCAAGAAAAACCAGTTAAGAATGAAGCATGATACTAAATCCTTCTTTCTGGTCATTTGAGGCTTGGATTAACATGCTCAAAGGTGGGACCTTAAGTGTTGTTTCTGAGCAAAACGTGATCTGGAGCATTCAGTGTAACGACTGAATTATTGTTTAGCAGCTAATGAAAATGTTGCTTTGTGGTCATTTCATTTACAAGTGGATTGCTATGTTTATTTGGGCTGTAATTCGGTGAGCCATTTAGGTGTGTGATGAAATGAAGGCAGCTGGATTCAAGTTCTGCTGAACTGGTGCGTTACCATCTGGTTCTTTCGCTACCTGTGTACACAGGGTTAATTATTTAGTTGTTGGCAGCTCTTGCAAATTCGAGCACGAGCTGTATGAATGACATCCAGTGTGTTTCTTGAGGCTCCGGCTTCCAGATTTAGAGGACTGAGAGAATCTTTGTTTTTAGTTTTAAAGCCAACGGATTTTGCAGCTCTCAAGTCTATGGAGAAAAGTCTGAGAGTTTGTTACGAATGTACCACAGAAACTAGAAGGTTTAAAACCAAACATATCATTGAAATATTGCATTCTGGGCATCTCGTGTGGCTGTTAGCGCTGTAATCACTGAAGTGGTTGGTGTGTGTCTGTCCCAGGCTGCTGTACTGCCATGAGAGCACCCGGAGTTCCTGCTTTGCTAAATGTTGTTCCAGCTTGTCTGGCACCAACTCTGAAAATCTCAATCAGAATGTTCTTTTTTCTGCCTGCTGTTTAGAGGCCCACACTGTCAGAGGTTGGGGTGGGGAGTTCTTTTTGTGTTTTTTCTTCTTTTGTTGTCTTTAATGGTCAGTGTTTCTGTTTGGCCAAATGTGCAATGATGACAGCCCTTCTCTAAACAACGGCAGGAAGTGTTACTGGACGTTAAGTAACACTGCCTCTGTTTTGGACTGCCAGAATTTTTGATGTGATATGAGACTGTGCATTGTAAGCATCTGTGCTCGTGATGTGGAGAAGAAAACTGAGTTGAACTCTTGGCTGGTTTTGGTTGACCTCCATTCCTAAAAACTCATGTTGTTGGTTGTTACTCCAGCTTTGTTAACTGTTGGTGAGAATAGCCCACAAACTTACTGTTTTGTGAACTATGAGAAGAGCCTACAAGCTTACTGCTCAATTCCAGGGCTTGTCTCTGCTAGCAAAAAGGGCTAAGCAGCACCTTAGGCCATCCTGCATGCTCCTAGTTGGCCAACTTGCCCGTGGTGTTTGGCCTTTGTAGGCAGCACTGTCACTTGGTCTGCTCCCACTCAGCTCCATCTCACTGTATATCACAGCAGTAGGAAATAGCTCGCCTCTACAGCTCAAGGATTTCCTCTGTATTTCAGGCAGCGAAGAATGCAGCTACTGAGTAATCCGTAAGGAAGAAATATGTCCACCCTACTGGAACAGCCAACTTGGAGCAGTGTGCAGCCCCAGTGGCACAGCAGAGACGTGTCGTGGGCCAGCCTGTTTTGTTTAGCTGTGACCTTGTATGGCTGGTTCTGAGGTATGCTGCAGGAGCACTTAATACAAGGGGATTTTCATCGTGTTGTTAGACACAGATACCTGCCCTGTTTTTGAAAGTCCTTGACTGCGACGTGCAGGAGGCTGAATGAATTCCTGCTCTGTTTGCTCTGTTTTAGATGCACTCTTCCCCCAGCATCTGCTGCTAGCTGTTGTCAGAGGCTAATAGCGACGCAGGGTCTCTGGCCTGCCCCTGTACCATCACTTTTTTATGCAGTGACTCTCTGAAAGACCTCAGAGTACTTTCAGATGTTTGGGTTTGTTGGTTTTTTTTGGAGGCAAACTCTCAACTTGAGCACTGCCACTGAATACAGGGTGACTGATAGAGCACAGAGAGTTAAGCTCATGTGTTGGTATGGATCGATTCTGTTGGAGAGGGTCCAGAGGAGGGCCACAAAGATCACCAGAGGGCTGGGTTACCTCCCCTATGGGGACAGGCTGAAAGAGCTGGGGATCTTCAGCCTGGAGAAGAGAAGGCTCGCATGGGACTTTGTAGTGAGTGGCCTTCCAGTACCTGAAGGGGCCTATGGGAAAGCTGGGGAGGGAGTTTTTGTAAGGGCATGCAGTGACAGGACAAGGGGAAATGGTTTTAAACTGGAGTAGGGCAGATTTAGACTAGATATCAGGAAGAAATTCTTTCCTGTGAGGGTGATGAGACACTGGAACAGGGTGCCCAGCAAGGTTGTAGATGCCCCCTATCTGGAAGCATTCAAGGCCAGGATGGATAGAGCTGTGAGCAATCTGGGCTATGGGAAGTGTCCCTACCTATAGCAGGGGGTTGGAACTACATGTTCTTAAAGGTCCCTTCCAACCCAAACTGTTCTATGATGTGTACAGTCAACGAATGAAGTGAACGTTCAGGTTCACCGGCCAGTTCTTCTGTCCCCCTTGTCTCAGTGCAGAACAGTTGCTGAAAACCAGGCACAGTGTTTGCGATGCTCAGAGTGCAGCCTTGGCCTTGGGATCTAGCTTAGGAGTTTAGCTGTTCCCACTAAACGTGCTCTAGAAATTCTGTGTATGGTGAAGAGAGGGAGAGACCAATATTGGGCCCTTTAAAAAGTGCATAACAACTTCCTAAAAAAAAAAAAGTTGACTCTACTTGCTTAAATTGTATTGTGCAGTAAATGGATGGTGCTGGCTGCTGGCCTTTGGCTGCTGGCCTTTGGCTGCTGGCCTTTGGCTGCTGGCTGACACAGTGCTCGTCTCTGGCCTCTTGGTGCCTTCCATTTCTGTGGAATTGATCTCTTGTTTATTAAGCTGGTCTTCACACAGGATTATTAATATCTTTTCCCATCTCCTACTGCGGAAACAGTCCCTTCTAAGTACTGGAGTTGAACTTCAGACAGGAGTAACCTTAGTCAGCAAAAAATTATTTAAATAAAAGCCCACAGCTAAATTGTTTTTCTTCTTAAAGGACAGGCAGCACCTTATCTTTGATGGCACTTTATTACAGCCTCTGAACTACGTGCCCCTGCCAAAGCAAAATTAAATCTTTGAAGGTAAAACTCAGTATTTCAATTTCTTCCTCTTACCCTCTGCCGACGTGCGTATGTGCATTGTATCCTTGTCGATACCTTGTGAAAGCTGCATCCACTGTGACCAAGAAGCAATCATTTTCACTGACAGAATCACAGCTGCCCTGTGATGGTTGTTTTTAATATCCTGTCGTGTTTCTGTACCCTTGTATCAATAACAAAACATCCAAAAAAGCCCCAGAAAGCTGTAACGTGCTGAACAGACCAGGAAGCAAATCCTGCTGTGAGCAGGTTTAATTTGTAGTGCATCTCTGAAGGTCAGGAGGAGCAGCCGTCTGTCGCCCTGCTGTTCGCGCTTCCTCTGATGATGGTTCCCTTATTTCTGAGCCCTTACTGGTTACCTTGGCAATCCTACTGACACAGCCCGTGGGGTCTCCTTGAAATTCATTACATCACTGGCTATTTCTGTCCCAAATCCACAGGATGAAGAGGGGACATAAAAAGGGTGAAGAGTCTTCTGCGTTAGCTATGGCAAGGAAGGGAATTTGTTTGTAAAACGTGCTGTGTGTATTGCAGCAGTGCACATCAGCTGTGGCTGCATTAGGCATTGCACAAGTACGTGGGAGCAGCTAATCCTTAATGTACAAAAACATAGCAGAGGGGAGAAGGAGTAATGTTTGTGAGCTGCTTATGACTTTAACGGCCTCTAATGTGAGGAAGACAGAAGAAGGGAGTTGTTTTCTCATCACCTCCTTCCTGGAGGATCACAGTTTATTGTGCCTCTCCCGGGCCTCTCTGATATGAGTGGAACCTCCAAAGAGGGCATGGCTTACAGCACAGAGGCAGAAGCAATACTTGATCTTGTGTGGGAGGCTCTCCAAACCAGCTGCAGTCACTGCCTTTATTCATTGTTCAGGAGCTTTATGGGACATCGGAGCCCGAACTCCAGAATGAATAACAGGACATTATTTGTTGGTATTTAGAACTCATGGCTTTGATGGTTGTTACTGCTGAATCTGGGTATTCCTCGTTAGACTGTCTTCATGTTTTAATCTCAGCTCCGGTACCTGCAGTGCTCTGGGACAGTGAGCTGTGACCTCTGCTTGTAGTGTAGTCTATAAAAAGCTCACCAAGTTTCGAGTGTAACTGAAGAAATCTATAATGCATCAGTGAGAGACTGATCAGCTGTGGTGTGCCCAGCTTATGCTGAGACACCTGAATAGAAAGTGATGCTGGTTGGGATTACTACCCACCTCTTGTTGGATGTCAGGAGGAGCGTGCAGCTCTAATAGTCCCTCACTGAAGTGCGGGTAAAAGAGTATTTTTCTACCTTGAAAGTTAGGAGATGACATGTCAAGTCACTGGGAGGCTTCCGAGAGTTTCAGAGCAGCCGAGTGCCTTCTAACTGTTATAATCTGTGTTCTGTGTGCTGCTCTTAGACTTAAACTCCACTAAAAACCAACAGCCTTCTTCAGTGTGGCTTTGTGGTATGTGGCAACCAGAGGTATGGCAGATGCTGTGTTCGGATGCACACTTGCCTTGTGTGGTTCTTAAAGCCATGACCAAGAGCACGTTTCTGCCTCAGTGGTAGCACTAAAGGACCGTTATCTTGAGGACGCACTGTGACTATAGCTCATGTTATAGATAGAGGAAAACAAGACTGTTTTCTTTTCCTGTGAAAAGGCAAGGTTAAATCTTATCTTATGAACATCAGGGCTGGCAATTTTCAGATACTTGTGTTGTGGAAATCCAGCACTCTGTTTACTCGGCTTGTGCTTCCAAGAGTCGTTGGACCGCAGCCTGGTTACACTGTGTGGGTGTCTTCCCACAGGACAGATGTTGGTGCTGCAGCATAGAGGAGGGAGCACTCACATGCCTCTGGTAATGCCATAGCCCTCTCCTGGGAGGAAACGATCGGTGAGGTGGAATTGTTGCTCAGTGCTGGCAGATGTTATCTCACTGCTATGAAACGCTAATCAGCTCAGCGGGAGGCTCTGGTTTCTCAGCTCGGAGCTGACAGTGGTAGGGAGGAAGGGGAAGCAATCCAATTGAATTGGAGATGCAGGACCGACTTTGCTTCTCATGTCACCTCTTGAGCCGTAATAAAGGGAGAAGCACTTGGGAAGCAGGACCATCTCATTTCATTTGTGTGGTGTCGGGGTCATGTTATCTAATTCCCAGCTGGTGCCATGTAACGTGGTACCTCACAGCCAGCTGTTTTGAGGAATGTGTCCCAGCTATTTCCCGGTCACCAGCAGGGTGGCTGAGAAGATGGGCTGTTAGAGAGCAAGGCGTTCTGCTCCTCAGTGCAGTGCAGTTTCTTGTTGCAAAGATGTTTCTCTGCAACACGTTAAGACGAGCTAGTTTGTGCTTTCCTTCCTGCCCTGTTTGTGCTGTTGGTGCAGAAGTGTGACGCATGTCTGTGTGATACTTGGAAAGTACTTGGAAAATACTGCTGCAGTATTTGTGATCTGATAATTCAGAGACCTATTACAGAATAGAACTCTAGGATGACTTAAAGAACAAGAGCTTTGTTCAGTAAGTGCTGGTGCATGTCTGTTCCAGTAAGCGTCTCCCAAATATGCAAGCATTGTTTCTTCATGGCTGAGTGAGATAAAAGCTTTGTAAGCTTTAAAATGCAATCTTGCTGTATGATATGGTGGTACAAAAATGGAACTATGCTCTGTTCATAGATCTTTAACCAGAAGTAGTCAACATAAAGCAGCTTCAGGAAACAGTTCAATTCAGCAGTGTTAGAAAACAAACTGGGTTCCATTTCTCTTATATAGATAAATGCTGTCTGATAAATTGTTGTAAGCTTTTATAAGCTGAAGGCGCTTGAAATTGGGTCTGTTAGTCTCTCAATCTATGGGGTTTTATTACTGTTGATGATGCATCCTAATGGAAAGCAAAAGCTGAATCTGTAGGATGGATGTTTATGTAGGGTCTATGCTTGTATCTGGTTAGGAAGCACACAGGAGGGGATGCATCCTGCTACATCAGACTGTTAAAATCACTCTTATGGAGTAAGACTCTAACCCACAGGTGTTGGGCATGTTCCAGAGCACTGAAGAGATGCCTTGTAATAACTTACATAGAATCCTTCTGCTATTTTTCCCTTCCTTATATTTAGACCTGTATTTTAAAATAAAAGATGCTGTTTTCTGCTTTCAGAAATGAGCCCAACTAGCAACACTACGTAACGTGCTGATGGCATCCTGTGCTGCGCTGGGGTCGCTAAGTCCGGAAGGTGTGATGCCTAGAAATCTCCTGTCACATTTTCCTGAAGCGAGGCCCGAAATCTCTCCGAAGTGCACACTTGGGAGCATGGAGAGGGGGGGTGCTGTGGAGAATGGTGGCAACCAAGCTAGATGCAGAAACCTTGCCATGGTAAGTACCTAATGAGCCTTATGCTTAGTGATGCAGGTTATGTGAGTCGCTTGGTTCATGGCATGGGATTATTACTGTTATTTCTTCCAAAGCCCTGATCTCTGCGAGTTCCAGTACTAACAGTGGGCTGTGGGCTTGGGTGCTAATGAGATGGAAGACCAGAAGTAGCTACTCTGATGTGGTACAACAGCTTGTTATTCTGGTCTGATTGCCTCAGAAAGCCTGAGGAGTGCTTTATTATTTTATTAGAGAACTGGGAATGGGCTTGAGGAGCACGGATAAGTTGGCTCTGCTGCCTGCACATAGCACACAGTTCCTTGCCTCTCTGCCCTCTCTTTAAGTGGTTCATAAAGGAAGGTAAGGACAGTGCTTGGTTCGACGTATTGTTTCTTGCTTAAGTTCTTTGTTGACAGTACTGAAGGAAGGTCTCAGTTTATTCCACCTTCATACAATTAGGTGAGTAAGAAATACGTCACCGTAAACAGAGCTGTCTTTGGATTAGCGAATATGAGTGTGTGGCCATTTAAATAGTATGTGAGTAATTGAGGGAGTAGGATGCACTGCTGCATTTTTCTAATTAGCAGGATGATTCAGGCAATGAACTCAGCAGGATGGTTTGTACTGTGACATGCTAAGCCTAGAAAGCAGGTACGGTTCCTTTTGCATTTTTCAATGATCACAACCATTTGAAAAGCATCCACTTTTGATTGAGGAAAGAGCACTTTAGTAAACATGCTTTCCCTAAATGGGAATATAAATCTGTCTTGCATTAGATGTGAAATTAAGCTTTCCATACCTTTCCCTCTGCCCTCCCTACTTGATTTCTTTAAATGAAGCAGCTTACTGCTGTGAAAGAAGAAGTGATGAAAATAAGTTGGCAAGTCGATACCTGTATTCTTTAATGCAACTGAAATGCTCTGTTTTGCACTACTTGGTGAGCTTTTTGGCAGCTGAAGGTTGGTTCTAGTAAGAATACCACGACTTAGTTAATATTCTGCTGTATCCTTCAGCTTGTATTGCTACTTAAAACACAAAACAAACAGTACATCTAATCCCTTAACTGTTTCTGATCTGCTCTGGAGGAGAGTTGGAAGGGTGAGGGTAATGGAGGTTGAAGTAAGAGCCAAGTGCACCATTTGGACTTGTAATAAGCAGTGTACCCTTAACATCCAAGGAAACTGGTTGGATCTTGTAGAATTAGAATGGGAATTGCACTTCTAATTCAAGAAATACAAGTTAATTTTATGCTTTATACTTCGACTCCAGTTTCTGGTGTCACAGCTCGCAGCCAGTCATGTTTCCATGGCTTTTATTCTTGACTGTGGTAAGAGGCATAAGACTGGTCATTTGAAAAATAAATTAAATAAATCAGCATTGAATAATGAGGCTATATATAAATCAGTCTGTTTGTGCAGTCTCATCCTGAGTCTGCTGTGTCAGGAAATGACATAGGTTACCTTAATCTAACTAGATCTTACCATGTGATAACCCGTGTGATGATGCATCGGCTAGAATTAGAATCCCTCCCCAGTCCTAAGGAATAGCTTTCTCTTTTGGGTTACTTTGGACGTGGAAAACGTTTCACAGCAAATATTTGACTTAAAGTAGTGAGATGCTGCTCCTGGTGATCTTCCTGCACGTTTCAAGGGAAGCCAGAGAACATGAAGAACTCCTGATGGCCCAATGGGAAGGAGGGGATAGCAAAAAGAAGTGTAGCAGTGTGTTTTCCTGCAGGCTTGTACTGTGCAGCTTTCTGCCTGCCTGATTACAGAAGTGAAGCTCTTAAGCTTTCCAACGTCAAACTACAGTTGTTGTTAAACATAACCTTTGTATTGCATCTGTGGAATTCAAACAGACCAAAGGATGTGGTAATGGAGACAAACACTCAGACCAGCTCAAGCCTATGCTGACAGCTCTGAAGCTGGTTTGGCTGACTGCTGGCTGTTCTGTATACTGTGTGTGCGTGCTGGCATCCCTTCTTGTGGGGCTGGATATGGGTTTAGGAAAGGTTAGGATATGGACGTGAACTTTCGTGTGCCAAAATGTGCACACAGAACCAAGTCAGTGTGACTCTAAGCAGTCAGGTGTTGTCAGTTGAGCTTGATTATGCCAGACTTCTCAGCTTATCTACATCCACAGTGGTGCTTTTATTTAATCTCTGACAGTTGTGGTCAGGTGTTTTTTCTGAATGGAAAGTGAGGTGCAGATGTTTGCTCTGTCATGATTGCAGTAGAGTTCTCTCTGTAAATCATAGATATGCAGACCTGAGTTTTATGCTGTCAAATTTATCAGAGCAGCTGAAGACAAGTGCCAGAACCTGTGCTCAGATGGGCAGAGTGTTTGCTTTGATATTCTCATATCTCACCACCACCTAAGCCTGTTTCCTTTCTCTGGATCTTGTAGCCATAAGAGCTCTTCCACGAGGACGTGAATTTTCATGTCCATTCTGGCTCCTCTGTGGTGTGGTGTTAGCACAGATCCTCAACAGAGGCATGAGCCAGGTGTACTCCTCCATGCATGGGATCGGTTGTGCCGTGCAAGAAGGAGGGTAAACAGAGATGCTCTGCTTGGCAATTCCAACTTCCGAAAGCTGTTCTTGAATGGCATTCTCTGATAGGTGCTGCAAGGATTAACTCGCAGTGAAACACAGCTGCAGCAATTTAAGGACACTTACTGTGGAGATAAAGCTAGCTCTTAGCTTTTCTCAGTTCATCTGTCCTGTCCCTTAGATGAGGTGTGTGCAGGCTAGCTTCTTAAAGACAAACCTCACTTCACTCCTGCAATTGTACCACGTACCCATTCTCAGCCATGAGTAACTGCTTCAGTTTCTAGGTGTGAATTACATGCTAGGACAGTATCGCCTGCTAAGGTCATACCAGAGGGTGATGAGTGTTGCTGAAGTGCTGCTTTGGAACTGCACTGTAATGAGCTGTATGAGTGTCTTGGATGCTGATGACTTCAGTACCTTTTGTATCTCAGTGTGTCTTATTGAGGGCCAGGCTCGAGGGTCAGTGGGTTGCTTGTCGCTCACAATGGGCCGTGCTGTGCTTCTTGATTTTTCACCTTCACATCAGGCCAGTCCTTGGTTAATGCCCCAGTTATCACTGCTCCTTTGGGACAGCGGTGAAGTCAGTCAGGTGACCGTTTCTTTTGGTCACTAATCAAGTAGCTTAAAGTGTCACATGGTGGTGATTCTTAAAAAGATACCTTGCTCTGTTATTTCTTGGAACGAGGCTCCTCTGTGGCTCTAACAAGATCTGATAGCCAGTCACTGAAAATGATTCATCGTCACAGATGCCTTGTATAGCACTGGTGACACTTCCAACACTGAGTATGCAGACAAGGGCAGTAAGCATCTTGTGAGTGGTCTGGGCTGTTTTAGTGTCTTGTTCCCCCCATTTAACGTGGGGCTGACCTAGTCATTTCACAGTTATCTCTTACAGCCTAAAAACCAGTTGCTGTTATCTTTATCCTTTATCGATCAGTACAGGTGATGCACATGCAGCAGACTTGGTTTTAGAAGTGCATCTTGCTGCTGTCTCTGCCCCAGCCCCTCTGAAGAGGCCCTGGGATTCCAGCGTGTCTTTAGGAGTTCAGCAAAAAAGGTGGATTTTGTCTCTGGGTGACCCCATCCCACACACTGCATTTGGTTGGGTGGCAGCTATTGTGTGCAGGGCACAGAGTGAGTTATGCTGTGCTTCATCCACTTCAGGTTGATGGTAGCATGACTTAAGGAAGAGAAGTGATTCTTACTACCAGCAAGGCAAACAGTGGGGAGGAAGAGGAGCTTGGGGATTGCTTCCTTCAGTCTGGGAGTACAGGACTAGGGGTGAGGAGCCTGTCTCCCAGCAAGGAGTGACCTTGCTGTAAAATGTGCTGGGGAGAATGTTGTTGTTGTAGTGCATAAATTGCTTTTGAGATCCATAAACTGCACCATTCTGCTTCAAAGCAGAATCAAGTGGGTGATGATTATTCCAGCAGGTGGGTAGCTCTGCTCTCTTAACCTCACTGATAGGCACTCCTGAACCTCCAGAGCAGTCTGTCTTCTGCCCTATTACTTTCTCATTAAGTGAATACTTGAATTCAAGTTGCTGTAATGTGGAAACCAATTTCCACTTGTCTTTGTTTTAGACAACATAGAGAAGCTTTGTTGTAATGAGCCTGGTGGTCAGCCCTTTACAGACTGCAGTACATACAAGGCTGTGTCTGCCCGCCACCCATTCCTTGCTGTTTTAAAAATAACACACTGCATTCTTCCAACCTTCCTGCACAGCCAAACATGCTTCCAGCACTCGTGGCTTTGCTAAGGGCCCAGTCCAGCTTGGCTGCATCCTTCCCAAAGTTCAGTGGCTGGATCAGAGCTCTGTGTTCTGTGTGAGGATGTGCTGTGATTTCATCACCCTGGTTAATATATCCCAGGATGACGTTTGCATGCCTCAGTGGTGCTGTTTCTCCCCCCCACCCCTCTTTACAGCACTCAGTCTGACCTGCAGCTATTTCTGTCTTCTATTGCTTGTTGGTCCTCACTCTATCTGTGCAGCCTCTTCTTTCCAGCTGAAATAACACGTGTGCTCTACCAGCACACCATGTGGGTCATGAAGGTGTTACTCTGTCCCACTCTGTTCTCAAAGCTACACGTTTTAGCATGAGGCTGCCAGCAGACACCAAGGTAATTGTTTACTGTTAGGGAAGTATCAGATAACAGAGGTTTGGGGCTAAATCTGTTCAGGGCTTGTCTTATTTCATTATCTGATTTGGGGTGCATCATGCTGCTTCTCAAAAACATCAGTCTTTCCCTTGCCTTTCAGTTATAAAGACACCTTCCAGTAATTCCATCTAAGTTCCTAAGTGTAAGGATGTGGATGCCCCATCCCTGGAGGTGTTCGAGGCCAGGCTGGATGAGGCCCTGGGCAGCCTGGTCTAGTATTAGATATGGAGGTTGGTGGCCCTACCTGCAGCAGGGGGAGTCGGAGCTTCATGATCCTTGAGGTTCCTTCCAACCCAAGCCATTCTATGATTCCTTATTCATCCATTAGTGTATTTTGGGGGGAGGACTATGTCACAAGGCCTTCCAATCAACATGCATCACATCTTGTGCTTACAACCATTGCCTAAGTCAGTGAACCTCTCAGGAGAAACTAGATGGGTGTGAAATGATTTGGTTTTTTGTGAAGTGTCAGTGACTTTAGCCTGAAAGTTCTTTGGAATTTTCCCAGGTCGTTCTAAAACAGAAATTAAGGGGATGAGCTGAAATAAGCTGAACTCTGATACCCAAAGAGATGTCTTCAGAGTTTAAGTAGGTTTGGTATTGCTTGAGCTTGCCTTTATTACAAGCAGGTAGGTCTCGTTGAGTCCATTGTTTTAGTTCATCCTGCTCGTTTCTTTAATCCTTCTAGATCATTCCTTTCCTCATCTACAATCAATTGATTATATGCTCTGCTAATTATCACAAGGCATGCAGGCACAACTATGCTAACAGACTGAACATAACAATATTCTCTATTATAGTCCTCTTCCACAAATGAAGTGGTGGTATCAAAATCAGATTGTGGGTTGTGAAGGAAGTGCTTTTTGACACGGCGCACCCACTGTGGAGCTCGCTGCCGCAGAATGCTGTGAATGCCAGCCATTTAAATGAGCTCAAACAGTACCATGAATTCATGCTACAAAGGCTTATTATGGGCTGTTAAGCACATAGATGTGGATACAACTGGGAAGTCCTTGAGCAGTGTATTGCTGGAAACGGGGAAGATGCAGGGAAGTATTATTCTCCTTACCCTGTGCTCCTGCCACCAGCCAGTGCTGGCTGAATCACACACAATCACAGAATGACCCAGGTTGGAAGAGACCTTGAGGATCATGAATCTCCAACCCCCCTGACAGGCAGGGCCACCAGCCTCCCCATTTAAAACTAGACCAGGCTGCCCAGGGCCCCATCCAACATGGCCTTGAACACCTCCAGGGATGGACAGGGCATCCACAACCTCTCTGGGCAGCCTGTTCCAGCACCTCACCACTCTCACAGTAAAGAACTTCCCCCTGACATCCAGCCTAAATCTTCCCTCCCTCATCTTAAAACCATTTCCCCTTGTCCTGCTGTTATCTACCCTTTCAAAGAGTTGACTCCCCTCCGGCTTATAGGCTCCCTTTAGGTACTGAAAGGCTGCAGTGAGGTCACCCCGCAGCCTTCTTTTCTCCAGGCTGAACAAGCCAAGCTCCAGCCTGCTGAGAAAGTGGGCTTCTTTGGCTGGATGTTTGGGAGTTCTTGCTCTCATCTGTAACTCACTTGATTCTAGCTGAAGCAGTGGAGCTGCACAACCCCTTCTCTTTCACTTTTCTACGAATGTAACCAGAAGTACTTCTTGTTTTTATCACTGAAGCTTTTGTGTCTGTCCTGATGCTGTTCTTACACTCAGTGCTTTCTTTTTTTCCCCTCTTATTTTACAAGAAGAGCTGTCTCATGTTATTAGCAGGCTCGGGTGTAAGTGGTGCTACACTGATCTCTTCCTACGTATTACAATAGCTTGTTCCCTTTGTGTTTTCTGAGAGGCATTCAGTTATTTATCTCCCAGGGAACTGTACCTCTTAATTCTTCTGCACATTAATCCTTCATGAAGTGACTAAGTCATTGAGTCCAGTGTTGTGGTACTCTGCTGGACAAAATGAAGCTGTGTGATGTGGGTAATAGTGTTTGATTCTGAAGATTGCTAGAAAACCATTAACATAAATATTTTTAACTATTGTGGATGTCTTGGCAGTTTGCTTTTAGTCAGAGGATCCCAGGTCTGGGTATGATCTTCTGAATTTCTTCTGGGCTCTAACACGGATCTTTATTCTGCTCCATCCCTCTCCTTCAGGGGCCAGTAGGTATAACCAGCTCAGCTTCATTAAAATGCAGTGCAGTTATGAATGAATTTCAGATGAATTGTCTGTGACCATCAGGCAGCTTCATCTTCTGAAGGAGTGTTGGGGCTGAGCTGCCGCTTACTAAACAAAAGTCAGTGACAGAGATAGCAAACTGTGCCACGTGCCTAGATGTGAGCAGCAGAATCAGTGTTGGAGAGCTTTTTGTGGCCCTTTGATACTAGTGGACTCTTATGGACAGGTAGGAAAGGGATCATTTCTATGAAATGAGAAGCTGGGGGAGTTGAACGGGACTGGAACAGGTTACCCAAGGAGGCTGTGGATGCCCCATCCCTGGAGGCATTCAAGGCCAGGCTGGATGTGGCTCTGGGCAGCCTGGTCTGGTGATTGGCGACCCTGCCTGTGGCAGAGGGGTTGAAACTCGATGATCTTTGAGGTCCTTTTCAACCCAGGCCATTCTGTGATTGAAGGGGGCGAAAAAGAAAGAGAGCTATTTTTCTTTAGGCACTTTCCTGTTTGGCATAAGCAGGACATGTTAGGCTGCACAGGGCTCTAAAATATTAATGCCAGCTGAGCATACTTGGCCATTTCAGCATCTGGAATTTCTTCTGTCTGAGAGTCCTTTTAATCCTCAGCTAAGGCACAGCTTTTAAATTTAGGCTCTCTTTAGAGGCAGTAGCTGCTAAAGCAGGTAGTTCTGTGTGTGTGTGTGTGTGTGTGTGTGTGTGTGTGTGTGTGTGAGACCTGGTTTGGGGAGCTGTGTTTATGTATTGAGTTGTGAGTTACTGGAAAGAATGATGGAATAGCTTGAGTAACTGGAGAGCTTCTTCTTGGGCTGTTACAAACCCAGATTGTTCAAAGAGAAATGAGGCCTGGAAAACCAGCCCAGAAAGAATATGAACTGTTCCATGATTTGGAATATTTGGAAAATGAACTAATTAGAAATAGACCTGGTAGCCTTAATCATAGCTGGCACCACTTAACCACAACAAAATTCTTCCCATCTTTCTGAAGCTCTGCTGTAGTATGAGGTACCCGCTTGTGTTACCTACAGCGTGCTGCTGTTCTCAGGCCAGGGGCTGAAATTGCATCTCTGAGCTCCTTTGCTTTGACCAACCTGAGTCACTGCTAGGTTTACCTTAATTATCTTTGCTATGGTGGAGTGTCAAGAATGGAATTATTGCCATCATAGAGCTGAAACTTGCCGTGCCTGAAGGAATAACACTGCTCATCCTCTAGAGCTGCTGTGTTCTTATTTCTGCTGTCTGAAATGACATTGGCCATCTGGAAAGGAAGCTGTATGAAGAAAGAGATGAAAGAGCTAACGGAGATGAGGTTGGCCTTTCAAATAATAGACTCATGGAATGGTTTGGGTTGGAAGGGACCTTTCAGATCATCTAGTTCCAACCCCCTGCTACAGGCAGGGACACCTCCCTCTAGACCAGGTTGCTCAAAGCCCATCCAGCCTGGCCTTGAGTGCTTCCAGGGATGGGGCATCCACAACCTCTCTGGGCACCCTGTTCCAGTCTCTCACCACCCTCACAGTAAGGAATTTATTCCTGATATCTAGTCTAAATCTGCCCTACTCCAGTTTAAAGCCATTTCCCCTTGTCCTGTCACTACATGTCCTTATAAAAAGTCCCTCACCAGCTTTCCTGTAGGCCCCTTCAGGTACTGGAAGGCTGCTGTAAGGTCCTCCCACAGCCTTCTCTTCTCCAGGCTGAAAAGCTCCAACTCTCTCAACCTGTCCTCGCAGGGGAGGTGCTCCAGCCCTCTGGTCATCTTCACAGCCCTCCTCTGGACCCGCTCCAACAAATCTAGGTATGCTGTGTACTGCAGATGTATTTGTAAAGGGATGGGGACTTGTTTCATGTAGTACCACGCACTGGATCTGCTGCCACTGTGAACCTCTTAAACAAAAACCCCTCTTTATCTTTGCCTGCGGATGCCTGGTTCTTGTGCTGAGCTCCCCCACAACAAAAGCTGCTGGGAGACCTGTTGGGCTGGAGCTACCACCTACCAAACAACAGCTCCTTTCCTGTCATTCTCTCACTAGCTAGACATAGCAGCCCTATGAGTATTTGGGTGGGGAAGGAAGGAGATTGCAACATCCATAAAGGGGAAAAAAAGGGAAGGCTTGTCTGTCTCTCGCTTTTCAAGTTCAGCTGTAAAACTTTTCCTTGGACTTTGAAAACTGAGCTTTGCCATGCAGTGAGCGCGGGCTGTGGAATATGTCAGCCTTTGAAGTGAGTGCTTTAAATAGGCAGCTGCAAATGGCATCCAGCTTCAAGCAGTTGTAGCAGTTCTGCTGGAGTCTTCTGTATTTCATGCCTTTATTTACAGGGGAACGCAGTGAAGAGCCCTGAAGCTCTTATTTTTCCCATCCTGTAGTGTTTGAAGTGCTTGGAAACTAATTGCTCCTCGATACAATGCAGTATTTCATAGTTCTTAATCTGTGGGCATTGCTTTTCTACAGAGGTACGTTGTTCCTGTTTTTAATGCCAGAGATGAGGGTAAAAGCTTTGTTTGCAGTAGTAGTTAACAGGTAGGGCTGAACAGTTGCTTTTTTTTCCCTATTCTATTATAAGGTCTGAACATGCACAGTGAGTTTGAAGCACTTTCTGCTGCCCCACCAAGAAAAGCCATCAGTGTTTGTAATGCCTGCCTTTAGCTGTGTGCCTGAATTCCCCTGAACTGAAGTAGCCTTGTTAGATGCATGAACAGCCGTATGTCCTTGGAGAAGTCAAAAGCAGAGAAGAGAATGGAATCCACCTTTATTTGCTTTACTGGTGCTTTTTTCCTAAGTTACTGGTGGCAAAATTCGCAATAAAGGCATAGTGGGAGATAAATTCAATCCAGAAAGGGAAAACCTCACTTCCCAACAATGCTTAATTACATCCCAGAACTTACTTAGCTCCCTTGGGAAATGTCCTTCCTGTATCCATTGTCTTCATGTCTTGCCTTTCTTAATCATTGTTGGTCATCTCCGAGCTTCTGGAAAAGTGTTTCCCAGGGTGGAGGGAAGAGTTTGCATGTTGCTGCCTCGCCTCTCATGGTAATGTTGAGTTAATCAGGAGCACTGACTCACAGAAAATAAGGATTAGATGATTGAAGTGATTATTTATCACTTTTGTGCTCTACAGGATTGTTTCCTGCTGGACAAAATAGCCCAAGGCCTTTTACTGCTAGGGAGCACGTCCTCATGATGGTCTAATTTCTTTCTTTTCATAACTCAAGAGGTTTCCAGAAACCTTTTCACTTCTTCTCACTACTACTTTGTAATCTAGGATTGAATTCAGGATAACTCAATTTGCAGTGATGGAGCCATATTTCAGCTCCAGCTCTGCATTCCTAACAGCCAAGTTCCCCCACTTTGCTCTAGAGCAGAAAGGGAACAAACCCATCTGCTGAACTGTCCTGAATGCGTCCTTTCCCTCTGCTGCTCCCAGCCCATGTCCCTGAACCTGACACAGCGGCTGAAATGGCAGCTCCTCACTGGGTTAGAAGATGTTCTCAGCACTTATCAAGGCGCAGTGCTGTGGGGTTTGGTTTAGTTTGTAATCAGCTCTTGTGGTCTTGCTAGCAGTTTCCTTAGTCCAACTCAAAAGGACACCAGTCTGCTGAATTAAGTTAGGTACTTCAGAAAGGATGAAATACCAATTGCTGCTCCTCAGCCAACACGAAGGCGCTGTGAGCTGCTGGCTGTGTGACCGGATGCCTCTTTGGGAAGGTATGGCACAGCAAGCAGGAGATCCTTCTCATGAGACCACTGCCTGTTGTGTTCTACTCCTTTTCCTCTTTCAAACCAGGGTTCTGTACTTACTGTTGGTGCACTGATGTGTACTTCTCTGCAGGGCATTAATCTTAATTTTATTCCTTTTTTTTTCCACGTAGGATGATGAGAGCATGAAGTACTTAACTCATGAAGAGCAGGATGTTCTCATGTTCTTTGAGGAAACCATAGATGCCTTAGAAGATGACTTGGAGGAAGCAGTCCTACATGACAGTGGCATCCACTGTCAGTCTCCAAGGTCAACGGAAGAAAATGTGTCCAGTCATTCAGAGACTGAAGATATCATCGACTTAGTGCAGTCAACACCTGAGAGCAGTGACCATGAAGGCCCTCCCAGCACAGATGCAGAGCCAGGTAGCAGTACTTCCTGAAAATGTGTGTTCCTTTGGACTTGGCTGTGACGTAATCTGGTTTTGATAAATCAGAATGTGCAAAGCTTAAGGAAGCCTTTTGAAACACAGTAAAGCCAGCGTGCAGAGTGAATGGTGGGAAGAGGGCTTCTAGCAATTGTGTTGTAAACACAGTGATTTGAACTCTAGGATCCTCTGTGAGATGCCATTGCTTGTGGTTCAGTTATAGGCGAGGTGGGCTGAGTTGTTAGAAAGTTTGAGTGAGGTGGTACTGATGTGTGCTGACCCTGGGCGAAAGAAAACCCTTATTCTGCTGTGTGTGAGGACTGACTGAGGTTAGTGTTGCTTTTTCTTTTCAGTGTTGGATGCTGTGCGGAGAACTGAGAGCCCCGAGCCGGCTGTACCTGCTGACCTTCCCCCACACCCCCCTGTACCACCACCGCAGATGTGTGAGACGCTCCCTCCTCCGCCTCCTCCCGCAGCGCAGCATCCTAAACTGCTTCGCTCTGTCCCCACTCCCCTCATCATGGCCCAGAAGATGTCTGAGCAGCAAATGGAGAGCAGGGTGCGTTTCCCCGGCGCCCTGAAGGAGGGGAATTCTGACAGGAAGAAAACTGTGGTAGCCAACGGTGATTATTTTGCAGCTCCGAAGCACCCTCCTGTGCCCGCACCCAAACTGCACCGGTTTCCAAGCAATATCAATATAACGAATGTCAGTGGCAAAGAATTCAACGAGACCATCTCAAAAGCAGCAGTCAATGTACAGGAGCGGAGAGCTCAGGTGCTGGCCAACATCAATGGGGGATTTCTGGCAACTGAATTGGAGGAGAGGCAACAAAAAAATGATTTCTTGTCACGCAACAGAAGTTCTTCCTTAAGGGATCTCTCCTCTGAGCAGACGCGCTATGAGGCCCTGACAAAGCTTGGCCTTGTCAAGGGAAAGGCAGCTCAGGATGCAGTGGATCATGCCCCAGGTGCTCAGCGGCTTGATGTGCAGCCCAAACAGGCAGACGCTGTTCCCAATGGATACCAAAACATCCATGAGGCTTTAAAAAGTGAGCCCAGCCCTTTCCTTCCTACGGGCAAAACTGTAACAATCAAACCAGAGGTAGCTCTTAATGCTAGCAAGGTCACTCAGCAGAACACAGCAAAAGGTTTTAATGATTACAAGCAACCTAACCTAACCCTGGATATGAGGAGGAGGTCAGGTTCACTACCCAGACCTTCAGGATTTCGGTCGCAGGGGATAACAGTAAAGTTTTCTGGCCGTGGCTCAACAGAAGAAGCGAGGAGGGAAGCACTGCGTAAGCTGGGACTGCTGAAAGAGACTGCATAGATTGGATGGGAATGTGGCAATGGAGGGGAAGTCACAGCTTGACTTTGGGCTGGAACAGTCCTGACGGGATTGGGATCAGATTGGAAGGAGATATGGGAAGATCTCTGCTTCAGGCAAGCTAAGGAGATGCTGGTACTGTGGCGTGGCTGTTAGTTACAGACTGGCACTGTGTAAGGCCATGTATGCTGGTGGGTTTCAGCCCTGCTTCCTGTAGAGACACTCATCTGTTGTTCTTTGTGATTAAGAAGAGTTTTATTTAAGTAATGCTGGACTGTAGCAGAGGACAGCTTGTTAATGAAGTGTACAGTGCAGTATTGTTGTACATAGCAAACTTAATGGAGAATCTTCCTTTTGCTCTTTTTAAAGCCAAAAAAGCAACGAGAGCTCTGTCTTGCACACGTCTGTGTTATGGGAGCTCGAGATGTGTCAGAACTGGAATTTCTGACTAGTGTGACACTTCAGTGACGCTGTCTGTATTATCAGGCTTTGCTTTCATTCCTTTCTGCTGGTGGACTCTTCTGCTCCCTTGCTCTGTGCCCACTCAGCTGAAGACTGTGCAGAGGGCAGCTCCAGTTCTGACCTTCTTACTGGAGCAGCCCAGGATTGGAGTGGGTGACTGCATCGTTCTGCTCTGCTCGAAGCTACTTGCCTTCCTTCCCAGCTGCTGCGTCCTGGCCCTGCCCTCACAACCCATGTCCAGTGAAAGGCACCAGGCAGGCCTCAAGGATACGCGCCCTGCACTGACAGCCAAAGAGTCCCCTGACAGTCTGCAATCCCAGCTGTTCTGTATGAGAAGCCATAGGAACAAGTCTGTACCAAATGTGAGAGTGTTCTGTCAGAAGTCTCACCTTTCACCTTGACGTTCCCATGAAGAAGCTGTTACTTTTCAAGCACTGGCTGTGCTACACTGCAAAGGTGTAAATTCTGTTACTTCTAAAAAGAAAACAAACCTCATTTGATCTTCCTCTGGTCTGACAGACCTAATAACCCTCTGCTCAGAGCCTTATTTGATTCTGCCCTGCCAATACATCACAGAAGTTATAGCCAAAATTCCTGCAGGCTAAATGGAGTCACAGGAGAGAGTGGGATGTAAAAGCACATTGCTACTGGAGGGTCCATGTTGGTGTATTTTGCCTTTGTTCAACAGACGTGCTTTTCATGATGGTCCCAAAACGTGTGCTGGTATGTTCTGGGATTTTTTTATATATACGTATGGCAAAGCTGCTCTTCTGTAATAAAACTCCCTTTCCTTTTCGTATACCTGAAACTATCCAAACCAGCCATTGAAAGCCCCAATGCCAAACCCCAGCCTCCCACAAGGGTAGGAGTTCTCAGACTCTTTCTCTAAAGGAGAAAACTCCCTTATATTCTTTGCACTTTCCGAAGCCCCCAGCAGCCCCCTCTCTTCCCTGAGAAGCTGAGTAATAAACCTTGGAGGGGAGTGGCAATAATAGAAACTGCCGCACCCTTCATAGAGGAGCTCTGACATAACTGTGATAAACAAGTCTGTATTGCTTGTGATAAAGTATTTCAAACCTGCTGAGCTGTATTTGCAAATGAAGCTGTTGTGAAGGAAGAACCTTTTCGTAGTCGTTCACCTGCCTCATAAGTTAAAGATTTTGGTGGTTGTTGTTGTTTTTAATTTATCTGCTTGCTGCTTTAAATCTTTAATTGCATTGTTGTGGTATTGGGACGGTTCTGTTGTGCAGTAATTCTTTGCAGCCTTTTGCTGGGTAAGTGATCACACCGCTCGCTGTGCCAGCCAGGCTGTACATAAGCGCCCAGTAAGTAAGAAATGTGGCCGTTCCTCAGGCTGGCAGAGCAGTAAGCCTGCACAAGCAAATGTGAGAAGTCCTGCTGGAACAAAGAAGGCTGCCTGTATGCTAGAAGGAAATCACGTTCTTATTTTACTGGGATTTCAGTCTACAGTCCTCAGTTTGAAAGAAGATGAAGCACAGAAACGCATCGCAGCACCTGCTTCAGTGCTGCCTGGGATGGAGTCTCACACGTGGACAGTGGGGGCCCGATGCAGCATAAATTATTAACGCAACCTGCTACGTCAGCCTGAATGTTTCATGGCCTCTGTGCTTGCGAATGCTGTTAAAGACAACTGTACAATGTACATGTGAGGGACGTACAGAGCAATCTTCACATCTAATCATTCCCTGCCAGCTCTTCGCTTTGGGTTTACAGCTGAGAATCCACGCTAAGCGAGAGGAGGGGGGAGGTGAAGCTCATTGTCCCACTGCAGCGCAGCCCATTCACTAACTCTAATGGAACCCTACTCAAAAATGTATCTATATGAATTTTAATGCAGTGTGCTGAATTAGCTGGACCGTGTTCTTTCAGCCTTGTAGGGCCTCAGCTGCTGGGAATTGGGACTCACAGCTTTTCAGCTTCAACCACATTCTGCCCACGTGGACAAAGTATTTGTTGTAGCCTTTCACCATAGCAAATATCCAGTTGGTAAACTCTTCACTGTGCCTAAAACTGTAGTGAGTAAAGCCATGTGCTAAATGAAGCTATGAGTCTAGCTGCTAATAATCTGTATATAACCTTCTCTCTGTTTTGTGTACCTTGTTTTGTGTGTATATGTTGCTGTGATGTTTTTTCCTATGTTAGAAGTAACTGTCTTGCACAAATCCAATAAATCCTCTATTAAATTGAGATAAAACCAATGAGCCCATGACTGACAGGAAGTGGAATTTCATTTGTTATCATGGTAGCTTCCCTCTTCCTTAAAGGAGGAAAGTGACTGTGTAATGGCTAATAACACCAATAACTGTTACCTTCATGCAGCTATGGATGTGTGAGCCGAGGCTCAGTCCTCCAAGCAGAAGTGGGCAGGAGCTCAAGTGCTGAAGCCCCAGCAGGGCTGCCAGCTGAGCTCTCTGCTTGTGCACTGGCCCTGGCTGCAGGCACACCCAGCTTAATACAGCTGCTATGAGCTCTCACAGCTGAGAGGGAATCAGGCCTTTAGTGCAGTACTTCTCCCTTCTCCCCTCACCTACGCAGGGCCTTGTGCTGAAACAACCCCTGCCTTGCTTGCATGCAGGATGCACAGCGTTTCTTTCCTGCAGAGCTGACTCCCAGCCTATAAATAACCTCCCTACTGAGGTAAGGAGGGTCCTCAGACTGGATGGAGCCAAACCCTTTCCATGAGGACACACCCTTTGCTTTCACATTTCTAATGTGGGCTTTCTCTTCCCAAGCAAAGTGACCTCTCCCAGGGGAGGAAACGCTGCACTTCAAAGGGAGCTGAAGGGTCAGCGGTGTTCTCAGCTCGAGGGATCTGGAAGGGAAGATGGGTGGTGGCTGCCACTGCTTCTCAGCCTGCAGGTTTTCCACTAGGCCCTAATTACCTCCTGCTGTTTGCAGCCAGCGAAATAAAAGCAGAAGAGGCTTGGGTAACTTCAGGATTAAACTGAACAGGTGTGAGGAACAGGAGAGCACCCAGCTGGCAGGCGTGCAGGGCTGTTCAGCTTAACTTCCTTCAGTTGTGAGTCTTTGTACATTCTGTGAGCTGTAATTAATGTTCTGAAGAGCCCTGGGCATTCAGAGGCACCCCGAGCTCCCAGCACCCACTGGAGTTGCAGGAGTGGCAGCTCTAAGCAGCTTGAAAGAAGTGGCATCACACTGTGACCCAGGACTTGGAGCCTCAGCACATGGCCCTTCCAGTGACCAAGAGCATCAGTCTGAGAGGCTGCACTGGAGGAGGAAAAAAGAAAAAAGTTTTGCATATGCTGAAGGTTTGAATTTAAAGGAAAATAACAAAAAAAACCCTCTTCACCTCCAGACCTGGGCACAGTTCCAGTTTCCAAAGCCCACAGGATGCACATCTCCATTGACCAGGGAGGCAGTCTGGCTGCTGCTTCAATCCCTCCCCTCACAGTGTCTATGCCCTCGTGGATCCAGGATCCCAGCTGTGCACCCGCACGCCTGCAGCCACCCAAGCAGCTGAACAACGCACTGGGCTCTGCTCTGAACTCCAACCTGTGTAAGTCACTTCCCTCTGATTCAGGCTCAGTTCCCTCTGTTACAGTGCAATCACTCACTGCCTCGGAGGTCCTGGGAGGTCACTTTCACCAACAAACATCCACAGTGTTCCACAGTGTTTTTCCGTAACGCTCTCTAACCATTGGGCTTTTGTTACTGCAGATGTCATGGAGTTGTGTGACTGTCATCCCCTCCTCTCTGCCCGCTCACCCAGCAGAGGGAAAGCAGCACACACAGAATATAGAACGGCTTGTGTTGGAAGGGACCTCAAAGCCCACCCAGCTCCAACCCCTGCCATGGGTTGGTTGCCCCCCACCAGCTCAGGCTGCCCAGGGCCCCATCCAACCTGGCCTTGAGCACCTCCAGGGATGGGGCACCCACAGCTTCTCTGGGCAGCTGTGCCAGTGCCTCACCAACCTCTGAGTAAAGACATTCCTCCTAACATCAAACCTAAATCTCCCTTCTTTTAGTTTAAAGCCCTTCCCCCTTGTCCTATCAGTATCCACCCATATAAAAAGTCCCTTTCCCTCCTGCTCATAAGCTTCCTTTAAATATAGGAAGGCTGTGATGAGGTCTCCCTAGAGCCTTCTCTCCAGGCTGAACAAGGTACTGCAAAGGAGAGAGATCACTTCTTCATATTTAAGCTTCTATTAGGAAACAGTTGTCAGCACATTTCTATTTCCAACATAGAAGCCAGCGCCAGGGCAGAGGCTCAACAGGGTCGTAAAGCTCCACGACAGACAAACTTCATTACCATGGAACATTTCCTGCCTTCCTAACTGGATTTCTTTTGCCTGACGAGGTTTAATTTTTATTTACAATGTGAGTTTTCTGGTGCGCTCAAGCCCAGGAAATGGGTGCTGTCTGCCCAGCGCAGCCTTTCCCCACGCATCCCATCCCAAATGCTTAGGCTCTGCCCCAGCTCCTGGGAATGGGGAATCGCCTGTGGCATCACCCTGCAGGCAGCAGCCACGGTGTGCCTGGGGCCAAAAGGCACTTTGCTTTGATATGGGGTGAGCCTCTCAGGTAAACCCACAGCATGGTTGGGCATGGAATTTAGCATCACAGAATAGCTCCAGTTGGAAAAGGATCCACTGGGAATCATCATCACAGAGTCATCATTGGATCACCAAGTTGGAAGGGACCTTTAAAGGCCATCTGGTCCCCCTCCCCTGCAATGAACAGGGCCAGCTATGGCTAGATCAGGGGCCCACAGCCCCATTGAGCCTGACCTTGAACGTCTTCAAGGACGGGGCATCCACCACCTCTCTTAGGTTTGCAGGGATGGGCACATGGTATGCTGCGCATAGGAGTGGTAGCGGTTAAGGTACCCAAACTCCAGCCTTAACAATTTAGAGAACTTATTAATACAAAAAGTTATGGGATAGCACTACAAAGTTGTCAACTGTTACTGGCTTCCAGAAGGAAAAGTTGTTCCCCTTGATCCTATACACAAAGTATTCCTTTCATACAGGTGCACATCAAAGAACAAATAAATAAACGCTTGCAAAATCTAAACCTACCCCACCATTTTTAGCTTCACCACTATTTTTATTTGCCTGAGAGCCCAGCTCCAGGGAAGGCAGAGAGGAAGGAAGGAGCACTGTTCTTTTTAACAGCTCAGTGTTTGTTCTTCTGACAGCGACCACAAGCACCGTGTTTTAATGTCACAATCGTACCCCAACAATAACAACTTAAAGGCAAAGTTTATAACTCAAACAATGCAAGTCCATGTTTTGACATTCAGGCACTTGTTTGATTCCTACCCAAATAGTTTCCTATGTGCAGCACGCTCGGAACCACTTGGCACTGATGAGGAAATCCTATTTATAGTGGAGTTCTGAGGAAGGACAGTGAAGCATCAGAGTGGGGAAGGGCGTCATCACAGAACAAACAAGTTATGAAGCTCCAAAGAAAAGGGAGAATGGAAAAGAGCACTGAGTGGGGGCAATGGCAGGCTCACGGAGGTGGTGTGACCGTGTTTCCAACGATTTCTCTCTTGGATATGCTGTGTTAAGACTACAGCATCCCCTCTTGTGGACGACTGTAGGGAATTAGGAAGCCCCTTAATGACTTTCCCATTTATCTGTACCTTCAGACAGAAAGCGAGATGGCTGCAGGTTGGGGCCTGACAGATCTGACCATGCTCTGCGGTGTGGTTTCTCTGCGGCTGAATGCACGCGTTCGTTAGCATGGGTTGATAGCTGCTCGCCCTTGGCTGTCCCCATCCATATCCATGCTGGTGCTGCCCAGGTGGAAGGGCCTGAATTGACGCCAGCTGACCAAGTCCATCTTTGGAAACAAGCGGGCAAGTCAGCGTGTTTCAATGGCACCACGTTTACTGGAGTCAGCTAACGCTCCCATTTAAAGCAAAGAGAATTCTGCATCAGCAAACTGCTGGAGCGCCTCCGCCAGCTGCAAAAGGGAAAAGATGAAAAGTCGAGCAAAGCAGGCGGCTTTCACAATGCAAAGTCGTTATCTACGCCTTAACGTACATCACATTACCTTGCGTGCATCGGCTGCGGCTCTATACGGTAATTTCATCTGCGTAACAAACAGAACAGACTTCTTTCTTGGGAGGACTTCAAAGTTAATAAAATTGTAGCAAATCTGAAAATTCAGCAATTCATAATAAAAAAATATTTATTTATTTCATTTAATCACACTACAGCATTGCAAGGTAGAAGAAGAACAGTGTCCATCAGCTGCAGCTCGAGGTGCTGCCCCTGCCTACAGTCCCTGCCCCTGCCTACAGTCAAGTGAATCTCACACTTGAAGGTTTTGGAGCCTCGCCACCTTCAAATCACAGTCATTAAGGTTGGAAAAGACCACCACGATCATCCAATGCAACCATCCCCACCACGCCCTCTAACCACGGCCCTCGGTGCCACATCTGCACGCCTCCTGAGCACCTCCAGGGACAGCGACCACCACCACCTCGCTGGTGCCAGCACCTCACCACTCACAAGAAACATTTCCTACAACCCAACCTCGGCTCCATGCAGGAGCTGCACAGCCCCGTGCTCGCAGAGGCTTTCAGCCACAGTGCCATAAAGCACACAGCACACTTCCTGCTCACCAGCTCGATGAGCCTCGCATCAGTGAAAGCTCAGCTTCAGCCACCCAGAGCTGAGTCCAAATTCTTTCCAGAGGAAGATAAGATAGGGGAGAAATCCTTTACACAGTCAAGGACGCAAAGCAATTTCTCTTCCACCTACGTACGTTTTCCCAGATGGGAACGCGCTCTGCACTTAACTGCTTCCAAGCACTCTTGGGATTGCTTGCTGTGACATCCTCTTGGCAAGGACATCCTATGTCCTCTGCCCATACACTGATAGCAGAGCACAGATCTGTCACACGAATCTGTCCCCCGTGACATCGCAGAGCAACTGGGTCACTGCACAGGAGGAAAAGAAGAGCGATTGTATGAGATGCACCGTTGGCAGCTAGAAATAAACATCCTGCAGTGCAGGCAAAGCAGCAAGAAGTGCAGATCAAAGAAGAGCATCGACCAAAACGTTCAATTCTTGAGCACTTGGTTTAGGTTAAATCGGCTGTAAAGATAAAAAGCCACCACTACATGAGCTGTGCTTTGTTCAATGGTGTCACCATCCAAAACAGAACCACCAAACGCGGGCTGCTGTAATCCACGGCTTCTGTAAAAGCTCAGACAATACTCAGCAGAGAAACGGAATCCCTTTGGACCTTAGCAGCAAGGGAAGAAAAGGAAGTCAGCCTTGGTAAGTTAAGGCTCCGACTGTAACAATGAGGAATGGGCAGGCATCTGTCACATCATGGACGCAGAACTTTGAGAGATGTGAATAAATGATAAAATCATTTTGCTGCAGAACTTCAGGCTCTTCTGAAGGAGCACAGTTACAAATGGGATTCATAAAAGCTTGCTGTTTCCATCCCAGACTTGCACCAGAGACTGTCTTCCCACAGAGCATTCCTTCTTGTAGGGCACTTCACACCACAGCCATGCCATGCCTCGGTCTGAGGGGAGATGTGCCCCCATCATCCCAGGGCTTCCCAAGTCCTAAAGGCTGTTAGACTGCATGCCAGTACAGCTCTATGTCCTCTCCTTTACACACAGCTCCACTTTTCCACCTGCCCTGCTCAATTCTGGGATTAAAGAACATTATTTAAGTGGTATGTTTTTAAAATCTTGAGTCAATGTAAAGAGACAGACACCACTTCTAAATTACAACACTTTATTGCAGCATTGGCAAAGGTCAGATTTCTGAAGCTGGTGAAGATCGGGCGGCATTTCTTTATGAAATGTTACAATTTTACAAGTCTCCCTTCCTACATGCAGAAACCAAAAACAGTGGTAAAAAGAACTCCAAAAGAGCTAGAAAAAAAAGAATTAGTAATAACATACAGGTGAGCTCCTTAACTGAATTAACTACTTCTACCTGAAAGCAAACAAAAACCTACACTAATAAATAACAGATTGTCAGAAATAGACCGAGAAACCTCACTTCTACGAAGAAAAAAATAAAAGTTCTACTTGTTTCCAGACTTAAATCTTTTTTTCTTTTTTTTTTTTAAACTTTTTCATTTGTTTGTTTCAATAGACACAGAGGCTTTACCAACCCGTGAACGTCAACAGAACACTGGATCCGCTCCTCAGCCTCCCCGTGACGCTGACCGGCACATTTTGGTTTTCAATGATACATACAATGGGCTCAACTATATCCCTGTCCTTAGGCTGGTGTCAGGCTGTTCTAAGCAGTATGAGTCAACACCCCGTGTTAATCAACTTCACGTTCTATTTTAAACCTTAACAAACATTTTACCTCCCTGGCTCCTAAGTTTTTCATCCCTCCCCACTCCCCAACCCATCTTTCCTGCTTGTCTGGCAGCAAAAGGTCACTCCTTAACCAGAGGAGATGCGTGAGGAGTAGCTGATGTTCGATAAGAAGCTCTCCCACGTCAGAGTTTTCTTTTGCATTTCACTGTTTGCTCCACATTTTTCAGCTGTAGATTCGCAGCCCCCAAAGAATATCCTTCCAACACAAAGAGAATACAGTTTGCATCAAGCATAGAACTTCGTTTTCCCCCACACTGAGCCGTCGAGACCTTTTCCATTCCAGTGTCATCCACCTGAGCTTCAGGTTGATCGCAGTTTTCATTGAGCTGCTCGCTGGTCAAGCTGACCGTTTCATTCATTTACTTCTGGCTCCTATGAGAAGAGTAACCCTCACATGGTTCCCATTGCAAAAAGCTTTTTTTGTTTTGGTTTGGTTTTTTTGGCAGGCCATGACTGGAAGCTTCCACGTGTTCTGTGTGGGTTTTGGGGGGAAGAGAGGAGGCTGCTTCTGCCCCGCGGCCCCAGCCTGGCCCAGGTTTCCATTCCGAACGCTCTAGACTGACATGCTGAGATGTGTCCACTGCTCTCACTTAATTGCTGGAGGACTCCACTATCCACAACATCAGAGATACAGGACCTAATGAAATGACACTTGCTGCTGGATCAACGTCTCCTAAGAAAAGACAAGACAAAAAAAATAGTTTAATGTGAAATATCCCCTGCTATCCTCATAAGCAAACACTGCAGTATAGTGCTGGTGGTTTTGATACGCCTGTAGCCTCTACGGACTGAAGTTACATATTTCTATTATCCATACACATTTTAAAAGAGACCATGCTGGACAAGATAAGGCAGACATCCGCATCAGGAAAACAAGCCTCCCCCACAGTCAGATCAATCTGAAACTGCCCAGAACAAAGAGAGCTGACTTGTCCTCCCAGGCACGATGCTCAGCCGCTGCATGCACAGCTCATGTGCTACAGCACTGAAATGAAACAAGCATTGAGAAGTCCCATCATTTGCAGGAACGTGATACAGTAAGACGAAGGAATCCAGAAGTAATGCTAATTGGGTCTCACTGCCTCACCTGCAGTAACTGAGAGTTGTGCTGAAGTGCTTTGCTGCTGAGTTCTAGACTGTAAATTACAATTCTGTAGTGCAAAACAAGGTAAAGATTGGACAATATTTACACCCACAAGGAAGCTGCACCACCACGTACTCAAGTCTTTTACAATATAAATAAATCAGGCCATATTCTTTACATTACTGCATGAACCTCAAGCTTTTGTTAAACAGTAAGTTAATCTAAAACTAGCTCTTACTGGACATCTTACAAGACACAGCACCTTCCACATTTATTTTAACAGAAAAGGTTTCCACAGTGGTTTGGTATTGTTATGAACCCCATTGTTTTGTTATTCAGTACTTCAGTTAGTCAGTATTCTCGTGCTTTAAGCACAATAAGTTGTTGTTAGAAAGTACTGAGCTGATGCACCACTGGTAATTGTGCTTTAATATTATGTAATAGAACATTCCAGCTCCTGGCACACTCAAAACTCAAAAACAGTGGCTATGTGGTTCAATGCAAGGAAGTTCAGTCTTAACACGTTTAGTAGAGTGCTACAACTGAGGGAAAAAGCTTCCAAGAGCAGTGAAATGCAGAATTGTGCTTTTACCTCTCCTGTACCCCTTAGAAATAATTTCACTGCTGATGCAGAGGGAAGGAGAAGCGTTAAAACTAGCTGCACGTATTTTAAGTTAGTACAAGTTACTCTCATCCAGAACGGGAGGTGGCACGGCATGCTGGTGGTAGATAAGGCAGGGGAGCAGAGTTCCAAAGGATTAGGGCAGGATGCTGCTGGTGGAAGTCACGGCAGCAGCATTACTTCCAAAAACAGCTATTTCATGAAACATTTCTCCCCAAACCAGTAACCAGCACAGAACAGTTAAAAGTCAGTGGTTAAAGACAAAAGCTATGCACTTGCTATACAATTTTGCAAGTAATGAGAGAAAAAAATGACCCCCTTTTGTTCAAAAACCTCCATCCAAATGTGTATTTGGTAAGATCGAACTCTGTACAGAGCTGTCATTAAAAGCAACTTCAACTGTGCATGCAAAGGCAAATTTTTACAGCCACCTCCTCTGCCTCCCTTCCCTGTTCTTAATGCCTTTAATTGCACGACCATCTGAGTCATCTTCCCAGCCGCACTGCTGGTAGTGGCCACATATGCCACACGACCCAAAGATGCAGGGTTTTACCTGGAGCAGAAAACTGGGACTTGTAACAATGCTCAGAAACACTAAACCTCAGTACAGATGAGGAAATGAGGATGAGTCCGTTACCCATGAAACTGGAAGAATTTAAGTTAATGAGAGAACACTGATGGGAACAATTTCACTGCCTTAACCAAGAGCAAAACGATTCTGCTGAAGCGGCGGTCCTTCCATATCTTCCAAAAGAACAGAAAAGACTGCTGGAAGTGACAACTGAAGATGTGTGATGAACCAAGGAATCCATCTGTCCACTCCTGAGACACGGCCCCACCTGCACCCCGGGGTTTGTCCTGCACAAGGGAATGGCAGCCAGCCAGGCTGAGGTGAACAGGATAAGAGCAATCTGATCTATGCTGCCTGTGGCTTCTGACATCCCATTAGTAAGTGAACGGAAAGCTTCAAAATATAATACTGGTCAGTACAACAGCTATGAGAGGGTGATGTAAGAATTCTCATCCAGCAGCTGGAACAGGAAATCATGAGGTTAAATTCACATTTTTCCTCATTAGCCGTACTCTGATTTTTCAGCATTAACAAAATACTATTATGAGAATATTTGGCTAATGAAATCCCAGCATCCTGTTATTACCTTCATGTTTCATTCTTCCTTATTAAAGGGAAATAAGAGTCAGATGCAAACTGTAGAGCTGAAATTATCAATTATGATTTAGTTTGTCAGCTCATGCACGCATCCCAGCGGGCCTTTTGACAACAACAGGTCTTCCATCCTTGGCTACACCTCCAGAACAGCAGTCAGTTTGGACATTACTGGGTTTTTTAAGACCAGGCTCTACTCTACCAAGTGTCCTTGCTTTTTTGAAGACTCCTCTCAGTGTAATTCTGTTTCCTGTCTTGAAAGCTTATGATTAAAAGAAAAATCATAAAAATGAGGTTATTTATTTTTCCTTGTATGAGCTAAGTGGTTTAATGGATCTCAGTCCTCTTAAAACATAAGAGCAGCACTTCCACAGCTTTGAAGAACAGCCCCTCACTTCAATAAAAAGAGTTTTCCTGATAATATCACACAAAGAAATATTGTTGTAAGTTTAGAGTTGCTGAAGTGTAACAGTTGGATAACCAGAGTCCTCTTTCAATGCTACAGAACTGCAGGTAAGAGTGAAGATGGCTGCATGCTGAGCTCTGCTGAAGCAAATTGAGGAATTCCACTTTTAATTGGAGTCACAGTAAATTACCTTTAAGGTCAGTCAGCCTTACGTGTTTGTGTCCCAAAATGAATCCTCTCCTTGCAGGATTAATAAGTCCTAATGCTTGAGGCTACAGAAGCAGGCAATTACAGACAAACAGCAGTAAGCTGTGATTTTTGATGCAGCATTCAGCACACACCAAACAACAAGAACTGTGACAGAAGTGGAAAGGCTTGCTGTATTTATTGCACCTCAGAAGCAGGTTGCTAATAAATAACAGTAAATATTACAAGACTTTTCTTATTTACGTGATGCCCGCATTACAGCCACTGCCATTCACTCACTCTCCCATTTACTGCAGTGTTATCACAGCTGAAAGGGCTGCAGATGTGTGTGTGGGGGAAATTGCTGTCATTAGTCAGACATCACTTTTAGAACCACCTTGATCATTTAATTATGTTAGGGCCCTGCTAGACCAAAATACAATCAAAAAAACCTTGAGGTTCAAAGGACCTTCTGGAGGTCACTGAGCCTGCTGGGCAAGCAGGGTTACCTGCAAAACCAGATTCAGCTGTGCAGGGCCAAAAACATACAAGAGAGCTCTGGTACCTCTGTTAATTTTTGAGTCAACTATTATGACAGAAAGATTTGGATCCACCTTTCTGAAGGATGTTTGAGACGTTGGTCCTTAGGGGTGTATTTAGCAGTTAAAACACCAAATTCTTCTCCTGCTCTTAGCCAACCAAAACCCTCACCTTGCCATTAACTTTCAGAACCTGTCAGACTGTGCCTCACAGTGGAATCTGAGATTTACTCACTCGGATCTTACCTATGCTCATACAACTTCTCATTCCAGATTTCCTCTCTCAAAGGAAAGGACAGTAATGTATAACCTATACTATGGTGGTAAGCCATGGGCAGACCCAGTCTTCAATAAACAAAGCTCTGCTTAAATATCCTTTGCTGTGAGTTCAGAAGTTTTCTTTCTGCAGGCTAAGGTGGCTCAACCGATGCACGACCGCAAGCCTGAATGTTGCACTATGCTGCAAATAAAGCCTGCCCACTAAACTAACTTCCTGGCCTCTGCTCTAAGGAGCTTATAGATTAAAGGGAACAAAGAGCAAATTACATAACACAAAACTTCATCGGAATTGCAAGCACGTGGCACAAATACCTGAGCAAGCAAACACTGATCAAACTGTTCTCAGGACAATGTCTGACCCAGTTCATGGAAAAATCATATATTATGTTTTCCCTAAACATTTGGAAGAAAAAGCTTTGAAAAGAACTACATAAGCTGTTCAGGTATCACATCTGCTGGGCATGCTGCTATATTTAAGGAGTAACTTCAGAGTACTCACTGTACAGGCTGCAAGGCATTTGAGAATGATGACAAAAACCTACAAGGGAAGACTGCACAGCTAGCTGTGAAACACTTGCAGGTATTATGGCAATCCAGTGTAAATCAATAGGTTTTATTTCTATGACAGTATTAAGCCACAGTGAAATAAAAAAGCTGAATGGGCAGCATTACTCATTTTATTGAGCTACATTTAGTTATTTTAAAATGCAGTCCTTTCTCAAAAAAGAGGGTTTTTTCATACAAGCAGTAGGGGACCCAGTGGAATAAGAGATCAGAATGCCACAAAATGCTTACAAAGACGTACCAGAGATGTTGGTAATACTGCTGTAACAACACATCACATTATTAACTTATTTCTGGCTTACAAAGACAAACCCACTTGGTAGGTGAAGTTTTCCCTTTCTACTTGTTGCTCCATCTATCCACTCCAAAACTAATGTTTAAGAAGAGAAACATGAAAATACCGCATCTCACCTGAACCTCTGTCTATTCAGATCTGTGCTGCAGAGTTAATTCCATAGCTTATTCTGAAGATTACTTTGAGTGAGAAGAGAGACTCTGAGATTATATTAAAGCTGTACAGTGACTATTAAGCAATAGTTAAGGAATGACTATTAAGGAATGGTTCTCATGTTATCCTCTTTTTGGTATGCTCCTGTGCACCATAAGTGAAAGCTTTTCTTCCCCCTTCCCTGCCTGGGCTGTATCTTCCTTCCCTTCAGGCTGTTAAATACTGGACAGAGATCTCAAGGTCACCAAATTAAGAATAGAATCATAGAATGGCCTGGGTTGAAAAGGACCTCAAAGATCATCGAGTTTCAACCCCCCTGCTATGTGCAGGGTCACCAACCACCAGACCAGGCTGCCCAGAGCCACATCCAGCCTGGCCTTGGATGCCTCCAGGGATGGGGCATCCACAACCTCCTTGGGCAACCTGTTCCAGTGCGTCAACACCCTCTGTGTGAAAAAGAAGCCACAATGAGAATCTCTAGAAACAACTGTGCATCTTCTTCCCCCTCTCACTGGGGAAGCAGACTTGCATCTTTTCCCCTCTAACAAGAGGCTCAACTCTAATAACCACTTCATAACTGAAAAATGACCCTCTGCCTTCCCAGCCTCTGTCAAGGATGTATTCACAGATGCCGTGTTAGAGGCACAAAACGTTATTCAGGATTTTAACAGAAAGGAAACAACCAACAGATAATGTAGATCATTATCTGTCTTGATTATGGAGGTAATTACTTGCCCAGAAGCAGGATTAAAACATTTCAGAAGACGACTGTCCTACCTCCCACCAGTTTTAAAGATTAGATCTGCATTAGGTGCTCCCTTTGGATGCTGGTAACGAGGCCGCCGCTCACGATTCGTGTTTGCTGGAGCAGGACGCTGTGCCAGAGACTGCAACATTTCTGCAATATCATACAGAAAGAAAGTTAAACACATTTTCTATACATCTTATTGAAGAGGAATTTACACCAGCACGTTTAGTAAAAAAAGATCTCACACTTTGCTATGACTCAGGGTCAACATTTTTCATGCTATTCTACAGCTCCTTGTTTTCAATTTAACAGATTGCACAGACAAATCCACGGTACCCCATAGCGTGAGCATGCATTTCCAGATGTTCCTGGAGAAGGAACTGCCAGCAGTGGCTTTCATTACAGGTGCTTCACAACAGAGCTATGACCGTTTCTATCCAAAATTATCAGCCATTGACTATATCAGTAAGTAGGGTTAAAGGTTCACAGCACTGTGAGGAGCCATGCCATAAAACTGCCCTGAAATAGTAACAGTTGGACAAAGTTGTTCTCAATTAAAAACTCAGGGAGAAACTTGTCCTAAATTAGCATCTAGAAGTCAGGTCTTTGTCTAAAGTAGCCCTAATAGGATCGTTTTACAGACAAGACAGACACCTGAGGAGGGTGACTCAGCTGACCTACATTACACCAACTGTCTTCTGGCTGGGATTTTTCACTACATGATCAGTGGGAAGAAGCAGGTGGATGCAGGAAGAGGCCGCAGCCCTGAACACCCAACTTTTGGGCAGTTCAAGACAGGTAGAAGTATGACATGTTGGCACTTGGCAAGACTACATTTCATTGTTGTTAAGATAAAAACTGCTCTTTAGGAGACTAAGTTAATGATCATTAAGTATCCAAAATAATTACAGATACACAGCAGGAACCTTCACATAAACTGCCCATATGTTAGTGCATTGAACAGAAATATTTCTGACAGTCTACCTGTGCAAGACTCTTCACTGCTCAGCAAACAGATGGAATTTAAAAAAAGGGGGAAAAGTAGAATAAGCTGTTAAACAGATTATGTTTGAAAGTCTGCTCTGTCTGGATCTCTAATCTCTGCCAATCTCCAATCTGGAACTGGAGACACATCATCTGCAAGAAACTTCCACCGCTCTCCCAAACACTTGCACAAGACAGAACTGGAGACTAGTGGGATTGTATGGTCATTTACAAAATGCATGCAAAGCTTTCAGTGAGCTACCCATCCAGTCTTGGAGAAACTAAGAGCCTATGAAAGATTTAATACACAATCTTGGTGTCAACAGTTAGTAAACCATGTCAAAACCTGGAAAAAACGCAAAGAAAGCCATTCAGGACACTGAACAGCCCATATCTGTAAGCATCAGGAAGTAACATCCTTCAAAACAATTCTGCACACCAGGACAGATCTCTGTAACAGGGCAGTAAGAAAATAAGAAGAGATTATGGTACGCTGCCAGGCAGGTGCAAGAAGCAAAGAACCACATACATGTCTGTACTCTTAGTGAAAAAGAGTCAGTGGAATTTGTGAAAAGTCAGAAAATGAGAAACAGAGAAAATGAGAAGATAAAGGAAAGACAAAATGGCAAGAGAACACAATGGATTAGCTAGGCTGAGGGTGGGCTGCCTGTCTTCTAGGGAAGAAGCATCTAATTCAGGCTTGTACTTTTGTGT
This sequence comes from Pavo muticus, assembly GCA_016647715.1. Taxonomy (NCBI): domain Eukaryota; kingdom Metazoa; phylum Chordata; class Aves; order Galliformes; family Phasianidae; genus Pavo; species Pavo muticus. The sequence continues at coordinate 1,070,219 of JACDJE010000049.1, forward strand.
ACAGTCACCCAGTACCAAACACATGGCTACATTAATATGCCTGTAATAATAATAAGCATTACTAAAAATAGTTTATTTAATAGTACTCTGAAGTACTTCACACAGGTGGACTTTCATTCCTTATGGCTTTTTTCATTTACATAGGTTAGGAACATATGTAAGGACAACCTTGAAGAACTCTAATAGGAGTTCTAACTCCCTTGGTAGCTTCAAAGCCTGAAACAGAAGTTTAAAAGCAACTCTTTCTTTCATGTCTGTATATATGCACCAACTTGTTATGGGCAAAGAGACTCTTCAAAAGGACCAATCAACTGCACAGCATTTTAATACACACACATATATTTAAAAGTGTGTGTATACACACACATGTACCAATAGCTCTAAACAGGAATGCTGTTTGACTTGTGTTATTTATTGGAAAAGAAGAGAAATGAATCAAGTTTAAAACTGAGATCAGCTACAGCAAAAGCTGTTTCTCCATTGTTGATTCCTCCCTTGAATGAACACTTTACACACAGCACCTAGAAAGAAAAAGATCTAAGAACAACAAAAAAATAGCTTACTAATGGTTGTCCATTAATATCAGGTGCCCAATTCGTCTCACTACGACAAAATGAATGCGACCTTTTTTTGGATAAGGAGCACAGTTACAACATAATAATGAATTAAACAGACTGATTTTTAGAGATACCCACAAATTCATAGGACGGGTTAAAATAAACCAGGAATACAAACACCCTGACCATTAGAAAAGTAGCAGAACTGTCATTAATGAGGGAAACTCATTAGAAGTCTGAAAAAAGCAAAGAGAGTAATTCTGACATCTGCTTCTTTTCCATGAGGGGGCTTTATAAAAGGCTTTATAAAAGGAAAAAACTCTTCTTAGCAGAGGATGATGTTTAATACTAAGAATACACGGTATTACAATTTCAGAGCTCTGCAGACACTCGCTTTGGAGAACGCACTCCTTTGGAGGATCACATGCTCAGCTCCTGCACTATCGAGATCCGGGATGAAGTGTAAGATACCACGGTTTGATTTTATGGGGATTTTTTTTTTTCCAATTAGAGCTGCTTTAATTTAAATTTTTCCATTTAGTGATGAATAATGACCTTTCACTAAACACATTAAATGAGATTTCCTGATAATTAACTACTCATCCTGTGATTACCACCAGATTGCAACATCCTTACAATAAAAAAATAAAGAGCAGGAACTTCAGAGCTGTTAAATGGAAAAGCTAACATAAGAACTGAATACCATCAATCTGTTTTGACTTTGTTTGCTATTTGAGCAAGCCAAAGAAAAGTTGAGCCTGAAACAAAACCAAACATATCCAGTGCAGTGGTTTAGGGGATACATAGAATTTATGGCACTGCTTCCATTTGCCCACGTTCCAAAATGCTTGGTCTCTGTATCCTTAAAAAGAATGGGGATCACCCAATTTGTATGAAACTTTGTTAATATGCTCTTCCCACACCCCAGACTTGTAGAGCTCCCAGAACATCCAGCAACACGAAGCTGAGGGGACAGATTCTATTTATTAGGCAGAGGTTACCACTTTGTATTTTCAAGTCTTAACTTCAAGACTCAAAATACTTTTGTCTATTTTTACCTAAAAACAAGAGCTTTAATTGTACAGAATTAATTTTTCTTGCATCCAACTCAATTCTCTTCCAGTAACTGAGACAGCACCACAAACATCAGATTAATTTTGTGGTAGATTTTTTTTTTACTGTTATTAAAGGAAACAGTAATCCCATTTCTTCTACTCTTCCAAACTGAACAGAAATGCTCATATTTATTGAGACTCACTTTAAAACTCCCTTTCACTGAAGAGCTGCAAAAACTTTTGAGCACAGAGAACAGGGAGCATGTAACGAACGATGAACCAGAGTAGAGTTTTTCCATTAAGTGCTACAAATGAATATTCAGAACTTGTACTGCTAATTATCACGGGTATTTCTGCAGATCTTCTGAAGATAAAAATGAGGTACACTCTTATTTTCTTACCCTGGTAGTCTTCCTGTTCTTGGCGTTCATTGATATCCAAAGTGAGCTTTTTCATCCGCATTCTCTCCTCCTGTTCGGCTTGCTGTTGGTTCCAGTGGTTTGCAGCAAGTTGGGAAGACATCGGTACGTTTAAGATCTTAAACTGCAAATGAAAATACATTTAAGTGCCCATCATAAAACAACAACAACCAACAAAAAAACACCCTACACAAAAAAAGCCAAAAGACAGAAGGGTGATGGTTATTTCTATATTAATGTGATGAGATAGTTTCCACAGTTCTTACTGAAAAGTACAGGGCTTTTTTTCCTTTTCTTCCCCCGCCCCCAACCTGTATTTTGCTTAGTAACACATGAGAAGATACCAGGTATTCAGATACTCTATAGGCACACAGAAGAGAGGCAGTAGAGAATTACACCACAGTATTTAAAGGAACAAATCTGATTTTGTTTCCACAAGGAACACGTAGCTATAGGCTTTATTTCTTTATTTTGATGCCAGCCTCACTATATATCCCCACACTGAGTTACTGGTCTTGAGATAAAACATCAGCAGTTCAAACCAGCTGCCTGTTTCTCTGAGGCTCCCTGACTTCCCAAGAGATGAAGCCTCCAACCAGAATTTCTACTTTTATCCTTTGTGGAAATGCAGGAGATGTGTTCTAAGGATTTCAGATCTCTTATAGCATTTCTTGGCCAGTGCTCTTCTTTTTATGAATTACTCTAGCTCTTTAGTGCTTCTCCATGGCCAGAAGAGAACGGTCGTATCAAATCTAATCGTTTTCTCCACCCCAACATGCCAAGCATCTACATGTGCACATCCAATGCATTACATTTGTCTCACGTGACTTTAAAGGTGAGCTCGGTACTACTCCCTCAGAAGTACTGCCTGTCTGAAAACTACAACTGAGATTTTGAGGTATGTACATGGAAAAGATCTTTGTCAAGCTTTTATTTCCACAGGAAAACATTTTAAATTCCTCCCACTCACCAGTGTTCATATCTACCTGGCATAAATCTTGGATCTCTCCCCTCACAATGCCAACATTTATTTCCCCTTGTTCTCTCATGTTTTGTGGCTAACTGACGATGCTGATGCTCAAGGGTAATTTCCAATAATGGTGTTCATTTCTACTGCTACAACTTCTGTGGTTTTTGTCACACAACTTCTTTACAGTGACAGGACAACTACTGTAAGACTGGTCCATCCAATACACTTGCTACCTCCTGTTTCTGTTAATCACAGTCCAAAACAGAATGATAAAATACGGTGTCCTCAATGCTATCAGCCTGCAATGAATATTAATTCAGGTTGTATACTGCTAGTAAACAGCAATCAATTGTTCTCGTGTTCTGTTTCAAAAAACTAGCAGGCAGTGCCCCATAAAATCAGGCTGAACGCTGGCATGTGAATTGAGCTTTAATGAGTGGATGTCAACTACAAAAAATCAACCCCTAGAAGGAAGCCCATCACATTCCATTTTCACCATTAAGTACTTCCTTAACAGCTAAGATTTCTTGATGCAGCACTACCTTTAGCAAAGAGCAGGAGATCACACATAATGATAGGAAATTATTAGGTTGACGTTGCAGTGAGGCGGTGATGCTTACCATGTGATTCACGGTAAGGATAAGAAATTACTTTCAGCCCTCCAGGTTGTCTGAATAATCTTTCTGCCTGTGTTTAGAATTCCGAAAGCTTACAGCTAGAAGCTACAAGTAAATCAGGTATCCAATACTGCAAAACTCAGTGCACATTCTGCTCACAGATGCTAAAATAGTGTTATAAGAAACAATTATTTCCAACTCCACCTCTCCTTTCCTGCTTAGTGGTCAGTTTTAACAGAAAAATAAGCAGCATTTTTTTCTGAATGCACAGCTATGGACAAAGAAGCCTTTCACTGACTCAAGAACTGGAGTAGTCTAGTAGTCCAGACTTTTTTCCTTTTAAAACATTTCTAGAAACACTTGGAGGAGTTTTGCAGGAAGAGCCTACTCCCAAAAGCAAATAGCGGGGAAAGAGGGAGGGAAAGCTCCTGAACAAGTTCTGCTTTCTTGTTCAAGCCACAGAATGCCAGCAATATTTTCCCCTCAGAGTACGAAGACCCTAAAATTGTTGGTAACTCCAGATATTCCCAGTAAATTACTCTGACAAAGCCAAACACTGTGGGGTTTTGGTTTTTGTTTGTTTGTTTTCAGAGACCTTTAAATCTCTCTCCTACTCAACGACAGTAGTTAAGAATTCCCTACTGAAAATTGTTTAGAACTTCATATGCAACTTTCAAGTCCCAGAAAAACAGAATAACCCAACAAACGCAGTAAGGAAATCAGTTGGCCACTACTAAACTCAAGTTGTATATGCCTACTCAAGCAGGTAACACTATTTACGCTTCAAAAGCACTTAGCACAGTATTTTCTTAACTGAATAATGAAGCTTAAAAACAGATATGGAATCACACTTACTAGTTCCACTATTTGTGGTAACAGACCTCACTTTCTACAGATTTTTAACATGCAGCAGATTCTGTTCCTGCTTTATGTACCTCAGTTATTTCAGACTTCTGCAGAAATTCAGGTAACAAAAGTCAAGAACAAAGTAATGACAGAAGTAAATACTTGAAAGGTGCTGACCGACAGAATGAAACAATGCCTTATTTTTGCTGTCCACAAACTCACTAGAGTCATTCACTTTTATCATCAATTTACACAGTTGAAAAGACAAGTTTTGTCGTGATTTATGTCCTTTAAAGACATATATATGCATATTTATTTGTACATTGTGCATTTATTGACCTAGCAACATTCAAAGTACACATGAAAAAAGAGCTAAGACAAATGTGTTTGGCTGCATGAAGCAAGGTATGATTTTTGGTGATTTGTTTTTTAAATCAACAAGATTTCACAGAATTACAGAGATGGCTCCATTTCCATATAAGTTTCTCTGAAAAATTCCAAGGAACTACGTGTAGTATTTTCTGTATTTCTAAATATGAGGTCTGTACCCTATTCAGAGAAAAAGATGAAGAAATAAAACATTCCCTGTATGTCAAAGTTGTACTATGACTTAAAAAGTGAAAGACTCCCCTCCTCCCCATTTTAAGGGGAATCTATACTTGACACAGTCTCTTACCTGCTGTTTGTTGCCTTTTCGTGTTAACATGACAAAGGGCATGGTGTCTCCAGACTCTGACTCTCCTTCCCCACTTCCAAGTGGGGGACCCTTCTTCAGTTGGCTTTTGAGATGCAGAGGAATAGCAACATCCAGCTGATGCACTTTAACAGATTCACCACTCCGTTGCTATTAAAAGAAAGTAAACTGTATAAATGATAAATGCTTAAAATGTCAGTAAGTCTGTCAATGTTCATGTTTTTATGACTGAGAAAAAGCTTAGCATTCAAAGAACGCAGAGCACATATAAATAAATTCACAAGGCTTTCCTGCATTTTCCTTTGGCTTCCTTGCTTGTGAAGTAGGAAGTTACGGGGACAGAATACTTAAAATTTTAACTGTGAAGGAAAAACAACTTAGAGACTTGACTGGACACTTCAGAGCAAACGTTATGCATTAAGCAATTTTTTGCTGCATACTACTACTGTATTCCTGCATTCAGGGCTTGCAGTATTCAAACATTTACCTGATGTGATTGACAATCCTATATAGCACTTACTTACGTAAAATTAAGTGCAACTACATTTTAGACCTATTAATAAGCTAGGCTTGGGTAATCTACATTAAAGTCAAAAGCACTGCCTAATATCTGATGCAGTTATTCATACAATAAAATACCTGTGAACACGTCACATTCACTGGGCAAACTATTAAATATCTGAAAGCTCCTTATCTAAACACATCGACTGCAGAAAGGAGGTCACAAGGAAAAAAGTCGTTCTTCAGTATTGCTAGTTTTGCATTAATCACTTAGTTACTTAAAAATAAGAGTAGTACAGCTACATTAATTTAAGAAAATGAGATTTATACCTGAAGGTTTTCCAACATCATTTTATCTAACGCCTGAATGAAGTCCTCATCTTCTGCACAAGGGACATGCTTAAGTCCTCCTCCTTTAATCATTACTTCCTATTACAATGGGGGTTAAAAAAAACAAACGCCATTACATCAACATCAGAAATGCAAAGATTGGGTCTAGAAGTGAAGTAAAAAATGCTGCCATTGCTTCCACGACATACACTGAAGTTTTTTTTAAAGTTACAAAAAGTTTTAGCCTGGATTATTTTCTCAAAGAAATATTTTCTGAAACTTGCTGCATCAATCATTGCTATGAAGGTTGGTCACTCGTAACATTCTGAATATACAGCATGAGCATACATAAGATAATACACAGAGCTGACAACAATACAAGGAGATCTCTACCCCCCAACACAACTAATTTAACTGTTTTTTTCCTTGAGGTTCATGAAGTTAGATGGTCTTTTCAAGTCAAATACCATTCTTCAGTATTTGGAAAGCATAACGTGACAAGAAAAATACTACTTTAATGCGTGTCTTGGTACAGCTCACCACTTGGAAAAAATAACTTTTTTCAACTGAAACAAAATGCAACACAAAACTGGTAAAGAAATACTTTCTTAGTCAGCAATACCTAAAATCGGAACTGGGACTCAGCAGGGCAGCAGGATGTCATGAGCACCATTTGTCAGCACCTGTTCCAGTGCCTTAGTAGTTAAAGCAGCAGACTAGTACCAAGTAAACGCCTCTATCCACACAGTGCTGGAACTCGTTTCAGCTTCTGGCAACAACGCTGCTTGTCTCTCTGCCATATGCAATGCTGAAGTTTATTCTGCCCGATTTAACAACACCAATGATGAAAAACTGCTTTTATATGCTGCTTTTTAAAGCCAGCACCCCAAAACGCTGTTTTATAACGATCATTACTACAATTTAGGCTTACTCAGGTTGTTTGGTGTAGATATTACAATTTGCCATTCCAAAAACCCGTATTTTAGGTATTCTGCACTTTCTGGTTTGTTTCCTTTTCAGTTTTGAGGCAGAGTGCAGACTAACTAGTTTACCCTGTACCATACCAGTTTGCTACCATTGCAGGTATTGCAAAACCATCACTTATGCAATCTTTTCCAGTCTACCTACCTGTGAAAATACACAGTCCTGTGCAAGCATGTTGTAGTAAAGTTTATTGCATGAGTATTTTCAGAAACTAATAGTGAAAGTCTGCAAATATAAGATCTAAAATGTATTTGAAAGAATATCAAGGAGCATTCTTGCTGTGTTTTCCCAATTACATTATGAGAAGCACTGGCTAAAAAGCATTTAGTAAAGAAAAACAAAGCAGCATAAACCACTTTTCTAAAGCAATGATACATACTGTATTTTCCTCATCTGTTTCATTTTCCTTATTAGAATCTGTAAGATAATCAGTGTTTTCTTCCTCCTCTTCTTCGCCTTCCTCTTCCTCGTTGTCAGAGCCCTCCTGAAATATTTAATGTTTATTATTTGAGAACAAATTTTTAACTGTTTAAGATAAAATTTAAGACTTATTCACCAGTTGCTTTCTGAGGAATACAAGGCTTTACACAACTGATTCTATTCAGTCTTCGTGGACAGAGTGGTGTCCATTTCCAGCGATAAAAGCACACCAACACACATTTAACTTAGAAGAAAACAAAGAAACCCACTTGCACTTGGTTCCTCTCACATTTTCTGCATCTTTCCCAAACTACCTCCATCTGAATTTGTTTAGTTCAGTCCTGGTGTTTGATTTTTTTTGTTTGTTTCTCAGCAATCTACAGTCTGATCTCAGCTACATTTACTTTGCGTTTTCATGAATATACAGCAAAAACAAGTTGGAAGGTTTCATTTACACATTAGCTGTGGCAGTGGGAATTTGTGTTTTGTTTTTCTCCTTCCGGTTATTTATTACTGTGACGGTCTTCAATCACTGGAACAGATTGCCTAGAGAGTTTGAGAGCACCCATCTTCAGAGAAAACTGAACTGGACATTGTATTGGGCAACCAGCTGCAGGTGAGCATGCTTTGAGCAAGGGTAGTTGGACACGATCCCCAGATGTCCCTTTTCCTGCTCTCAAACAAACATTTTTGATTCTAATGATATTATTAATCTGTGGGCAAAGCCACAAAACCAGGCAAACTTCATAAACTTCAATGCTGTGAGTCATCAACTGGAAGACAGCTTTTTAGTAAGCCAAATCAACCCAAACAGGAGAAAGTGATGTCTGTTTCCTTGATAAATTCATTTTATCATAATACTAACATTATCATGTCAACTTTGCTGTGTCATAGTGACAAGTTACAATTTTTATGTATGTCTGCTTTTTTATTGGCTACAGTTTTGATTCAAAAGATTACTGGCCCAGTAAATAAGGAAGGTCATTACTCTCTATAAATCCTATTTATTCACATTATGTTGGCGCACTCCGAACACCTGTTATTTTTACTACATGACTGCTTTGCCATCCAGTCAATACATGTGCTTCTACAACAGATAAAGACAATGATCTGAACGTATTTTCATGCCAAAATACCAGAGGCACCTTCCTGCTGAAGAGCAGCACACACTGAGTAAAACTGACAGTTCAAGTTCCTACCAATTTCTCTGGACTCTCAGACACAATGCATTCCAGTTTCTGTATATAGAGAACTGGGACAGAGATACACCCAGTGTACTGACTTGGTTGTGCATACCCATACTTCACCAGCCAACCTGTGACATACAAAGGCTTCAGAAAGTATCAAAATAGAATAAAACTATCAAAATTACTCATTCTTTTTACACAAGACCAGGTAAATCATTAAGTTCACCTCTTCTTCTGGCTCATTGACTTCACTTTCATTGCCGGATTGTTCCTCTGTTTCTGCTCCACCTTCTTCTTCTTCTTCATCCTCTTCCAGATTCTCTCCTTCTGTAATGGTATCTTTGGAATCTTTGTCATTCACGAGACCTGCAATTTGAAGAAACAATTAGAATGCCACAAAAAAAATGAAACTACTGAAATTGCATTGAAGTGTAAGATCTTGAAGCCATTCTAGTTAACTCGGCGTGCAAGGAATGGAGCGCAACCCCCTAAGCCTCTGCTTTTTTCAGGAAGATGTCATTCAGTGTAATATACCTTACCTACACCATTCCTACAGTAGTGTTTCTTTTCTTTCAGTGCTTCAGTGTGCAATTCAGTGATAGATTTTTACTAGAATTGTTTTCAGAGAAAATACTCAAGGATTGAGCACAGTTCTGATATTTTGGAAGAAAAATAAAGATTCTTTAAAAACAACTACTGCAAAAATTAAGCCATCCACTGCAAAACAGAACAAACTTTAAAAGACTGTATGTGATAAAGCAGTATGTGCTAATTTTTTTCTTCCCTCACATAAACCTACAAAGCCACTAAATCCTCCAGAGGACCATGGCTCGATCAACCAGAAAGTGATGCTAATGTCAGCCTTCCAGAACACAGTAAATCTGTTTTCCTAAGGAGTCAATACAGTTGCCATACAGTTTAACATTCATACTTCAAAATCTTCCTAACCACACACTTAGGGTTGACTGTTAGCTTAAAGATTTCTGGACAGCAAATGAACACACTGCATCTGTGCTCGGGGCATTCCTCATTCATTCTCTGCCACACACACAGAACAAATGCAGCAGTATGCAATTCTTAACCAGAGGTCTGGATTCTGAATAGACAAGTAGTTTGGGGCATACCAGAGTTATTTTTTGCTCCGCCTCCAGCTGCTTTGAAGAATGTCAGTATGCATACACACACAGCCTGGTCTCTTTACAGGATCTCACAAGGCAATAGCTAAGATCACAGAGAGCAGCTTAAGGAAGAGGTGAATCTCTGCAGCCATGCTTCAGTGAGACAAAATGAAATGATTTGTGTATATGGCTATACGGTAGATAGTTAAGATTTCGTCCCTGTGTGAACACACACTCACAACCTTTTTTCATATTCCAGGGGTTCCAGCATTATTTTGTCCTTTTTATAAACGCTGTGCCCTTCAAAACCTGTGCTGCTCCATAACTATGCAAGAGGTTCTTCTGAATCATTCTCATTACAAAAAAAAAAATAGAAAAAAAATCACTGAGTGGTGCAGGAAGTGGCCAAACCCCAACGGAAGGTCTGTATGCAACACAGTACCCCACTCTTCTGTCTGGAGTTACACTTGAGATTGAAAAAAAGCAAAGCACATCGTGATCTTTAGCACAGCACGCTCTTGGTACTATTGTTCATTGGCCAATGAATTGTGGACACAAACAGCTCACGTAGTTTTAGTAAAGCTCTTACTAAGGTAAGAAAAAACCCTAGCTTCCTGCAGACATGTTCACATCTGTCACCACAGCCTTCACAGACCAGACAGGCAGATGAGGACCTTCCTGAGACCAACATCAGTCCTAATAGCAGGACTCGGAACTATCCCACTTTACACAGAAGTTTATCAGCAAGTAAACAGTATCACAAAAACAGCACATTTCAGTAGGGGGGGTTGGGGGGGGTCCCTTTTTAAAAGGTTGGACTGTTGGTGAGTTTTGCTGGTGCCAGAACAAACACAATAAAATGTTGTTCTCCAGTACTGGCTCATACTCAGTGAACAAATCCCCCTCAAACACACTTAACTACACTGAATTCAACTGTTACAGCCACAGCAACTCAGAGAACAAAAGTTCTTATGATTTGTACAAAGGAATTCCTGAGTGCCCTGCAAAAGAATATTACGATTTATGCAATGAATTAAGTTACTTCTTACTTATCATATTGAGAGCATAAAACCTAGTAATTTAGATCATGCCACAACAAAATTTGTGTTTCAGTTACTACCTAGACAATTTTAAGGCGTGATAATTAAACAACCAGCATATTAAAGATAGAAATACATCTTAAAATATAACTAGCAGTGTATTTACCTGGGAATTACACAAACTCATCCCACTGGATTAAAGGATGCTCTGAAAATTTAACTTGTCTGCCCCCATGAATTGCTTACAAGGCTATAATTAACACATAAAATTTAAATATAAAAGCTTGTCATGAAGAAGTTGGTCTTCAAATAAAAACTGAAGATTAAAACCCAACTCTATATAATGAGAAATGAGCATAGTAGTTTCCAATAACTAATAAGAAAAGCTAGCTATGAAATGTGTTAAAGTTAACATGATGACAATAGTTTTAGACAAATACTAACCAGTTTTTTTTTGGCCAGCTGAGCTGTTTTGCAAGCCTGGCATTTTTTCCTAAAATGAAGTGATTTTAAGCACATACATGGAACAAGATTTTAAAATATACATTCCAGTACTCTGAACAGGAGCTACAGGCCAGCATTCAACTTAGCTGCCAGATACTTCAAGGAAAAAAAGTTTAATCATCCAATCAAAGTAAGTCATCCTTTGGTCTCTGCTGAAATGTAAGACCCATCCAAAATTGGTTCCAAAAGAAATCTAAGGATTAAAGTACTTGACAGCATTTGGAAAGCAACACAACTCTCTTCTACTGCAATCTTACACTAATGCTTACTTTGACAACAGCAGCTTTAGTCAAGTCCAGACTTGGGAAGGAACAACAGATGCAAGCAACCAATCTACCAGAATGACTGAATTGGCCTTTGTCAGTGCTCACCAATCATCAGGCTACAGTAACAGTCTGCAGGAACTCCCTGCTTTTTGTATTAGGTAATATAATCATACACACACTTGGGTGGTTTTATGGCTTTTTGTTTTTAAGTACTCCATCGTATAAGAGTTACGGAGATTACATGATCTCAGGGGAAAGGACAAAAATACAAATAAGGTAGAAGAACTATCGGGATAATAAAAACATCACACAATGAGAACAACAACACTTACCCATCGTCATCATGACAACAGTAACCCTAAGAAATACACAAATACAATTCCTGATGCTCATTTTCTTACCTAGTTTTATTAAGAATTCTCGTTCCAAGTCTTGCACCTGTCTGATAGCTTCTTCCAGAGAACTGCAGAGCTTTATCTTTGGTCTGAGGAGTTCCAGTGTATCACTAATCATATAGTCAATGTCTATAGGAAATGGGTGGTCTTTAGTCCAGACATCCAGACTTTTCTTCCACCAAACATACCGCTAGAATACAAAATATTCAATTAAGTTATAAATGCCAGTGTGTGTACAAACTGTTTCACTTACTAAGTTCATAACACCTAGCCACATCTGTACAGTAGAAAATGCAAAAGATTTCACATCACTACTCTATTTCATACAACTACTGGATAATTTGCTAACACTAAATTATGACTGACAACGCTGGGCATCACAAACGTTAAGGATATTCTTATTTCATTATAATGACTCTTAAAAGTATGAAAACTGAGCACAGAAAGCACTGGTAAAGAAGGTGCCTTCTAAAGGCAGATTATTATTTTTTTAAAGAGATGAGCACTTAGCAACTGTCCAGCTTCTGAATTCTTCCTACGTCTATTTTCAAGACAATTTATTTCCCCCAAAGCATATTATGGAGGGTGCAGTAAATATTTCAAAAAGGTTTAAGATTGTAGCTACCATCAAGTCATCCAGCTCACCTTATAAAAAAAATAGTACATATAAGTTGCAATAGAAATGTAAAAATTAAATCTGACTCAAGAAAGAATCTCACAGCTGAATCTGACAACAAAGGGAATGTCAAAATTGTGTCTGAAAATGAAGGAGTAATAGCAACTTTATTGAAAAGGTGACAAGTCAAATGAACATCTGTTGAAATTATGTAACAAATACAGTGATTCCTTCACTTATTTGGGGTTTAAAATACATCTGATATACAGACAAAGGATTTGTATCCTTAAAGAAGGAAAAAACACATTACATAATTAATTTGAATATTCTTGTTTTAGTATAACTTAAAGAAGAAAGCTGCAAGAAATCAAGTCCAAACACTTGTAGCGTTAGCTGCATAGACTGGAACTCCTCATCTTCCCAAGGGAATGTATGCTGGTGTTTGAAAATCCTGTTATGACATCTTTTCCCCCTTAAATCCATCAGTCAGGATTCTCCTTTCTGCATCTTGTTGCCATTACCTCTCATTCTCTCCCTGTGCATTCCTTCTTCACCAGCTCTATTAGGCAGCTGAAGACAGCAATCTAACCACTCCCTATTTAACCTTCCCCTCCAAACTGAGCAAATTCATAAGGGAATCACAAGCCTCCTGATCATTTTGGTGCCCCTCCAATAGATTCGGCTCAGTTCCAAGGCTCTCATCTAGCAGGAAACCCTCAGATAGATAAAAATGTTTTAGATGTGGACTCAAGAACCAAGCCAAAGGAAAAAATAAAATCACGTTCTTAAATCTGCTGGTTACACTCTTGCCAAGGCAACACAGTGATGAAATTCAACAGCATACTACGATGCAGAACTGACTCTTGTGTTCACACAGTCTAGGAAGTTTGACTTTGTTCCTGCAAAGCTGTTTTCTAGGTAGTCAGTGCCAGACTACACTCACACAGAGCTACACCATCCCATCTGCAAGACCTGACACTTACCTCCGCTGGATTTCATAGGGTTTCTCTAAGGCCATTTCTCCACTCACTGAGACACCCTAAATGACAGACCTAAACCTTCAGTGAATCAACTGCTAGGCCAGTCTGTTGGAGCAAAAGTAACATCTACACATGACAAACACTTTTCTTTAAAATAAAACAGTTACTAGGTAGAAAGGACTTGAAAAACTAGAGAATAATCAAGAGAAACAAGTAACAGACTGAGCTGTTAAAGAAAACTAAGGAACAAAAGTTTATAATACCTGAAAGTATACAAGGAAGCAATCAAGTTTTCGTTTGCTGGATCCTCTATCAAAATATTGCCCACAGGTATCAAGGATTGTACATACAAGTCTGATTCTGAAAAGATGCTCTGGAGGATCCAGCGGACTAGGACTACCATCAGGGTTCACACCAAATGATGTGAATGAATATAGAGTTCGAAATATTACTGCTGATTCCACCATGCGGTAATTGTAAAGCTCCCCCAGGAACTTGGCACTGCTGATCCGCCGCTGGTTAAACTTTGGCTGGTTAACCTTTATGAAAAAAAAAAACCAAACCAAAGCCATCTTATCATGTAGCCATAACAGAATCTTTGTGGTTTTTTTCTTTAAGAGAAAAGCAGTAGAAATATCTGATAAAATTCATCACAGTACAAGCTACACATACTACACAAAACTAAAAAGCAATGAAGAGAATTATGAAAGCTAGTCAGCAAGTAGCTACTATAAATATTCACACATATTTAACATACTTTCATTCTGAAATCTAAGACTGTTTTTTACTGCCCAGAAAACTGTAAATATAAACTGTCAAAATAAGGAATAGTCTCACGTGACTTAAGCCCCAGCAATCTGACTGTGCTGCGTAAAGACAAACCGCAGATCCTTATTACGACAAAGGAGGAAAACAACAATCCTAGGAATCTTTGTAGACTTCTTTTTCTTATTATTAGTTTTTAAATGAACCCGTACAAAGAAAACAATTGAAAGATGGGTAGAAAAGTCAGTCAAAAGAGAATATAATGATTCTTTCCTTTAAGTAGGATTATTTTACTGTCTTCCTTCCAATGCAAGTAGATGCGTATGGGTTAATCTTGATTTTAATTTCTGTACCTCCATTCCTAGTCGAATATCCTCTAGCACTCCATCCACAACATGAATTCCAACATCTTCCTGGTAAAGGACCAACCCTGCTAAGAGGTTGGCTACACAGTGAATGCTATTATATTTCACATTCCAGATGTTGATCATGCAGCATATGACATAGTCTTTTACTTCTGTATCCTGCCAAGGCAGCTTGCGCATCTGTCTCAGGACCTAAGCAAAGTTTTAAGACAAGCTTCACATTTTAGCACATAAAATATCAAAATACTCACTGTTACCCAAAGTGCTCCTCCCTCCCACACACAGAGCTGGAAGAAAATTCCAAAAAGCACCTGCAAGAACCTAATTCTTTTCTTCAAACATCTTCTATATCTGTAGTAGCTATGGAAAACTTTACAGACACAACCGAACTGCTGTTCTCTAGCTACTAACCAAACTGTTCCAATCTGCCCCATAATTTCCTTGCTCTTACAGTCTGTATTCAGCTGTTATCTTTTATCTCTGACTCTGAATGGAAGATATTTAGCACAAAAATTCTAATTTCATTCCGTCTGTTCTGCACTTGATGTGGAGAACGCAGGTCTATTTCTGTATTTGAGGAAACAAAACAATCTTAACAACCAGAGATACCAAAATGATTCCTGTTCCTTGCAATTAAGAAAATCACCATTCCCAAACCTTCAACATTTTATAGTATATCACTTTCAGCAACACCTCTATAGAAGACTTCAAGAGGTTTTACCTTCTCTGTGGTGACCTTTGAGAGATCCTTGTAAAGAAGCTTACGAATGTATTCCTGCAAGGGAGGACGTTTCTTCTTCACGGTTTTCTCAGCTGGAGGGGGATTACAGTAGTAATAGGCGTTCTCCACCATTGTAACATAGCGTGCATCAAGATGCATTGCTTGTTTCTTTCTCATCATTTGTTCCTGTAAATAATTGCCAATGATCAGTTAATGATGTTGATCTACTACATTCTCAAGCCACTTTCAAGTCTGTTGTAGTGAAGTTTGGAACAAAGGAAACAAAAGATTGCAAGAAGTGATCCAAAAGCTTGGCTGGAGAGAAGAAAAGAAAGCACAGATGATATGGTTCTATGCTGCTGTCATCGTTACTTCTCTTTACAAGCTCTACTTTTATGAAGCATAACCACGAAAAAAAGTCTCTGAAAACTTATTTACAGTATTTACAGTTTAACTTGAAATCTAAATGCTATTGCTTAGCTCAGTAAAACAGAATTTCGAATAAAGTGGTTCATTTCATTAACCATGTCTAATCTAACGTTGCTGAAATACTGATTTTTTGACACACGTGATATAACATGAGAATACCAACCTATTTCATATAGCAATGTGCAACTCCAGAAAGTTTGTACTGATGGTTTCATGGGAATTTTCAGTGGTTTAAGCAATGGCATTTTGCTCCACTGTTGCTATTTACCAAAGCAGAATAGACTACACAGAAAACTGTATCTACCACAAAGGAATATTTCGGGAAAAAAGAATGAGACAAGCCAAAGCTTATTACATATGTCAGCACCAATTACTGTGACTGTTAGGACTGTCCTCATTTTTGGATATTTCATTTTGGATAAATACTTAAAGATTCAGTGGCTTTTTTAACAATTCCTTAACATAAAATTCTGTACAGAAACAAGTAGTAGTTCTAAAGCTGCTGATTTTTACAGCTGAAGAAGAAGATGAGCTTACTTAGATTAAAAAACCTTTCTATGCACATATATGCATGTAATTCTACAAACTGCATTTTTAATGTACATCAAACTGATATATTCTAAATTACTCTAAGGTGGTTCAATGGGAAAAAAAGATGCACAGATTTAAACTACTTTTTCCGTAGAGGTCACCTATATGGTAATTCATACAAATACAAAAGACAAACTAAGATGCAAACACACAGACACGTGTGTGTGTGTATCTATTCATACAATCCAGTCAAACAATGACAAGGATATAAATCTTTGATGAAGATGCACAATTTTTCAAGCTAATGAACTTTCTAGTGAACTTGAACAAACTCAAGTTTCTTTTACCAGACTGTGGTTCAGTTAAACTGAAATGTAAACATACAGCTCCCTAGCCTTGGGTTTCAACCTTTAATTCAATAACAAAGAACACTTTTGCGTAACAGTAACACTACAACTACTGTAATTTTCCTAGATTGTGTCTATCTGTTGCCTGGGAGGTCTCAATGTGACACCAGCTCTAATGCACTTCATTTTTAACCTTTTCTATGACACAAATGGCCTCTTTGATTCCCTACGAGCGTTCCTCTCCAAATGGGAAATTCCTGTCAAATAGCAGAAAATTTATAGATACTTCATAAATGCACAGCACTTTAGCAATTGGGAACGGAAATTGCTTTATGTGCTGTTTACACTTAGGAGGGAAAAGGCACTTAAAGCAGAAAGTTTCAAAACCTTGTTGTGTAATGCTAGGAAAATTTTGTAAATTTTCTGGCTTCTTCTAGAGGCATCAGGAGAAAGCATGTTTGTTGTCTTATGACACTTGCTATTTCTACTACAGGCTGCTATCCTGCCCTTCCACGTGTTCCAGCACTTCAGAAACAAGTTTTTAACTTTCTTGGAAGCACTATTTTCATAGTGAGTTAATATATTCTAACTAGAAGTAACTACTTCATCAAAGCCTCTGCCTGTACAATCAGTATTCTATTGTTTCAATTTGATCAACAGAACAAGTCAACCTAAGAACTGAGCTACTGGGTAGTGTCAATCTCATATGTTTACAAAAACCAGTGATCTTGCTTTAGAGTTTCAAAAATAATTTGGTATCACTCACTACGTCTAAGGACTAAAATCCTTAAGGCTGATGTGGTCTTTTGGATACCAAAAACAAAGCTACAAGTATTCCTTTAAAAAGAACGAAACAAAAAAAACAACAAAAAACAACCATGGTGGAACACAAGAATGGTATTTTACCATGATTAAATTACATACATGTACGTCAAGATAACGCTGACCTTCCTTCCAAACCAGCAATTCAGGTGACCCATTTATCAACATACCAACCCTATGGCCAAGTTAGTGTAGTGGTTTATTTTGCAATTACATACAGGGGGTGGAATTTGAATGACTTGCTAGAGTTAAAAGAAATAAAAACTGCCCGGATAAAAGATGAATCTTTAAATAATCAGTAATATATCACAGTAGCTCCATCAGCTGGCAGATGTTTAGAAAATTGAAATATTCCTGCTTCCTTTCAAAAACGACTCTGCAACAAAGATTTGCAGTTAATTTACCCATCTTTCTCCTCTTGTGACAGCACCACAGCAATAAATGGTGTGACGTTCAAAGAGGCTCAGAAAGAAACTGTTTTTGTGGAAAATAGGTTGTATTGCACTACACCCAAGTACACAACAATTGCTGCTCTATTAACTCTGTAGGATAGAAAGGCAGGCTATAGATTCAAGAGAAACACCTATCAAGTGTAAGCCTGTGCTTTGAAGAGATAGGAGATACGTACAGAATACAATATTACATAGCTTTTAAAAGCCTAGCCTCTACAATGAGACTCTGAACCTGTAAACTATTTCCTTCCAGAAGCACAA
Organism: Pavo muticus; assembly: GCA_016647715.1. Classification (NCBI taxonomy): domain Eukaryota; kingdom Metazoa; phylum Chordata; class Aves; order Galliformes; family Phasianidae; genus Pavo; species Pavo muticus. The sequence continues at coordinate 1,088,411 of JACDJE010000049.1, forward strand.
TCTACATCTGCTTTCTCCTTCACATGCGGTGACTACTTTCATTACTGCAGATGCACATCTATATTCTTGCCACAATGCAAGGACTGGAAGGTCAGCAAGGAACATTAAAACATTTAGTCAGACTTCTAATTAAAAAAATGTTTTAGTCATTGGATTGCATCTGCTTTAGCTGCTTTTAATTTAATGCAATTTCCTACTGCTAATGTACTGCTACCTTTGAAGCACTTCAGCCACATGTCTTGCCTTGGACACGAAATTTTAGGATCACCTTACATGACAGGAAACATTGTTAAGGAATCAAATTCACACAGAAGAAAGAAGCCCCAAACCAGCCCATTATTTTTAAATCTTTGCCAGTACTTATCTACACATAATGATAACACTTCTACACTTATCTCAATTATCATGAATCTCTATTTTTAAAATCCTTTCCTCTAGTGTCTTCAAAAACCTGTTCTTCAAATTCAGAACCGCAGATCGTTATCGAGGGCCGTGCCCAGCAGGTAATAGTTAATGGAGTTAAGTCCAGCTGGCAACCCATTTCAAATGGTGCCCCCCAGGGGATGATCAGTACTGGGGCCCAACTTGTTTAATATCTTTACTAATGACCTAGATGAAGGGATTGAGTGTACCCTCAGTAAGTTTGCAGATGACACCAAGTTGGGCAGAAGTGTCGATCTGCCTGAGGGTGGGGAGGATCTTCAGAGGGATCTAGATAAGCTGGATCGCTGGGCTGAGGTGAATGGGATGAGGTTGAACAAGGCCAAGTGCCGGGTCCTGCACTTTGGCCACAACAACCCCATGTAGCGCTATAGGCTTGGAGCTAAGTGGCTGGATGACCATGAAGAGAAAAGGGATCTGGGGGTGTTGGTTGATGCTTGGCTGAACATGAGCCAACAGTGTGCCCAGGTGGCCAAGAGGGCCAATGCCATCCTGGCCTGCATTAGAAACAGTGTGGCCAGCCGGAGCAGGGAGGTAATCATCCCCCTGTACTCAGCACTGGTGAGGCCGCACCTCGAGTACTGTGCTCAGTTTTGGGTCCCTCACAAGAAAGACATTGAGGCCCTGGAATGTGTCCAGAGAAGAGCAACGAAACTGGTGAGGGGTCTGGAGCACAAATCTTATGAGGAGCGGCTGAGGGAGCTGGGATTGTTCAGTCTGGAGAAGAGGAGGCTCAGGGGAGACCTCATTGCACTCTACAACTTCCTGAAGGGAGGCTGTGATGAGGAGGGGTTTGGCCTCTTCTCCCAGGCAACAAACAGGACCCGAGGAAATGGCTGCAAGTTGTACCAGAGGAGGTTTAGGTTAGACATAAGGAAACACTTTTTCTCTCAGAGAGTGGTCAGGCACTGGAATGGTGACTCCACCACCTCCCTGGGCAGGCCATCCCTGGCAGTGTTCAAGAGGCTCCTGGATGAGGAGCTACGAGATATGGTTTAGTGCTTGTGGTAGCAATGGTGATGGGAGGATAGTTGGACTGGATGATCTTGTAGGTCCTCTCCAACCTTGTGATTCTATGATTCTATCGTTATCTAAGGCAAAGAGACGTTCCACAGCTGTCTTCATCTCCCATTAAAATATCTTCTACTGTTCCATTTACTAATGCTTTCCCACAAATATTATCAAATACATTATTGGTAGTTCAAGTGCAATAGCTTTTTGTTTCAGAAACTTTTTTTTCTTATAAGTCATGAACAGATTTAGCAATCAACAGGAGCTCTCCAGAAAATGCTCAGAAAGCTATTCTCACAGTAGGTGCCATCAGAGTCTGCCCAGTGTTGTGTAAGCTATCAGTAACAACAGTTGCAAGTCCACAAGGCTACAAAGGCTGATAATACCAGAGCAGACTAGAATGTAGTGAGTCCACCTCAGCTCTAATCCATAAAAAGGATGCAGGATTTCAGGAAGACTGATTCATCCTCTCTCATACCAACCTTGTTTTTATTAAAAGAGTTCAGGAGGTTATCTTCCCTGTGCACTCAGGATAAACTTGAATGAAAAGTTTCACTTCCTGGTACCCAAACATTGTAATTGACATCAAAGACACTATTCACAAGCACTGCTAAGTCACACCACATCACAAACCCAGAAAATAATTAATTGGTTTAACTTGGTACATGACAACTCCCCTCACACATAAGTCAATATGCTTTTTTCCCTCTTACCAAAAGAACACTGGTTCTTAAGTGAGATTCTGGTGATCTAAAGAGAAATCTTCCACAGGTTTCCAACAGAGTACATGCCATTTCAATATGGTGATGAGAAAAGTCCGACAGAAGCATCTGGAAGGATTTATAGAAAAACACAAGTGTTAAATATCTTTTTGAACTCCAGAAAGCAGTAAGTTTTAGCTACTACACTTTACACTATTGAGGTGTTTCACAATCTTTAAGGAAAAAAAGCAAGTTAACTTCGCTGTTAACAAAATTAGAAATATTAATCTAATTAAGAAGTATTCCACAAATGGCCCAGATCCAAAATTTAGACTCTACCATTATTTTCCAAACAAATTCAATAGCAATTTGATTACATTCAAATGTGGGAGTGTATTTCAAAGCGTCCCTACTATCATACAATTGTAACATTTCAATTTCTGGAGTGGCTATAGAAGTGTCCTCATATGCTGTAACAACAGACATCAGGGTTTAAAACATCCTGTGCAATGAAATTATTACAGATCAACATCAAGTGTTATCTGAAGAGAAATATGATAGGGACATAATATCAACAAAATTTTGTACAACTATTAACCACCAACCTTTAAACAGTGGAGGGTATCATTTTTGGAGAACATCTTAAACTTGGTAAGCTCACCAATAAACCTCACAGTTTTATTCTTTGTTTCAATGTTGATCTGGTCCTTTTTTCTTACCTGAAGAAAAAAAAAGAACACTTATTTTAAGCTGTCAAAAATACCAACTTAGAAAATTGCTTTCAGCCAAACATTCTTAAGTAGCACTGGAATTTGGGAGTTGACACTTCCTCAGTTTCTCAGGCTCTATCTGTTCTTGCACTTCTTCCCCTTCTGACTCTGACCCCCCCATAATTCTTTAATACCTCTGTATTTATAGGTACATATCAACCATCAACCACTGCCATCACACTTCAGCCATGGCAAAGTATTGGCTAAGTTCTATTGTATTTTTTGACTCAGTAAGTACATGAGTAAGGTGGCTACTAGTATGGAGATTCTGAACACTGACAGCTCTTTCAAGGATGGTTTACCAAAGAGCAGACAGATGCTGTTTTCCATCTGGTTGGTTAGTTTGTTTTAGATATTGATTAGATATCCAACAACTTCAGTGAAAAACACAGCTTTAGCTCTAAACGTAATCATACCGAAGACGACAATTTTATTTCTCCACAACATAAATAACTTATCATGAGAACTGCAACTATTTAAGTCCTAAATGAACAATTAATATATATTTTATGTCAATATTATGAAAAAGTTTTAAAACCTGTGCCATAAAACTCAGAAAACAGAAGGAATCAATGCTGTACAGGGTAATTAATTCTATTATATGAACTTAAGGAAGGAACAAAAGTGAAAAATACCGATCAGTTTGTGGTGAGACACTGGAACAGACTGCCCAGAGAGGTTGTCGATTCCCCCACCCTCAAGGCCAACTGGATGGGGCTTTGAGCAACCTGATCTTGTGGGAGGTATCCCTGCCTATAGCAGGAGGTTGGAACTAGATTATCTTAAAGGTCCCTTCCAACCCAAACCATTCTATGAGTCCATGATACATTTGTGAGGAATGAAAACTTTGGTTGGTGAAAAATGTAAAAATCAAAATTTTAGAAGTGCTATATTTCAATAGTAGCCACTACGTTGCAACAGTAACTTCGTAATTGAGGCCTGGTTAGAATTAAGTCAATTCTCATTCCCAGTGCAAGTTACCAATTTACCGAAAGCTAACACACTCATTTGGAGTAGGGTTTATAAGATCTGCAACTTTCAATTGTTACACAGTTTATTTTAATCACTATTTAACATGGAAAATAAGAAAGACACTACAAATAATGCATATATACAGATACTTGATAAGTCAAAAAAATTAAAACATACAAATCAAGCATTTCAGAACAAATCTGCTCAGATGACAGGAAACTTCTCTAGCTTGAGTTGCCAAACTTAAGAATTAGGATCTACATGATAGAAAGCATTATTCTTTCCCAAAAGATTACCATTATCAAATTAGTAAAATTGAATGCAAAAAGCTAAACAAGGAGGACATACATGAAATCTGAAATCCCCTTTCAGCATGGAACAAAGATCCTCTGCTACATCAGACATACAAGGATGCAATGTGGCAACCAGCCTTGCATAAAATGGTAGCAAATCCAACCTGCAAACAAAGGTTGACAGACATATATAAAGTGGGATTATAAAACAGACAACCAATTTATGTTCAAGGTTATAAAAAAGTGTTTACGTCTACAAGTAGAGTTACTGTTTTGCTTGTGAAAAGAGTGACTATGAAATGGAAAACACCATCTTAACCATGGAATTTGACCTCTAGCATTCAAGCAACTTCCAGATACAAGGAATATTCAGAAACCTCAAAATATGTAAAAATTAGAAATCCTTACAGTGAACTCCATTAGTTACTGGTTGTTTTTTTTTTTGGGGGGGGGGAAGATTTTTCTTTTGAGTAACAGCAAAGAAAACCAGGAAGGTAAGGATGTCTTAACTCTTACAGCAGTGAACTCGTAAATGAATGCAGGAATGTTATTACATAAAGGAAATCTCAACAGATGATGTTAAGTGGGTGAAGTGGCAACCTCAACTAGCAACACACTAATTGCAATACTGCAAGATGTAAGAACTTTCCTTACTTTCATTCATTCTTCCTTAGTTACATTCCTTCATAAACATTTCATAGCATCACCTGTTTTCCCTTAGGGAATTCTGGTGTGCACTTTGTATTTTCCTAAGCTTGAGCTTTGTTTCTTCCATTACAGAGTATCTGGCTGCAAAAATGGAATAAATGCCCTCCAACTTGATTAATGACATCACAAAAGACTGAACAACAGAGCTGCTTTGCATAACTCTGTACATACCACTTTTAAATGCAGAGAAACCAACCGCAGATATCACACTTGAGTCTTATATCACTAGGAAATCCTTATAAAAACAAACAAAATCTTTCTTTGCCTTACTTTCAGAACATAAGTAAATACTGTAAACCCTAAAAATCTTCTCTTACAAAACTGGAGAGAAACATCTTAACTTTGGATATCTGAAGGGAGAAACTGCCTGTGAAAGGAAAGATCTTTACTTCACAAAAAAAAAAAAAACAACAAAAAACAGAGCTTGCCCTGAAACAAAGTAGAACTGGATTCAAGAAGGAAGGAAGAAAATCAGGACAAAAACTCAAAACCAAAGCCTACACAACAGTGGTAGCAATGAAAAATGGGGCAATGTCAAAGAAACAGGGAAAATTCCATGTTTAAATTGCAGAAAAGAAGCATAAAAAACACACCACCTGAAAAAGGCAAAGCTACGTGGCCTTCTGATAATGTATAAAACTCCTGGTGAAACATTAGAGGTATCCCAGTTACCTATTTAACAGTTTTATTCTCTTGTTAATCAATAACTGAAGTAGTATTTACATTTTTTGAGCTTGCTGGAACATACAGTCAAGGATGACTGACTACAGCAAATTACTACCAGGTTTTTAAGCATTTAGTCATTAACTCAGAGAAGTGAAAGTCTCATTACTTCACACATACATGCACGAACTAAATTAAGTAATGACTTTGGATGAGCTGAGGGGGTGCACTTTAATTGAGGGAGCTTCTGCGTGGGATCTCTTAAAAGGCAGCACAATGTTTTATTCTAATCTGAACAAGTAGCTGCCTGCTGAGAGCTAATAATTTCATCTCTGTAAACTGAATATACCTGAGGGAAAATTAAGTCTTACAGTGCATTGTTGTTGCTTCATCACAGAATACAAAAGGTTTCTTCATGGGGTAGAATACCAAAACTGGGTGTTGCTAAATAGGTGAAATATAATAAGGAAAAGCCTTGGGTCAAATATTGTAAAACTGGCTATCAGACACTGAATCTGTTCACTTGCTCCATGGGAGAAAAATCAGCATTCAAAAGTGGAGAAACTGCAGTATAGGTGGCACCACCTACTGGTACCTGCATTTAGATCACCTAAGCTCTGGGACAGAAACCTCAACTTTGGATCTCATGGACTGCACGTTAGTTAAATAATTAAGAGACTTTTTACTGGTTTTTGTTGTTGTTGTTGTTTTTTTTTTTTTTTAAGAATTTCAAATGTCAATTTACAAACAAAACAGAGACTTTGTTCACTTCAAGCCTTAAATGCAAAATTTTATTAGAAAGCATGAAGGGGACATTTTGGACATTCATTATCTGAGATTCTATTTAAAAGACAGCTTAAAGCACAAAGCAATAACGCAAGACACAACTGCCTTGAAAGCACAAACACAATCCAGCTAAATGAAATGTATCCATAGGTCTTGAACAGGTAAAAGCTGCAACCTGCACCACTCGGTGGAAAGAACACAATGCTGTGGAATTTTCATGCCATCAGTTTTGTCTCCAGTTCATGCCATCAGCATTTGTTTATTCAGCTCTAGCATAAATACCCTATCTTAAGCAAATCTCTCATTTTTATCTGAAAAAGAATTAAGCCACTGAAACTTTGAGAAGCCAATTTAAATTGAACAAGAAGGGCCCTCTTACGGAGAATTCTCAGGTTAGGAAGCTGAATGAAGATAAGACATACAAGAAGTTTACATATCTAAGTTAGAATGCTCAGAACTATTTAGCAGTCATGAAGCAGTTAACTTCTGAATTAAGAACAGACATTGTTAAAACACAAAGAACAACAGAACTCTTTGCTTAGTACGTGTTCAGCTTCACAGATCATCATATATAGGAGTGGGGAAGAAAAATAAATCAGAAACCAAAACCCTTATTTGAGCATTTACCTAAATAGTTTAGAACTTAAAACCCATATAAAGTTTAAAATACCTTTTTAGAAGTAGAAAAAAACCTCAGTTTTGCATACTGCAGGCTTGCTATGTGTGTTTCTGTCCAGGAAACTAACTCAGACAGCAAAGAATTGCACATAAATGTCCTAAAACTGCAAACAATACTGGTCAGATCATTGTACCGTCACTTTAGTACACACCATACAGTCCTGAATTAAAAGGCTCATTCTTAGTTTCAAATCAATCCTTCCATGAAGATCTGAAAGCCACTTTTATACTAGCACTGAAAAAAAGATCTTTAAAAAAGGCTTTCTGTTCTGTTGGTTTGCAGGTTCGAATTGAAGCTGGAAGTTTAAGTGTGATGAATTTATAAGTATTCAATAAAGCAAAGTAATGATGTTGTATTCTGACCCTAATCTACTGACAGTTGAGGATAAGCTGCCTTCCTTTCTCTGCCTAATTAAGTTTGCATTTGTCCCAACCTACACAAGCCAAGGGAGAGCAAGAAAGCTCCCTAGCAGCACTACGCCATAATTTTGACCTTAAAGAGTTTCCACTACTCCTCAACCACTTCTCCTTCAAAGTTTTGTACATTCTTGGTGCAGTTATTATGTCTGAATATTTCCTGAAACTGTGATCACTCCAGAGAACAAACAGATGCTACCATGTTTTGAGATATCCTATTATGGCTGCAAACATAATAGCCAGGTTGAGACTACATTATCTACTATGCTTGGAGACTAAAAGCATTTAGAAAATCAACTGTTTTATCCCCATCTTTTAAGGACAATGTTCCTTTTAACCTTCAAAAAAAATCATTGAGAAGTTCACTGTAACAAGCTTTCCTACACTGCTTCTCCAATGGTATCCTGGAGGGATGCTACAAGAACTCCTGGAATCAGTAAAAACTACAGTGCAACAACAGTGATGGAAAATAAAGAGATGTCAGTATGGCTCACAGAAGGGATACCAAAACAGAAATCCTGTTAGTATAACACTGCTTCAAAGCTTTGTATGCCTGTTTTTCTAAATCATTTTGTAGTATTTTATAGCAACTTGCATGCTATACAGACACGCAAGAAATTCTTCCACAGGGATTGTAAATGGTGATTTCAAGGAAGAAAGCAGAACTGCTCCCTTACCCAATGCAGTAACAAAGCTAACAAATATTAGCACAGACTGTCCTTTAAAACTGTCTGCATCAATGGGGCAGTTCAGCTGGTATTTTTATATTGTGATTGTTTGTGGTTCCAAACAAAACATTCAGCCAACATCCTGTGGCTCTTGGTTAGTAACCCGGAGATGGGCATTGCTAATGCAGGCAAAAAGAAAAGGGAGATATACACAGTTGGGCTGATGGTCATACAGTTGGAGGCTGACGTACTCATTTGTGCAGAGGGTTTCAGAGCAGGAAGCAGAAGAGGGCATCAGAATACAAGAAATTAATACCAAATAAGCATTAAGATATTAATACTTGGTATTTAAAAATAATATTTATAATTAAAGAACAACTGCTAAAAAAAAATAAATCAGTTGACCCAATTGTTTCAGTATTAGCTCCAGATATTAAAGAGCTGCACTGCCAAGAAGGTAACAGCCCTCGGAGCCAACCATACCAACTTTATTGGTCTACTGAGTTCCTGCAGACAAATTAATCAATTTTTTTTTAAATAATTACTTTCAAAACAAACTATTGGATTACAGAGCACCTACTGGTAAGATGATGAAGGAGCACTCTGTTTTTTGCCTCACAGTGTTAAAAAGGAATGGAATCAAAGCAGTGTGAAATATAACAGGAAATCCAAGATGATGATGAAACAGTTGGAGCCAGAAGGAGCATCAAAACAGCCTCTGAGGAAAAATAGGGCAAGGAGGAGCAAGAAAAGCAACTCCTCCATAATTGCACTTAAGTTGCATCTATTTAAGGTACAAGTTTACCATAAGGAAAAGAAACATTCTAATGAATTTATCAATTCTATCTCCAAGCTTGCAATCATTTCTGTAAGGAAGGCTCTTCCTGCAACTGCAGATGTCTATCTTATACAAAGACAGGAAAAAAAAAGGTAGGAAAGTTCTACAGGAACGAATTCATAGAGCGAAGAACTCACACAAACTCCTGTTCGCTTTCCCTAAGCAAACTTCAAAGTAGCTCCGTACCAGAAGATAAAAGGCTGCAACTGCCAGGAATTAAAGAACTAGCATGTCACAAGAAATATTCCTTCCCTGTGCTCTAATTATTCATAGGTTCCCATATAAAACTGTACAAGTTCCCCTGAGTTAAATACATCTTTTTTTTTTTTTTTGCACTAAGAGGTAGGTCTTGCTGTTACTTTCATAGTTAAAAAGAGAAAGTTATGAGAAGACCCACTACAAATTCACAAGCTCTGAACAAGAGAAACTATCTAATAAAATTCTGCAATGCTACAGCAAAGTATTTTGTTGAATCATTTTATATTAAATATCATTTCATTTTAAATATTTTTGTGCTCTAGCATAAAAATCACTCCAGAAGTGCACATCAGGAGTAAATAGAGCCAACAAACATGACTTGGAATGTGCACTTGATTTCATTAATTTAAACAGTTAAAAAAAACAACAAAAAACAGATGTTAAGTTAAATAACAAAAGGGTGAATTCAGATTTCCCCCCTCCGCTTCTTACCTTTGCCTAGGAACTATGAAAAGTGCTCGTACTAGTTTTCTTCTGTTGGCTTTTGTATTCATATTCATGCAAAAATCCATGGCTGCCTATAAACAGAAAAGTCAGTATAATACTTCACCTTAAAATGGGAGGATTTTAAAATTTTTAAAAATACAGTGCTTGCAATTTAGCATTCTTTCCAAGAGTACCATTTACAGAGCCATGCTTGTTACATAGAACTGCTTTAAAAACTCCATTTTTCTCTAGAAGAGACACTGACAAACACACAGTTGTAGGAATACAAACCAATTCTTCAGACCAGTAGAATAAAGAAAGTAGCTTTAGGAAGACAGATGAGGAGTCATTTGTCACGGAGCAACAGAAGAAAAAAAGACCCAAAAAATCTCAAAAAACCCAACAAGACAGACCTACTCCTTTAAAAACAAATTAAGTCTTAGAGAATGGGTAGAGAAAACATGATAGGATGAGAGGAGTATCAGCTCACATGATATCTGGGCAACAGTTTACTATGTGGGAGGGAAAAAAATACTTCCTCCAAGTTAAAAACGAATGCAGTTACAGACAGACTCCAAAGCTTCAGTTTTTATTCCTAATCAATCTGAGGTAGCATTATATGCTTTTAAGAGTTGGAAAAAAAAGAACTATGACAATACCTTGTCTATGAGGTCTCTGTTCACACAGTTTGGAAGCTGCTGAAGAAAAGCATCAACTATAAGTTTTAAATGAGATCCAGTACTGGCTTCTTCATCCTCTTGTTCTAACAGAGTGAAATAAACAAGCAGCACACATCTTTAAGCTACAAAATATAATGATTTATTATCACATTCCCCAAGCACAGTACATTTGTAATGTTTAAATGATGAATATTTATCTACAGATTAAAAAAAAAAAGAAATATGAACACAAATTAATTTTTAATATTAAAAAAATCCATTGATAGTCTATGCCAGCAAAGGTCCAAAGTATCACCTCTAAAACTTATCTTCCTATTAATGAATTAATAAAATCAAGAGTTCCCTATCTCCTGATTTATACTGTTGGGAGCAACAACAAATGCACATTCCTAGAAGACTGTGGTAAATTGTTTAGGCAATAAAACAAGAGCCACAAGAAGGCCCAAACATGGGGGAAAACAGTACAGTAAAAACACGACAATTGCAGATTCTACTCTATGTAAAGTTTGCTCTATGTGAGAAGTAGAACTTTTTTTTGCACAAGAATGCCCAGTGAGGCCACTTAAGGTGCCAAAAAGCTAAAGCAGGCCAGCATCAATCCTCAACCCGTACAGAAACTGAAGGAAGGAACCACTGTGAAAAGGATGGAGGTTTGAGCACACAGCAATTGCATGCAAGTAGCAACTTGTTTTCTCAAGCAATCATCTGTGTGTTTTGCAACAGTAAGCATAGACAATGACCTGTATTTACTGGCTGAGTCAGTAACATTACTGAAATAAAGGACGCTACCACTGAAATTCAGATTTTTCTGGCATCAGCTGTGAAGACGTCAAACCAATTCCGCTACAGCTACACCTTAACTGCAAAACAAGTGGTATGAAGAAGAAAAAAAGTTAAAATCCAGATATCCAGGTTTAACTGAGAAGAGTCTGGCTTGTTTGTCAGCACATGAGCCAAAACAATGAGTAGAAACAAACATTTGGAAGAACGCCTCCTTGGCCAAAGCAGTGCAAAAGAACACTGCTTTCTAAAACAGGGAATATGGTGAATTTTTGTTTCCTTTCAGCTTAAGGACATTCAGCAATAATTAAGAGGTATCCGAAAGCAAAACACAGACAGACAGGCAGACTTCAAAAAGCAAAAATATGGGTAGGTGAGAAAATCGCTCCTGAAAAACACTAAAAAGTACCCAAAATTCGTTGTCATTACAGCCTAAATATTAAGACTAACGTTTCTTTTCAAGTTACTGAAAGCATTTTTGATTTCTCTTTGCTTATGTCGGAGGACTTTGTTCTTTGTTCTGAAGATGTACAGAAGTCTAACTTAGGTAAAGAAATGGTAGGAATTGCTCCAAGAAACACTGCCAGCAACCCTGTCTCCACGATGCTAGAGAAGGAAGCTGATGACATTGTCTCTTCTCTTCCTCAGGCAATTAGAAATCGGAAGAACAAGACAGAAGGGTTCACTAAGAAAGAAGGAAAAAAGAAGTTCCAGCTGCTCAGCCAAGAGGACCTTGAGGTTTTAAATACTGAATAAAGCACTGACTCTCTCATTACTCACATACTCAACTTCTACTAGCAATTTAGAAAAAAACATTTTTCCATCTAGATATTTACAGAATATTCCTTCCTGTCTCCTTCAAATGCTCTTCCCTCTCCTACTGCTGTTTGCCTCATTTCTGTTTTCTGTTCAAACTGACCCTGCTGCTGAAATAAAATAAGAACCAAATCTTAACCAATTCAGTCACTCTGAAGGCAATCCTTCAGAAGGCCCTTACTATCACATTCAATTTCCACACATCCCAATTATACCTCCTCTTTCACTAGTCCTCTCTCCCACTGGAAGACTGCAAGTATTATTACATTGTATTTCTATATTTCTTTCTCCTTGCAGTAAATACCCTTTATAAGTGAAAAGGATCTTCCATAATACCTGAAATATATTTGTGACTTAAGACTGGAGAAATCAAGAATTTGACAGTGGCAGGAAATGAAAAGGTTAGGGCTTCTTTCTCTGAGGTAAGCAACTATATTAACTGTGCAATTAAAGCAAAAACAAAAAAAACTTCAGCTCTTGCTTCTCCTTTTGATCCTCTTGAGTTGCATTCTCACCTTCACATTTCAAAATTGCATTAATTCTTTAAAAGAAATCAAAGGAAATGTGATCACAGCAATGTGTGACAATTCGCGTTAGGGTATTTTTAATAGTTTATCTGGGTGCAGATTAAATCACATAGCAAGATCATTGTAGAGATTAAAAAAAAACACTTTGAAACACCTTTGCATTTAATCAAATTTTCATGCAATCCTGCAATTTTCAGGGACCAGAACTAACCCATTATGAGAAGACACTGCAGAATTGTTGAAGTCCTTCTCCTGCGATGGCTGGTGCTAAGCAATCATCTATTTCAGTATCAACAGTTATTTGCCTTCCCCTCTCCCCACACACACACCTCCTGAGGAAGCTCTGGCTCCCTGATAATAAACAATTTAATTGTACAAAGCTATAACCCCAAGAGTGTCTGCATCTAAAAACTCCATTCTGCCAGAAAGTTTTGTCTGTTCTGTGTAGTATCATCCAGTGTGAATTACTGAAATGTTTGCACAGTGCGACCCCTCTGTGAGATGAACATCTGTAACAAGTATGATCATAAGGAAGCAATCACATTCAGCTGATATGAACCAATACAAATTGCTGGCCCTCCCTCTCTGGAGAACACACAGATATAAGCATAACGTTCAACATTCCTGCTGAATCAAGGCCTCACTGAAGAATGTATTCAGACTGTAGACTCAAGTCATTCAATTCCACAAAACACTTTAATGAGTGTGGATGCACATATTTCTACTCTTCTACTAGGAGCTTTACTAGCTCTCTAAATAGCATAAGAAAGTAACATCGTGGAGTGTTAACACTCATCTTCTACACGTTCTTTCCATTGCTGACAAACAGCACAAAAATGATGCTAGATATATGTTAACATCAGACTCCCCCTGCTCCCAATATCCTTGTTGGCTTCCACCCTAGCCATTCCTCTCTCAACATCTTTGTCTCCATTCACGCAGCTCCATTTTTCCCCCATTTTCTCTTCTCTTTTAAAAACAGCCTGAAAACTCACTTCTTTCAGCTTGTTTTCCGTCACTACTGTCAGCTCCGGTGCTATCTGCTCCCTCTCTCTTGCCTGAGCATATTGAAAATAAGAAAATTAAGATTCACTCAAAGTTAACATAATAGAGAAATAAAATAAGTTACCTGAATTCCTGATTAATAATCCTCTTCAACTAACAAAGTAAGCTTTCCTCTTACAAGTCGCATCTCAAATTTAACTGACTATAGACCCAAACTTTTAGGAGATAGGTGAAGAAACACGCATTGCAGTGCTGTGGAGGATGCTACACCAAGACAAACATGCTTGGAAAACACACATTTTGAAGAAAAGTCTTGTTTCCCTTGTATTCAGGCATAGAAAAAAAGACTGAAGAGATGCTCTAGCCACCAGAAAGAGATGCAGAAGTAGTACAAGACATGTATCCACTCATTGGACTGTCAACCTTATTTATCCTATTTCCTCCTTCATTTTTTTCCCCCTCTAATTTAGCTTATTCCTTCTGCCAATGAAACTCACACTCTCAGATTATCACAACTAAAGCTATGTTTCTTCATCTTTACACCACTTATTTAAGATGCAGCTACACCTCTTTTTATACTGGCACCCTCTTTTTATACTCGAAGTTCTATCTCAGCCAAGAATACTGGGATTTTTTTTGTTTTAAATAGTATCATAATACATTGGTTTCATTCTCTACTGGCTTTCCACAAAACACTAATAATAACTTACTGCAAACAAAAATGCATGAGAAGAATTCAGTAAGTATTAAAATTTAAAGCTATATTTTATGGCTTAAGGACACCTAATCTCAAACCCAAGTGATTTTTATTCACAAGAAAGGCTGTTAAAAAAAACAACCACTTAACAATTCACTCAATGGAAACATGCAAGTTTAAATGTTCAACAGTTGGTAGCACCAGGTGTATAAAACTAAGAGCATCAGAACTCCAGACACACACACAAAAATCACTGTTTCTTTGTATGTTTTAAGTAAAGTAACACTTACACGCTGCTCACTTCTCACATTTCTTTATCTGCCCATTTACTGAGTATTTTTGACCTATCTAGCAGGCTATGACCAATCTGGAATGAATTGCTCTTTCTCCTTTTAATTCCAAGATACCATCTATGTGTATCTACATTCAGACAGCAAGAACCAAGCTCCGTGCTGTTTTGTTTGAAGTGCCTGACCTGGCATTAACAACCCACTGTCCTGGCAGTTTATTAGAACTTAAGATCTTAACCAGCTTAATGAGCTGATCATGTGACTAACCAGAAGAGCAGAATGGAAAGGAAAACTGATTCCAAAGAAGGTATGACTTAGGAAAATAAAAAAGGAAATCTTATCCAGAATTATATCCATTTTCCTTCAGACAAAAGTTCTACTCTGGAACTGTTCATGCCATTTACCAACTTGTGAGGTTTCATAGACAAGTCAGGAAACAACAAAGAACTCCCAAGCCCAGCTCTTTTCTATTTACCTTGTTCATCAAGAAGCTTTTTTGTAAGATCTTCTGCTTCATCTCCACAGTCCAGTTCCAGCGGATCATCATTAATATCCAGGTTCTCCAGCTCCAGCTCCAAGTCCTCACTCCCAGGAGCTGCTTCCTTATTATCTTTGGCATCTTTTGAATCTATTTAAGAGTTAAGTAGAAGTACTAAATCATTAAATACATGCAATCATGATTAGAATATGAAGACTTGCACTGCTAAACTTATGTCTCGCTACCAATGCCTTCTTACCTCGTTTCCTTTCAACAAGCCTTCCTAATTCTTGAGCCTACACTGTCTCACCTGCTAGGTCTCAGAGCTTTGACATCCTTCATATAGCTTTATCCATACGCCTGGAAACTACAGTTTTACTGCAGATGGGGTTCTATTGTGTATTGCCAGCAGTTTTTACTTCTTTCATTAGCTCTGAACTGTACTTGAAACTTCACTGGATGATAGGCAGACATTCAAACACAATAAGAATGTTTAGAAAAGCATCAAGTTAAGTCTGGAAGTGTTTGAAACAGGTTGCCAAGCAAAACTGCGTGCTGGAAGGGTCAGACACAATGACCCAAATGAATGAATACATCACAAACATTACTTAAAAATAGACATTTAAAGGTAGAAATTCTAACTTAACATTGCACAACGCATTCCTTATATGCCAACTGATAGCCAACTGGACATAGGAAATCAAAGTATTTTATGCAGATCTACAAGAAGTAATAAAAAAACGAATGCAAAAGGTACAGCTGAAGGAAGATACTTAAGAATGGACGTGCTCTGCAGAAGATCTGATGTGACTCCTACAATCGTATTTCTCCTTGGGATAAAAAATATTACGAATTTCTAGACGGATATTCAGAAAATGGCTAGCATTTTTCTTGGACAATAAAGCCGGTCCAACACAGAGCACTGTAAACTACAGCCTACAATCTTTTGCTCTCCTCCTCAAGACCTCCTTCAGGTATCACTTGAATTTTTTTTTTTTTGGTGATGTGTAGTTTTCTATGTAAATAACTGTAATAAAGTACTTAATTTATTTATTTTACAAGCAATGCAAACCCCATATGAAAATCGCTGAGTTATGAAACAGGTAACCTATTTTGAATCAGATTAATTCAGTTTTGAAAGACCTCAGGGATTTTTTTTTTCCAGTTGTCTCCAAATTCCCTTTAGACAAAGTTTCCAACCTCCCCTGGGCAACCTGCTCCAATACTTAATTCCCCCCACAGGGAAACTTTAGAATTCAGACATTAGAAAGAAGGCTGTGAGCTAGGAAGTTGAAATTCCATTCTGACCCAACATTGACCTAGCACACACATTGATCAGATAACTACCAAGTTCATGTCTTTGTTCACATTCTAAATGCTGTAACAGTGCTCTTATTCAAACGTGCTTCTGTCACGTTTTGAGTCGGCGATGGCAAATATCACTTTTAACCCATTATAACTAAAGCAGCTCAATGCCTGGCTGTGAACCTTGGTCCCATTAGAAGTGAGGAACCATCCAGTCCTTAAAAGTCTACTGGAATTTTATGATGAGATGGCCATAATCAACAATCTAGTGAAAACACAGAGCGAACACTAACATCTCTCAAAGAAGGTAAACTTCTAAGTTTCCCCACAGAGAAGGTAGCATTAACCTACACTGTTCAGTCATCAGTTATTTTCAATTTATAATTCCATTAATGTTGAATTGCATTTACTTTTTTTCCTTAAGTGCCACTCAGGTAATACCTATCCCCACATACATGACACCCTAAAAACTCACCCAAACCAGTGTATTGTTCTGATGACCGCAAATTATTTTATTACAGACTCTCTACTTGTATTCATTTTGCTTATCTGTCAGAAAAGATGTATTACAAACAAACAAAAAGCAAATAAACATAAAACTCATTATGTTTAAGCATTCTACCTCTTGACTCATCTTTGCTGGAATCCTTGCTCTGAGAACACTTTTCATTATCTTTAAACAAAATTGCTGGCACAAAAGCCTTCAAGTCAATGAGATTCTCATAGAAGTTTCTAGCATCCTCATCTTCCCAGATACCCCCTTCCAGGTCATATTCTCCAGGCTTTCCTGGTGTGAAAATATCAATGCCAGGTCCGTGCTCTGCAGAAAAGCAAACCCATAATAAAGTTATTTAAGCAAATTTCTCACATTAATAAGGAAGGAGGCATCTTCAAAAATTAAAAAAGACACATACTTTCAGAAACACATTAGCCTGCTCATCATTGCCATTATTTTCTCATGAATATAACACTGTACACTTTAAGTTAACTTGCAGATATCTGATGTTCAGATTAGATGTTTCAATATGCAATCTTAAAGTTTTGAATTTGACATTCACAGAATAACAGGCAACATCAAGGGGACACTTAAATCAAGTAAAGGCAATAGACACATTACGTCCTGCACGATGAACTATACCCAGTAGTATTTAAAGAACAGAAGCTTACAAAGCATAATGAAAGCAAAGCAATCATGAAATACAGCATTTTAAAGCTCAAGATCACTTCAGATGGAAGGTACACTCATACCAACAATATCTCTGAACCTAAATTCCGAAATAAGGCATTAAATAGCTTTGCAAATGAAATGCTGTACTTCTCAAGAGGTCAAAGAAGCACCTACTGACTTACCTGGTGTAACAGTACGTTCCTACTCATAACATCATGACAAAACACATTTCAAATTCATTTTAGAATGATGCTGGTTTATAAAACATATAGTTATTTAAATATTAAGAAGACATTATATTAAATGGAACAGTTTTGAATTTCCATTTACTCCAATATTACCTGAAATGATCTAAAGACATATTACTTCAAATACTGTGACTACACAGTATATATTATGGTTACAGTTGCATGTTAGATTTAATTACTTAAATAAGAAACACTATTATTTATTCCTTGATATCTGCAAGGGGGGAGAGGGGGAATAAGTCAAAATAAATGAAAGAACACATCAGTAAGAAGGTTTCGTCAGCTTCCCCCCACATCCAAACCAGCTCCAGCATCCTGTTTACTTGCTTTAGATGATGGCCTACCCTCAGGTGTTGGTTTGTCCTGGGGGAGGTCAGGCATATTTTCATCCAGAATATCAGCTAGAGACTGAGAATTTGCCAACAGTTTCTGATAAGACATCGCAAATTCCTCATACTGCTTATGTCGATCTTCACTCAGTTCGCCCTTGGAGTGAAGAATGCGCCTACAAAGATCAGAGACACAGTGAGACAGCCTTCTTTCTTAGGACATATTTGAGCTACACTGAATCACTACCAATTTCTCTAGCAAAGCTAATCTTCCCTCTGAGGGGATTGCACACATACAGGAAACATTTGGGCAACGCTCTCCAACACCCCTCCGCCCCCCAAAAGCTATATTGAAGTAACGAGTTCAACATAACCAAATGGAGTATAGTCACAGAAGCTCCACCTTCCAAAGAAAACAGTTGACAAAAAAAACCAAAATCCTTGTTTTTTCAAACATGATTATCCTGTAACAGTTTTGCACTAAAGTACAACATTCAGCTGACACAGAAGTTGGATAAAAGCTGCTGTACATCTGTAGCAGTACAATTCCTTGCTGTTCCAATGATTCATTGGAGGACCACTGCCAGGAGGCTCAAAAACAGTAGTACATTAAAACAAGCTGAGTTATTTCAAGGCTGTCAGTCCAAGCTGAGAGTAGTTACATCTGCTTTTTTTTCCCCTTGTTCTTTCATTTCTTTCAAAAGAAGTACTCAGGCTAATTTTAAAACCAAGAACTGCTTTCAGAAGCAGCCTGTGTTTGTAAGTATAAGCACTGCTTGCAATCTTTGCTGCTTATAAACTTACTTTTCTTACCAATCTAAATACAGTTAATACCCAACAATTTTATCAACACCTTGTACCAGCTTAAATATGGTCACACTATTTTTTAAACAGAGTAGACAGAGAAGTTCCAAACTGTTATTCATTTTTTTTCTTTAAAGAGCATTACATGGAAGTATTAACCTTACACCTGTCTGTCTCTCTGTTCCACGTGGGTAGTGCATAAAACAAACCAAACCTCAGAGCATTGCCTGACAAGGACAGATGATCCCTACAGAAACGTGCTATGCAGAATGGGCTGAGACCACAAAAACCTCAGGTACTTTCTGAAAGGTGTTTTAGACTGACATCACTCAGCAAATTCACACACCAATTTCCAGGGATGCAAATTATGGATTTATTTCTCATTTTAGAAAGAAAACTTGGCCTGAACTTGCAAAGGATTCCCTTCTGACTGCTCTGATTCTCTTCAACTCCTGATTTTAAGCAATGGAGGTAACCTGAAGTTATCTATTATGTTGGAAAACATCAAGATCTGATGTTAACTTTATACAAGTTTATAAAGTAACATGCAGCTTTTCTCCATAGCAACTTCGGTAAGTATCAGACAGTTACCATATATTCATTTCTTAGTTAGAAACAAGCAACAAGGACACTTCTGATTCTGGTAGAGCGTTACACAATTTCTGAAGCCTAAAAGAAATACAACTACTCGGAGTGGTGCCCCTACAGAAGCTAGACATTCCAAGTGTCCCAGATTCAAACAAGAAATCTCAAGAACCTTCAGTAGTTTGAACCAAAAGTACGTAACGCTGCAATCTCTGCTAGCACAAAGCTTGCCACGGAAGACTGATGATTAAATTATCATCAGGCTTTTATTAAGCAGATAAATACACAAATCAACCACATTCTTGCCAACACACGCCACTGTGTTACGGTCTACAAGTTCTCTAACAACATAAATTAAGGGATATCAATACTGGCGTTTTTGTTCTACTAGGAACTTGGGACTAGGAAGTCATCTTTTTGCACAGGACATTCACAGGGCAAGAAAATTTCTTCTGCTCACTTGAATCAAAACATAATTTAGATATCCTGCTAGGAGCAAAAGGCATTAACAGTAGCAAAAGCTCTACTTCTTGTCCCTCTCATAAAGACACACCTAAATAACATGCACTGCCAAGCTCCGGTTTGTGTTAAACTCAAGCCAAAGCATGCCAAATAATCTTTCAAAAGCACACTTAGTTTTTGCATGCAATCAACATTACAGCATAGGACACTTAATCTTTCTTTAGAACTCTTTAGAATTCTGCAGAGTACCACAAATCAGGTTCATCAGATCTTTTGTTTCAGTTAAGCACGCTTTAAGAAGTTTAAAGGAGTTTCTTCCACGCTTAACCACTTCTGAGAGCTCACACTAGAACCTGGCAAGCCGGCAGCTCCCTTCCAATAAAAGGGCCTGCACAGGTTTTGCTACGGGCTTAGCTATGCAATCAGATGATCAAGTTCTACTGTCAAAGTGTAGCTCAAAGTAGTTTTCCTAATTACCCATCTGCAGACATCTTTGTGTGTGCAGAAACCCTGCTTCAACCAAATGATGTGGCAGGCAATGAATTTGTGGAAGCATACAGAAACACGTCAATTCACAGTTAATTCAAGCAGTCTGTCCAGCTCAAGTTACCTCACAATGGCAGTCACTCTCCTGACACAGATGGATATGGGACACATTTACCTGGAATAATATCACCAACTAAACACACAACTGCTGATGCACTACAGGGAACAGCTCAATTCCATTTCACTCCACTATTTCTGGAGTAACGGCTGGAATAAAAGCTGTTGAAACCCAATCAGTTTTGTTGCTAACAAACCCACAGAGGACTGTTCTTTTTTCCAATAAGATTACATATATGTATTTAAAGTCAATAAGTAAAACCATGCATACAGTCTTTTGAATTGGATGGGACCCTTACTGGTCATCCAGTCCACAAACCAACCACAATCCTCTTTGAGAAATTCAGTTTATGAACATTTCTCTTGCACTCAGACTTCTTACCAACCAAATCTGTTCTTTACCTCACGGTAAAATTCAGCAGCAAAGTTTTTTGGATGTCTCATTTCCAAAAAATTTACTTTCCAACTTTTATTAAGCAGCTAAAACCAACATTTAAAACTTCAGCTAAATACAATTACTCTCATCTGGTGATAAATGATACTTCTTCATACCCTTCCACCACAACAAAGCTTAGTACTTAAGCTCAAAGGATAATTCAGATTGGAAAGCATGCAAAAAGGTCACTATTCCAATCTCCTGCTCAATGCAAGACCAAAGATGAGATCAGACTGGGTTGCTCAGGGCTCTCTATCCAGTTTTATTCAATTTCACAAACGCTCAAGTACATCCCACTAACCTAAATCACTTATGTTCTCTCATCTCATTTCTTCACATCTTCGCTCCCTCAGAATTTCTTTCCCTGAATTCCCATCACACAAACTTTACGCTTGTTCATTGAAACCACAACCAAAACAACAGTGACCCAAACCAAGTATAACTGTGTAAGAATAGAAGTTTACACTGATTAAATTAAACAACGGCAACAGCTAAGTCAACAACTTCCTTTAAGGCAATAAGTAAGCTGGAGAATTAATGCTAGCTCAAGAGTCAGTTTATGGTCCCCTGAAATACAACAGTGGACTGAGACCAGCAAGGACTGCAGCACAACATCTATCAGGACAGTGGGTCGAAGTTGAAAGCCTTGATTTGGGAACGTGAGATTTGGGTGTGTTCCAAGCATACATTTGGCTCTGTGCTACTGATCAGCATTTGGATTGAAACCCGTGTACATACACAGCACCACATCACATATCCTTCTACCGGCCTGGAGTGCTTCCAAAAGGATATATAACAACTGCAATCATTTAAGACCCACAGCTGGCTTTAGGTTCACTCTAATAATGACAATTCAGGATGCTTTAAAGAAAAAGCATGCGTTTTCTTTTTTAAAACAAGTTTGTTTATGGTAGAAATAAAATTATTCAGCTCTTAAAAGGTATGCATATTAATCCTTCAATATTAGTATTTCATATATACGTTAAAAAAGGATTTGAATCAAATTGTCCATACCTTTAAGCATCTGCTTATACAAAAATTGTACACAATGAAGTTTAAGGGGTACTCTGCTATTCCAATCTTACTTTTCCTCCATACTCACTACCACTGGCAACACTGGTACACTAAAAGAAACGTAAATGAGCCAAAGACATTGTGGCATATGCTCTGTCAGATAGGTGTGGGTGGAAAGGGAGGAATCAGATTATGTCAACTGGAAAAGGCCAGTACCAGCTGGTAAATAAGCAAGACACTCAAGCTGCTATGGGAGCATCACCCAAATAATTGAGTTAAGAGAATTAAAGTTTAAAGTCAACCTGCACTGTCTTTAAAGATTCTTGAGGAATCTGGGGTTTTAGCTGTCTTTTTGTTTTGGTTTTTTTTATTGATGTTCTTTTTTAAGTATTCAGAGAAAGCCTGGAACATTTTTTAGCTTGAATGGATTATGTGATATACTTTTAGGCATACCGCAGAACGCACATCTCCTACACACCTCTAACAAGACTTTTTTGGTGACAAATACTGCAACAAATCTAGGCATTTCAAAACCAAACTATTGTTTCCTCCATAAACGAAAAGCAACATTTAAATGTCACCTGTTTTGTCTTTCAATATTTTGTAGCTCCCTGTGGTCCCTTTTCAGGTGTTTGGTCAAAGACGTAAAGTATTCCTTCAACAAATTCTGGAAGGGCTGTTGTTTCTCTGGGCTAATTATCTCACTAGGAGGAAAGCTCAAGTTAAACTTCTCTGCAACAGTTTTTACTTTCCTTGGTACCAAACCAGCAATGTCATCTCCACAGTGCCGACAAAAGCTGATCACCACAGAAACATGAGTGTGGGATTCTCGATCAGCGTTAATAATATTTTTAAGTTGCTCATAGATTAAAGACAAACCTTCCTTGTCAGTGAAAATCCCAACTATAGTCAATTCTGCAATGAAACGCAAATCGGTTCTTAGCTTTGTAATGTTGGGAGTCTTCTCTTCTTTCCTTGCTTCAAAATGCTTTTTCCAAGCCTGAAGTAACGAAGGGGCAAAATCAGCATAGCGCTGGTGGAAGAGAGAGCACAAGTGCACAGCGCAGTTCACGTCTGATATTTTCAGTTTGGCTTCCACAATAGAAGCTACTGCTTCTGCAATGTATTTGCTTAAATTCAGGCTATTAAAATCGTGGGACAAGGAGTCCCTTTGTTGCTCTGTGATGGTTTTTAGCTTCTTAACAAAAGCTGTGTTCTTCTTCAGACTGGAGTCTAATCTGCTGAAGAAGTTTTCCTCAGGGCGATTGTCCGGCGCGTTCTGGTTTTTGCTGCGAAGCTCCTTCCTTGCCTGATGGCGCTCCCAGGCCTCCTGATGCAACTGGTGTGCTTCCTCTTTCTCTCTAGGAAAAGAAAAAGGAGTCGTTATTGTTACAGCACTTACTCCCACGTTAAGGGTCAAAGAAAGCGAGTTTGAAATCCTCCAGTAGTGCAGAACAGTACTACAAGACTATTTTTTAGTATTTAACAATCCTAGAACGCTAAAGCATCCGCTTGATAAAGCACTGCTTGGATTTACTGCCCCAAAAAGCAAGTCCCATTTGTTACACAATTGAATCTCTCATGTTCTTCTATGCAGAACATCTTAATCCCACCAGACTTGCAAAATATAAACACAAAACTTCATTTATCCCAGACTGAGATTAAGCTGTTACAGAGGACAGCAACCTCTTAAGAAGTCACTGTATTAAAGCTAAGGGAAATCTTCTACTCCCAAAGCACTGAAATTAAGGAAAATTTTAAATAGCTGAATTACCTCTGCCCCAGCTAGAATTTGGCTACGACATTGTTTTCCATCTTCAAAAGTGACCTACTTGATACACCAGAATGTCCAGAATCTTGGCTTTACTGTTCTAAAGATGCTATCTTCAACACTGTAATACCCTTTGGTATCATACTAAGAAATGCTGTCTTGGTAAGGTCACATATTGAAGTGATGGGTTAAGTTCTGTGTTTGCCATCCATATATCAATTAACTATGATTGGTGAAAAGCAGTTACAGCCATTGCTCACTGCAGATTTGCTACCCATGCAGTCTGTGGACCCGCAGACCTTGTGCTTCCAATGTTACACCACCTCTATTTCTCTGTTTCAAAATAAATTGCTTCTTCATTGACTATCTGTGCTTCACACGATTATCATGCAGAAAACACCACCAAAAACCCATCCTACAGACTAAAGTAACAGAGGTTAAGAGATGAAAGTCAAAATGATGTAAAAACTCATGTTCTCACCCAGGCACACACAGTTTGTAACGCTACACACAACTTACTAACTCAAACAGCCCATCTTTTATCATTCTGCCCACAGCCCTCACAGCAGGACTACAACATCTGGCACAGTTAAAGTATATAAGTACAACTTACTTCAGCTGAGCAGCTGCTTCTTCTTGCTGACGTTTAACTTCCTCCTCCTGCTTCTTTTTCTCTTCCTCTTCATGTTTCTTTTTTTCTTCCTCTTCTTTCTTCTTTTGCTCTTCTTCTGCCTTCACTTTATCCTCTTCCTTTTTCTTCCTCTCTTTGTCTTCTTTTTTTCTTTTATCCTCATCCAGTTTTTTCTTTTTATCTTCAGGAACCTTTACAGTCTCTCTCTTTACCCCAACTTTGACATCATCTTTTGGCTTCTCCCTGGTGCTCACCGGTCGCCTTTCAACAAATTCTTTTTCTTTATTATTTAGCAGAGATTCCTTTTCATCCATATTTGCTGACTTTTTGCGCTCAGCTGGCATTGTGTTACCCAGGCAAGTCTGCAGAATCACAGCAAAATAAATACCGTTAACCTGCTGTTGACGTATCAAAGTCACTTTCACAGCCCACCCATACTCAATTCTTAACTGATCAGAACAGAGATTTGACATACATTTGCCAGATCTAATGGCAGATAAAAAGTAATCTTCTCATTACAGCATTCCAAGTTATAAAGCTAAGCTCATGATAAGATAATTTGGATAATTTCCACGTCTAAGTTATTACAGCGATGTTCTGAACAAACTGTGAAGTCGTTCTCAGCAGAAATTGTGAAGTAAAAGCATTTGAAGTTTTTGCAACCTGAGCAATGTGCAAATTTTAGTTCATGTCATCTAAGAACACTCCCTCTTCCAATACAGGATCACAGGATAACACAGTTTTGACCTGAAGAGGTCCAACGTCCTGCTCAAAGCAGGGTGAGTTCTGAGGTCAGACAAGGCTGCTCTGGGCTTTCCCAGCGCAGTCCCAAAAACCACCAAGGAAGGAGATCGCACAGCCCTCCTGGACAACCTGCTCCAATGCTCTACTGCCCTCATGGTGAAAAGCATCATCTCATTCCCCACCCTCCTCAGCCCTCCCAAGATGTCCCCAGTCACTGGGAGCATTCTTCCACACAGCACAAGTAGCAGCTGGAAGAAAGCTGTGCTGAATAAGATGTACCCACAAGCCTCCCTGCCAGCAGAACAAACATAAGAGACAACAGAAAGGCTGTAATTAGAGAGAATTATCAAAGGCTCCAAACCATGACTCTACCCAATTGACTTTTCTTTCCTCCCTTATGACTTGTAAGAGCTTCATCATCTTAAGGGCTTCCAGCCCTTTATGCCTTCTTGGTGAAGGGATCCAAAAGACAACATATATTCAACAAGAAAGGACAAACATCACAGAATAGTTAAGACTTGAATGAGACTCTGGATGTCACCTATTTCAAGTTCATGTGAAAAAGGAGTCAAGATTAGGAACTTGCCCCACAAAGTTTTGAATATCACCGAGGATGGAGCTATGACAGCCCCACTGTACCCTTACTCCAGCAACTGAATATTCACAGTGTTGAAAAAAAACTTCTCATATCATCCTTGAATTCAGTATACCCCAACTTGTGCCCATTTGTTCTCATTCCTATCCATGTGCAGCTCTGAGAACATGGCTCCATCTTCTCTGAACTGTCCCACTAGGTAGCTGCAGACAGCAATAAGACCTCCCCTCTCTTCTTACAGATGAAGAGACTGTTCTCTCTGCCTTCAGACATTGCATGCTACAGCCTCCTAACGATCCTGGTAGCTCTCATGGGGGCTTGCTCCAATACAGCAATGTCCTTCTTGGAACAGAGAACCCACTACTGCAGCTGGTACCCAGATGTGATCTTGCAAGTACCAAATACAGAGGAAAAAACTTTGAACCTGCTGGCTTGATACTGCAGTCCAGAACACTGCTGGTCTTACTACAAGGGTATTCTGCTGACTTGCATCTAGGGCCAGACAACAATGAAACAGTCAAGAGAAACAGGTAAGCCTTAATTACCTCACACTAAATTCATTCCTTAAAAAAAATGTATTTTACATTATTTTATACCAATCATAAGCTATATCTCACTCTCCCTCACGCTGTTTAGCTTCAATGCACTGATAAATCGTGAACCCTTAAACTTTGGATCCAAGAGCACTGCAAGGCTTACAGCAAAAAGCTTGCATGTTAGAAGAACTAGAGTCCTAGCTCTGCAAATGTTTATTCATCATTTTTTACCTGCATATGCTCAAATGCAAATATAGGCAGAAGTGATGGACCACACTGCATGTGGTATCTCCTAAAAAAGCATCACTTATTAGTAGCGCCTGTTTGATTCCCAGTCACCACTTCTTGCCTTTCTACATCTCAGTTAGACCAGGTGATGAAAACAAGCTGGATTCACATATTCTGTGCATCTACTCAAGAAAATGGATAACAAGACACTCGCATCTCAGACCAATTAGAAGTGCTTCCAATATTCTTTTCAACTGTTTTGAAAGACAGCTGTAAAGAAGACATCACACTAAAGGAAGTTTATTTGGTCCACATTCCCTGCCCGCACAGCAAACCATACCACAACAGATCCATACATTGATAATCTCATGTGGAACACTTGCATTTTCTCAGATGTTTGCGTGTGTCTTATGAAGAGAAGACCTAGCTGCAAAAATTGACAATGTTCACATACAGGCAGTGACATGTTAGTGGTAAAGAACCTATCAGGGCCTCTTTGAAGGCAGCTGGCAGCAGCATCAGAGAAGAGACATTTCTGATGCTGTTCTGTGGAAGCGAGACCAATCAAATCAGCACAGCTTACACAACTACCAGCAAATTTGGCTCCCTAATGCATGTCTACAACTAAAAGGTTTCACAGCTCAGCAGCTCTGAACTACTTGGATTTCAAAAGGCTGACAGACATTAACTTAAAAAGGCATTATTATGAAATTGATACTTCACACCAAAAAAAAAAAAAAAAAAAGCAAACAACTAAGCAGCACCCAGAACTCCTTCAAATTACTGGTTGGAACTAATTTTCCATCCCTTTACACCACTTACATGGGTCCTGTTCCTTACAGACTCGTCTGTGAGATGGGAGTCCTGCACAAATTTCACCTTCAGCAATGTAAGTCCATTAATCTTTTCTCACTGTGAATCCATACCGTTAGTTCCAATAGCTCCAGATAGCAGTTTAGCTGCCTATATCACTATACCACCACTGAAATAAAGTGGGAGGAAGGCAGGTTTTCAGAACTTGAACACTGCTGTAACATTTTACAAGCAAGACTGTATCTGTTGCCACATTGCATGAAGACTCCCCAGTAATTATATTAAAACGTTTTCCCACCAGGAAAGTTACTCAGAACAAAGAAAGATGTATCCTGTTTGCTTGTATGAAAGCAAGACAAAAAGATGTCATAGAAGGGATGGAGCACTATGATTTCACAAGGCAACATTATCTACTCCCTACACCCTGTAAAACCAGTGACAAAGAATTAGTTTATAACAGATTTCTGACCTATCCCACAGGAGATACAACACTGCTCACTGCCTACCATATTTAGCCCTTCCAGTCGTACTGGCAGCTCATTTATGCCTACCACCAATTTATTAAACAAGGCAGCTTAGTGTGGTGGCTTCCAGCTCTACACAGACTGATTCACTGGTCAGCATGCACGGGTCAGCCAACGACACAGGCAGAACAGAAGTGCCCACAGAGCATATGCTATATAGCCATTCCCTCCCGAGAAAGTTAGTTTCAGTCTTTTTTCCCCTCAGCTACTGGTTATTCTAAGATCCGTAGGCAGTTTATACCTTCAAAACATCTAAATTGGATGAAACTGGTTCACTAATAATGGAAATGGAGAAAAATGGCAACAGGCAGTGGGCTTGCCTCAGTCTCATTCCCACATGAAGTTAGGTTGTAGGTGCACAGTTTGGTCCAGGTAAACGGAATGGTAAGGAAACATTAAGATACACATTAACAGAACTTCTATTATGTACCTAATGCTTATGTGAATGCATGAGTGGAAAG
The DNA here is from genome assembly GCA_016647715.1 of Pavo muticus. NCBI lineage: Eukaryota > Metazoa > Chordata > Aves > Galliformes > Phasianidae > Pavo > Pavo muticus. Next base: position 1,116,571 of record JACDJE010000049.1, read on the forward strand.
GCAGGATAATGACAAGAGCTTCATAAGCTGACAGAAGGGATTAAAGCTCATAGCTCACAATCAGAAAGGACAAGACACACAGGAGACAACGGGTCCGTAAGCTCTTGGTCTTTCAGCAGTACATTTCCAGAATGATATTTGAATTCTCTGAAACTCTTCTTAGTTCCAACACTTACAGGTGCTGCTTACCCCAGAGAAAACCACTGAACTTTTTCACTACTTGAACCACCTTAACTCATCTTAGTTTTCTCTTTTAAAATTGTAGCTGAATTTCTACTTAGCTTTTTTTCATACCAACTTCAGTATTTGAGAATTTATGGAATGGGGCTCACAATACTCCAGGCTCAGAAACTTTATTAAAAAAAAAAAATCCTTGAAATACAGAAGTAACATTTACAATGAAGCATCTATGTAAATATTTAATCTGAAGGAAATAAAAGATCCATAAAAGTTATTCAGCATCATTACTCAAGCCACCATTCAGAATAGAAGGATAAACATCGTCACCTTGGCCTGATATGCTAAATAATCACAAACCAATAAAAATCTGTTGTTGCAGACTGCAGTACCAGAATCTCAATCCTTACAAACACAGCTTTGGCTGGGGGGAGGTGGGGAGGACACACAGACATACAATTTTACTAATTAAGAACAGCAATTTACTTCACGTATTTTTTGTACTGGTACTGCAATTTCAATTGATCAAATCAGCATTCCTTTATGCAGGTGCTCTGTTAGGTAAGTGAAATAAACAACAAAGACAGAAGTCCCACTTCTGACACTTTGAAAAACCTCAAAGAGTAAAAGACAAACTTTGTCAGAAAGCACAGAACCAAAAAAATCAAAAGTTTTGGGGAACGTGAATTGCAATTAGAGTTTCTCTTAACTTTAAGGAAGGGACATACGAAAACATGATGGCTGGTCAGCGAAAAATCAGCCTAGCCACGAGCTTCTGACAAACGAGATGCGGAGCTTTACAGGAAATCAGCGCGCACAGAACGGCGCGGGGTGGAGGGGAGGGGGGGAAGAGGGGAGCGATACGACAGGACTGCTGAACCAGGCGGGCAGTTTTACTTTCGATTCCACGCCTCAGAGCTGTCAGAGCTGTAGGAACACCCCTTCCTCTGAGGACCAGAGGCCTGAAGGTAAACCGCGATAGAGATACGGAGCCAAGCACTTCTCAGCTAACAACTCTCCCCTCCCTCCGAGGTGCTCCTAACCGTGCACACAGGCCCTCCAGCCGCCTTCCCACAACCCTGAAGGAACCACCGCCGCACTCAACAGCTCCCGCACCCAGCCCTTCCTCCTTCCTCCCCCCCCCCCCCCCCCCCCCCCCCCCCCCCCCGAGCCGCCACAGGCCTCTCACTCAGCGTCCTCACAGCTCCCGCGCCCTCCGGCCCCGGGCCCTCCCTCCGCACGTAAAGCAGCACCGCTCCACCCTCCGGGCCTCTCGCCGCCCCGCAGCGCCCCGCCTGAGGCCCGCTACCTGCGCCCGGTGCAGGCATCGGCCCGGCCGCCCGGGGAGCACCGCCTCCTCCGCTCGCCACCGCCCCCTCCCGCCGCTCGAGGCCCCCTCGCTCCGCTCCCCTCACGCCGCCCGCCGCGCTCCCTGCCGGGTCGACCGCTGCGCTGCCTGACTGAAAGCGGCGCTCAAAGCAAGGTCGCTCCGCGCTCCTCCCGACGCCCAGACGAGAAAGGACGGGCGGCGAGGCCGAGCCGCGCAGCTGCGGAGACTCCGGATGGCTCAGCGAACCGCGCATCCCGAGCGGCAGGCGTCAGGCGTCGCGGCGGACAGCCCCGGGCGGGGTCCTGCGGACGGGCGGCCCTGCTCGGGTTACCGGGCGGCTGCGGAGGCGGAAGTGGCTGTGGGTGGAGGGGGGCCGTACGGCGGTGCCTTGTGGTCCCGCGTGACGTCACGGTGTGACGTTGCTGTGCGTCTGAGAGTCGCGTTGCGTCACGTCGAGGGGCCTTATCGTAGAGTCCTTCAGTTTATGGATGGCTGCGGTGGTGTCATAGCCCGAACATCCACTTCACCTTCCTGCTGTGTCAGAGCTGCAAGCGTGAACATTTAGCAAAATTTATCTACGTAAGACCATCCCAGTGTACCTCAAGTGCTCACGATCTGTGGTCTGGCTGTAAGACAACCCTGAATGTGCCCAAGCTGAAAACGATCTGGCACCATCCAGGATGTACAAGTGTGCATCTGGTTTTCATTTTAAGTTTGGAATTCAGATTCTTTAGCACAACTTCTGTGAGTTGAGCCTTTGCTTGGCTATGGCAAAGGGCTTACAACTTCGGACGAGCACACCGCATGACATCGGGGCCAGGATGGGCACAAAGGGACTACTGAGCTGTCACAGCTTTTATTCACGGGCAGCCCAAGGATGGGACTGGCCACTGAGGCAGAGCATTGGGTGTGCACTGCCAGCTGTGCAGGAATGGGCACGTTTTGTTCCAGGAAAAAAGCTCTTCCCCCGTTGTTTAATTTCATGGCTCATTTTGCAGACACGTCTGAAAATCTCTTTCTGGAAAAGTTTATTGATGTTTGAAAGGATGAAGTCATGCTTCTTATTTACATTGATCATTCGAGTGTGCTCACTACACAAAGATGTCACTTCCCAAAATGTGTCAAGTTACCAGGTTGCTTAAACTGTTTTGTTAGAATGGAAAAGATCCATGTGAGAAAAAGAGGAGCTAAATGGGGAGGACATCTACACGTTAGTGCTTTATTCTTCAAAGACACCAGTCACGTAACCTGTCAGTGGATGCCTTGCAATTATTCCTTTTTCTTATAGTTTAATAAGGCAGTCTTTGCTTTATATGAGGTTTACATCTCACTTTCAGCAGAATTACATCAATAAATGATGGTCTATTTTCTGTTGGAAAATGCTGTTGCTACCTTTTCTAGCATGAATAAAATGCTCTAAAATTCTTCTTCTCAACTTTTTCAATATGTTTCCTCAATTACTGGCACCAAATGCACACACTATTCAGACAGCCGTCACACTCACGCCAAATACTGGCCTGATGTACAGTCTGTAGGTGTATGCAGTATTTGCCTTGAAGCCAAATCAAGAAAATAATCTTTTCTTTGTGCCAAGCGAGCTGGTAGTCTCATAACTTTTTCAGACCCATCTGTTTAATTCCTGTGATTTTCAGAAATTATTTATAGTTGCTGTTTCCTGGAGAGGAGCTACATTCTGGTGCACGTATTTTTTCAAGTTGTACAAACTTAGGTCCAATCCTGTTAAAATAAATGACATTTGCTTACATCCAATCCAGTGTGACATTCAGAGCCAAATACCCTTTCTTCACCACTTATCTCTAGCTGACAAATCTTGTCAGGACATTGTGGGAAGTTTTGGGGGGTTGTTAGAACTACTGAAGTGGCATGGATTACAATCCCTTTAGAAATACACCCAGCCACTGCTGATTTCAATTTAAAATATTGCAAGTTTAGGTCTGCTAGGCATTCAGGTCTATACTATTTAGCATATACACCTCCATTTTTGAACTTTTTTGTGTATTATTTAGCTATGATATCAAGTAGAACAGAATTGATACAGGAGTATCTTCTAGGACAACCTGTCAGCCTCTGCTGGAAGAGTCGGGCCAGGAGAGTTCCCTTGGGAAGCCAGAGCATGTGAACTTAGCAGTGGTGTTTCTGCTGGTAAGGGTAACACTTTCTCACGCTCAAGACATGATCCAAAGTCAATAAAGCCTCTCTTTAATTGACATAGATACAGTTACACCAAGAGTTTTGACATGCAATCACATCCTAGACAAGGTGGTTATGCTGGCAAATACTGCAAAACACTTAACATCTTATGTACTGAATTTTCAATCACAAAAAAAGAAGTAATTGAGGGGAGCTTATAAGCAGGAGGGAGAACAGCTTTTTACATGGGCGGGTAGTAATAGGACAAAGGGGAATGGCTTTAAACTAAAAGAGGGGAGATTTAGGCTTGATGTTAGGAAGAAATTCTTTACTCAGAGGGTGGTGAGGCACTGGCACAGCTGCCCAGAGAAGCTGTGGGTGCTCCATCCCTGGAGGTGCTCCAGGCCAGGTGGGATGAGGCCCTGGGCAGACTGTGCTGGTGGGGGGCAACCAGCCCACGGCTTTGAGGTCCCTTCCAATCTAAGGCATTCTATGAGTCTGTGATTCTACGAACACCACACAATTCAACATCTTCACTTGACATGTATTCCATAAACTCATGCTTAGACTTCATTAAGGTAGAAAGGGAATTCTTATATACAAATATTTTCTTACTCTTCTGGGACCCACAACGTATGGCTGAACCACCTCATTTTAGTCCTTTGGAAGATTTTAATGTTCAGACCTATTAATATCAGTGTTAATTGAGAAATACTCAACTAGTTCTCTCTCTATCTGCTTTAAAGCAAAACCACATTGATACCTGCTATTTGGCTGATATTTGCCTAAGAACTGTGGAAAAGTATTTCATCATCTTTCTGCAACATCTGTGCTTTTCCCTCTACATGGAATAGAAATATTTAACCCTGCCAACTTTTTCTGCCTCTACAAAATCATGTAATGTAACAACATTATTTTGAAATTTCCTTTAGCATACATTAAAAATCAATACTCAAAGTCCAATTCCTACTATGCTTTACTCTGATGGCCACGTGTCAACTGTCCTTTTATCGCAGCATTTTTTTTTGCTTTCTTTGCAGCTTTAAAATTCACTCCCTATTTTGCCCTTCGAGACTGGGTTTTATAGATCTGCATAGTGCCAACCTCAGGGAACATGAGCAGCCCCTCTCCCTCTCTTACAGGAACTGTAAATACCTAACATCCCCAGCCAACAACAGCATCACAACTGATTCAGTTGCAAAATCCAGTTCCTCCTGTTCCAGCAGCCACTGCTTGACTGGAAGAAATAAATGCTCTTTTTTCCCCCTTGCAAAAGCAATCAACAGAACAGATTCAAGTTTAGTGGGTAGTATTGGTGGTAGGTGGACTAGATGATCACAGAGGTCTTTTCCAATCTTAACGATTCTATGATTCTATGATTTATCTGCTTTTAGTAGGCAAAACCAAGCCAACACTACTGCATTCACACAAAGGTTACGCAAAGATGTTAGGTTTTGTTAAATCCTCTTTTCTAACTCATGCACTTTTGGTAGGTTTTCCAGAGGTGATGGGGTTAATGTGTCTAACCACAATCCAGTGCAACAAATACACGGGGTTAAACTTTGATACTGAACTTCTCACAGCATTTTAATAAGAAATTCCAAGATACTGGGATATACTTCTGAAGTCACTTGAAGAATCATAGAATCATGGAATCATTAAGGTTGGAAGAGACCACTAAGATCATCTAGTCCAACCATCAACCACCCCCACCATGCCCACTAACCACATCCCTCAGTGCCACATCTGTCCTATTTTTGAACACCTCCAGGCACAGTGATTCCACCACCTCCCTGGGCAGCCTGTGCCAATGCCTCACCACTCTTTCTGAGAAGAAATTGTTCCTCGTATCCAACCTGAACCTCCTCTGGTGCAACTTGTGGCCATTACCTCTCATCCTATCACTGTTACCTGGGAGAAGAGGCCAACTCCCACCTCACCACAATCTCCTTTCAGGCAATTGTAGAGAGCAATAAGGTCACTGAGCCTCCTTTTCTCCAGATGAACAATCCCAGTTCCTTCAGGCGCTCCCAGAGACTTGTGCTCCAGATCCTTCGCTGCCCTTATCTGGACGTGCTCCAGTTCCTCAATGTGTTTCTTGTAGTGAGGGGGCCAAAACTGAACACGCAGTACTGAGGTGCAGCCTCACCAGTGCTGAGTACAGAGGGACGATCACCTCCCTGCTCCTACCGACTACAGTATTTCTGATAAAATTTTCCACTTCAAACCGTCTTTCTGGTCAATTATGTGAGAACATATCCGTCCTCCATCCATACAGCAGACTAAGGGCAGAAAACATTTGGGATATTAAAGCCGGTCGCGGAGCATCACGTCCCACACGCTTCCGTACTGCCGCCCGCCCCGCTCAGCCGCACCGCCCCTCCCCGGCCGGGGGCGTTGGCGGCGCCGAGGCCGGCGGTTGGCGGTGGGCAGAGCGGCGGCCATGGCGGCGAGCACTGCGCGCTGTGCTCTGTGGAGATGGCTGTGGCGGGCCGGCTTGCGGCGCTGGTACCGCACGGAGCGGGGGGTGTACGGCTACAAGCCGCGGAAAGCGGCAGAAGAGAGCTCGGCGGAGCCGCGCGGCGCTGGGGCGAGCGGCAAAGCAGGTCGGGTCCGCCAACACGCCGCCTGACACGGCGCTGGGCTGAGGGGAGGGCGGGGGACGAGCGCCGGGGCAGCGCGGCTGCGGATAGGGAGCACCTAGGGAGGCTCCTTGGGGAGCGCGACTGTGAGGGAGCCGCAGCGTAGCAACGGGGAGGCAGTGCTCTATCTTGTCTACGTCTTTTCTGTATGCATACGTAGAATTGTGCTAGAATTAACTAAGTACAGGTAATTCTCTTCTGTAGCAATGACTGTAGTGATTTTAGGTCACTTTTACAGGACAGAAAAAACAGTTCCAAGCAGGAGACTTGAAGTTTTGAAGAAAGGTTGAGGGAGCTGAACTTGTTTAGCTTGGAGACGGCTCCGAAGAGACCACACTGCGGCCTTGTAGTGCTTGAAGGGAGATAGTAAGCAGCACGGGGAGCAACTCTGTACGCGGGCAGATAGCGACAGGACAAGGGAAATGGCATCAAACTAAAGAGGGGAGATTTAGGTTAGGTGTTAGGGAATAATTCTTTACTCAGAGGTGAGGCACAGCTGCCCAAAGAAGTGTGGGTGCCCCATCCCTGGAAGTGCTCAAGGCCAGGCTGGATGGGGCCCTGGACAGCCTGAGCTGGTGGGGACACCCAGCCCAAGGCAGGGGTTGGAGCTGGAGGGGCACTGAGGTCTCTTCCAACCTAAGCCATTCTATGAGAACCGTTGTAGGAGTGTTGTCCTCACATTAACAGATAAGGAGACGCTGATGTGATTTACACCTTGTTGAGCAAGAAGAGTGTTAATATGTTTTTGTTACATTTTGTAATTTGCTTTTAAATGGCTTTCTTGCTAAGTGTTGAGGAAAAACACATTATAAACTTTTCTATATTATTCATCTATAGCAGATTCTGCTTGCAATATATTTTACTGGTTTACAGTTCATCTTGCTCCTGCAGAAAGAGGGACTTTGTTTGTTTTTAGCAATTATTGTCAAGACCTTATCTGCCTGACATCCCAGCAAGGGGCAGGGAAGTGCAGGAAGTATGATCACTCAGCTAAGGAAATAGGGCTTTGCACACCAGTACCTTGCCATTCTTGAGTTGGGTTTACCTATTACTCAGTGAGATTCAAAGTAAAACGAGGTAGCTTTACATATACAGATTAGCAGGGGAATCACAGGGAGATGTGGACCTGTTGGAGCGTGCCCAGAGGAGGGCCACAGAAATGATGGAACACCTTCACCTTCCCTGTGAGGACAGGCTGAGAGAGCTGAGGCTGTTCTGCTTGGAGAAGGCACCAGGGAGACCTGAGAGCAGCCTTTAAGTATTTAAAGGCAGGCGCAAACTCTTTAGTACTCTCTATTGTGATAGTACAATGAAATGGTTTCAAACTTAAGAGGGGAGATTTAGATTGGATGTATGGAAGAAGTTTTTTACAGTCAGGGCAGTGAAACACTGGAATGGGTTGCCCAGAGAGGTGGTGGATGCCCCATCCCTGGGGACACTCAAGGTCAGGCTGGATGGGGTGCTGAGCAACCTGATATAGTTAGGTGTCCCTGTTCATTGCAGGGGAGTTGGACTAGATGGCCTTGAAAGGTCTCTTCCAACTCACGATTCTATGAAATCTCGCTTGAAAATTCCACTGGTAACAAAATATAGCACTCTGATTATAGGAACTCTTGCAGGATGATAAAGGTGAAAAACATCTTTCCAGCCAGAACCTAGAAGATTATCAAAGGACTGAATACTCATGTCTTGGTGCTATAAACGCATTAGATGTGAGCACATGCAATATTCTGCTTTCCTTTTTGTGTTTAGTTGACCATGCCCTTGCTCGTTTAATAACTGCATACTCTGAACATGGACACAAAGCAGCCAAAATAAACCCACTGTTTGCTGGGCAAGCTGTTATGAATGTAGTACCTGAAATCCAAGAGTTGACTGAAGTTCTTCAAGGGCCTCTCATTACCACAGGTAAATGCTACTCTACCACAGCAAATTTTTGTCATGGATGATTTATTAGGAGGCTGTGTCCTCTGCAAAGGAGCCAAATATTTAGTGGAGGTTCAATCAGTAATGTATTGTTGGATGAAAAATCGTTAACTTCAGCCTACTTACATGTTTGTTGCGCAGATCGTCGTGTAATGAATGGATACCTTCTCACATCTTAGGATACCATGAACGTTTTTAGTTGTACTTAAATCTACTGAGGTTATACATTAATTTCTTGTGTTGCCGTAACATTCTATGATTTAGTGTAGTTTTTGAGATTGTAATGAAGCTGCTGTGGCACTTGATTTTTGTCTCTCACTGTGGCCTTGAATAAATATGTGTCTCTCAGTGCTGCATGTCTTATCCATATACAAAACAAGTGCTTACTAACTTCTGATGCCCATGGGGTTGGAGCTCATTTCTGTGAGCCACAAAATCAGTGCTGTACTAAGTCACAAAAGCAGTGACTTGGTGTCATTCACATTAAAGTCTTTCTGAAAGACATTTTGAGTGCCTTGCAAATAAGCATGAGACCGTTGCGTTAATATAACACTGAAGTATGATTATAAATGGTTTTAAATGAGGGAAAGGAAGTCAAGGGTATGAATTTGTACTCTCAAAATATTAGTGTAATTGCAAGATGCTGGTTTAGTTCTTAGTGCTTCCATCTGTCTCCCCAGAAGGACTAATAACATTTATTTCTGACCAGGGCTTCTCAACATGGGAAAAGAAGAAGCTTCCGTAGAGGATGTGTTGGCTTACCTTGACCATGTGTACTGCGGGCATATTTCCATAGAAACAAGCCAGCTTCCAACCTTGGAGGAGAGAAAATGGTTTACTAAAAGATTTGAAGAACTGAAACAAGAAGCATTTACGACTGAAGAGAAAAAGCACTTGTGCAAACTGATGTTGGAGTCACAGGTACCTTGTTCAACCTTACTCAATTTGATTGAATTCTGGAGTCTGTTGTGGACCTTCTCATGCTCTGGACACTGTCCACACAACAAAGGATTCACTACCCTAAAAGCTTTGACAGCATGTGAGAGGGAAAAGTGCTAGTTTTTCATCAAAGAAGCGTGATACACAAATGCAGGAATCTTCACTGGAGACTATTGCTGAATTTACCTTGAAACATTTAGCAATACCTTTTTAATTTGCATTGATTTGTCTGGAAGTTATTTCTAGGACAATATTTCCAGCCAGATCCAAACTCAAATGGCTTTTAGAACAAATCAGAACATGTATTGTTTGTGATCTATATTTATATCATGTAAACTGTCTGGAGATGCAATGACCTCTTATGAGGAGCGGCTGAGGGAGCTGGGATTGTTCAGTCTGGAGAAGAGGAGGCTCAGGGGAGACCTCATTGCACTCTACAACTTCCTGAAGGGAGGCTGTGATAAGGAGGGGTTTGGCCTCTTCTCCCAGGCAACAAACAGGACCCGAGGAAATGGCTGCAAGTTGTACCAGAGGAGGTTTAGATTAGACATAAGGAAGCACTTTTTCTCTCAGAGCGTGGTCAGGCACTGGAATGGCCTGCCCAGGGAGGTGGTGGAGTCGCCGTCCCTAGCAGTGTTCAAGAGGTGTCTGGATGAGGAGCTACGAGATATGGTTTAGTGCTTGTGGTAGCAACGGTAATGGGAGGACGGTTGGACTAGATGATCTTGTAGGTCCTCTCCAACCTTGTGATTCTATGATTCTATAATTCTATGACCATACAAACCCATGAGTACTAGATCTTAAGAAGTGAGATTCTCTGTGACTAGAGATCTGACAGCTATATATACTGTATACTGAATGTTACTGTTGGGAACACAAGCTTGGGCATACCTCCATGACACTTTGTGCTGTTTTCTTTTCACTCTCAGCCACATCCCTATCTGTTTTACTAGCTTAAAAGCACACAATGTCCCTCAAAGGTTTGAGAGAACAAAACAGAGTTGAACTGAGGTTTTAGCCATGTAGCTCTTCAGCAGAGGAACTTTTGTTCATAGTATGAAGAAGTGAAAGATTAATGGACTTGCAAAGTGTGTAGAGAAAATTTATTCATATATTTCTATACTGTGAAAAACTTTCTTTTTTTCCCCTTCTCTCCTTGCTTTATCCAGAAGGATGGAAGGGTAGAAGAGCAGAACCTGTGAAGGTGTCCCTGTTTCCAGTTTTCCAAGTGGTAGTAGTGTTAAATGTAGTGTGTAACAATGACTAAACAGAAGTATATGGCACATCTTATAATTTTTATTGCCTTCTTGGCAGTTAGAAGATTTTGCTTCTGAGAAAGGAGGGTGAAATCAGGACCCTTAAGAATCACACATTACCCTCAGAATGACCAAAACTGTACTTAAGAGCGTGGAATTGAACCAATGTGAAAAAACACTTCTGTGTGTGATTAGTTTTGTATATATAATTCCTTAGAATTCAGTGTTTCTTAACTGAAAGCTGTTCAGCAATTGGCTTGGATTTTTGGCTGTGGCTCAGTCTTCCCTTCTCAGTTAGTCATCTTTTATTTTCAGTTTTCAGTTGGAAAACACTGCAGACACCTGCAGTGCTTCCAAAACTTTGTCGTTTAAAAGGGCTGTCTAGGAGTTCATGAATGGAGTGAGTGAAGTGGAAACAGTGAAAGGAAAATGAAGTAAATACAGATTCCTTTATTTTCCTTCTCTCAGTAATTATTTTACTTATGTACTAAATATTGTGTCTAATGTAATCAAAGTGAAACACTGTTTCTCTAGCACTTTGCATCTCAGGATAGCTAAGGTTTATGCTGTAAAAGGACACCATTCTTTTAATTTTCACCAAAAAAAGGGAAACTATTAAGGCATTTGTAAGTTGCTCTTGTTTATTTCAGTGTCAATCTCCTTCCATGTTAGGTAGAGCCAGCTTGGTCCTCAATCCTACAGTTTTTGTCCTAAGAGGAAAAAGGCACTGTCTTGTACTCATCATAGCTTCTGATCTTAGACAGTAGGGGTGGAGAATTAGCTGAGATTTTCAAAGGCTGTGCTTACATAGGTACAAATATAAATGATATTTCCATTTTACAGATGGAAGACTGCTGCTTAAAATTGCTTAATACTGAAGTTCCCCTGTTTTTAATAGGAGTTTGATCGCTTCTTAGCCACAAAGTTTGCTACAGTGAAGCGATATGGTGGTGAAGGAGCGGAGAGCATGATGGGCTTCTTCCATGAATTGTTTAAGATGTGTGCATACAGTGGTGTGACAGATATCATTCTCGGAATGCCTCATCGTGGAAGACTTAATCTTCTCACAGGCTTGCTACAGCTTCCACCAGAGGTAAAGGATTCACAGTCTTACTGGAAGTTTCTATGTGTCTGGTTTATTTGCAATAAATATATAAACTAAATGTCTTGTGAATGCTGGAGCAGTGAAAAAAAGTTACCTTTGTGAGAGTGTATTCCCTTCATATCAGTACCTCTGCCAGACTTCCCTGGGAGAGTGGTAAGAGAACTCTATGAAATGGGTTTATGTGTTGGTATTTGAGGCATCCTGGCTGTCTCAAGAGTGGGAGAGAGTCTAATTCTGGGAGCGTTTTTCTTTTATTGTGTCAATTAATCAGAAAAGAAATTTAAACAAGTTTGTTTCCGTGCAGCTCATGTTCCGTAAGATGCGTGGTTTGAGTGAGTTTCCAGAGAATTCAGCAGCTATTGGGGATGTTCTCTCCCACCTGACATCTTCTGTGGATCTTGACTTTGGTTCGCACAGGCCTGTGCATGTCACCTTGCTGCCGAACCCCTCGCACTTAGAAGCAATCAATCCAGTGGCCGTGGGCAAGACACGAGGAAGACAACAGTCTCTGCTCGATGGAGATTACTCCCCAGAGAGCTCTGCACAGCCTGGAGACAAAGTTATTTGCCTGCAGGTATTTTGCTCACAGCTTGTAGCTGCACTCTGTGTGACTTCCTAGACCAGCATGTGAACAGAAATGGTGTATACAAAAATACCAAACAAAAACGAATTAATGTAGAATATGAGGAACTGGGATCCTCTTTATGAAGTAAGTGAAGGGAAAGGAAGACATCTGGGTGCCATATATGACAGTATTGACTTTTAAACAATTCCGCTTTCTAGATTTCCAAAGAAATTATTCAGCTTCCTTCCTTGATTTTTATACCCTGCGCTGAGAGCCACTTCTGCTTTAAACCATTTAAGCTATCACTGCTAGCCTTCTTTTAATTAAATGGCTTTTGAGAAGAGCTAACCAGAAGGTTGAAAAATATACAGAAGGGCTTAGAATTTTGTCATTTCATCGTGGTACTGTTGAAATAAGTCTTTTTGTGCTTTCTGGAATCAGTTTTACTCTTTTTTTTTTTTTTTTTTTTCCCCCAGTTTCTTTTCCACTTCTTTTCCTAGCGTGTCTGCTCTTGTCTCTGTTTGATAAGGTGGGGGTAGCTATGAGTCATGGTTCACCGCTATTTAACTCTCAGCAAATAGTGCAGCAAATCCTATGGTGACTGGCTTGCTGTTGTTGAGTGGTCAGTGAGTTGGTACTTACTGATGCAGGTTTGCTGTAGCTGTGATACTTGCAGTCACCAAAGCACTGATGGGTCAATTTAAGATATTGTGGGTCTGTTCCAAGTAGATCAGGCAATCATGTACAAATCATGAAAACAGTCGATTGAAAGAGGTTAAGAACTGGACCCAGCAGTAGGTATTGCATAGTGAGTTACTGTTTCCTCAGTGCTGCTGTTCCTCCAATGTTCTCTCAAATGAGACTTTTCCACCTTCTTCCCTAATGCAGGTTCATGGTGATGGTGCTTTCTCCGGGCAGGGGATTGTTCCTGAAACACTGACCCTCTCCAGTCTACCACATTTCAGAGTTGGTGGGAGCATCCACTTGATTGTTAATAACCAGCTGGGCTACACCACTCCTCCAGAGCGAGGACGATCATCATTGTACTGTAGTGACATTGGTACGTATCAGAAAGGATAAGGAAGGCTTTTTAACACCGGTGGGAACATTTGCTATTGCAGTGGGATTTTATAGCAAATGATATCAACACTAGGGAATTATATTAATCTGTATTTCTTTGGATAATAGAATATCAAATCAAATTATTACTGATTATTGCCTCCTACTAGCAAAAATTCAGATGCTAAAAGTATTCCCTTTCCTATCTCCTCTGGGGTAAAGACTAACTACCAAGGGAAAACCCTGTCGTATTTTTACAGGATGTAGTAAAATATTTGCAAGACTTACATGAATTCTTAATAATAATTTCGTTTAATTTCTGCCATGTTGTTGACAGCTTTTAAAAATGTGTTGTGATGGAATATGTAATAGGTGTGTTTTCAGTATATCTTTTTAACTTCAACAGCTTCTCCTTCATTTTACTGGTTTGTTTGTTATCAGGTGAACTTGTTGAGCTTTTAGTTGAAAGGTGAGACTTGTGCCATTTCTAAACTTAAACTTGGAAGGCCTTTGGCTTTGGACTGGTCTGTCTTAATGATAAACAGATGTATTGCAATTGACCAGACCACAGACACAGCAGTTAGTTCCACTGTGTACGTTTCGTAGAATTTAAAATACCCTAGTGTATATGTATAAGATTTAATGTCAGGTATTTGTCTTATGGCTTCATGAAACCAGGCAAGTAGAATCATTAAACCTGTGTATAGTCATTATTATGACTTCTTTTTTTCTCCATTCTTAGTGTTTCTTTCTTCTTACCTAGTTAATAAGGGGTGTCTTACCCATTTGGACTTCAGGATTTTGTTAGGGAGGAAATATGATATTGGTCATGAGTGAACCATCTTAATTTTCCAGTATTTGGGTAGTTAGATAGAAGAAGAGCACTCCATTGCTGAGAATATTTAAGTCCAAAGTCACAGAATTCACAAATTGCCATACAGAAAAATATGTTAAGACATCTGGATTTTGCAGTGTTCTCTTTAATGGGAGCTCTCTTTCTGCCTGCTAAATGGCCAGAATGAATGTTAACAAGCAAAAACATTTTGTCCTAGTGGACAAAGCTGGACATGAGCCAACAGTATGAGCTTGCAGCCTGGAAGTTCAACTAGATCATCTTTAAGGTCCCTATCAACCTAAGCCATTCTGTGATTCTATATGAATTCATAGTAGTAATAGTGAAGAAAGAAAGCTCAGTTTTAATTTGACAGAATCAATCAAGTAGTTCTTCATTCCCTGAGGACTTTCTGCTCTCTTCTCGAGAGGTAGGAACTTACTGCTGATAAAGAAGCTGTGTTCAAACTATGACAAATACAACAGCTTGAGCCAATTGCACTTTCTTTCAGGGATGACTCCTACTCCTTGCTCCAGTTGTCATCACAAAGAACATCTTTTGTAGATTTAAGTATGCTGAGCACTAGTGCCTGTAGTTTTCTGCTGGATAAGTTTGTGTCCATTTTCCTTGGAGAGGGGTTGAGTGTGATTACCCCTAACTATGTTTTGAATCCCCGGGCAGGTAAAATTGTTGGATGTGCAGTTATCCATGTCAATGGGGATGATCCTGAAGAAGTTGTCCGTGCCACACGACTGGCAGTCGAGTACCAACGCCAGTTCCGCAGGGATGTGATAGTAGACTTGCTGTGCTACAGACAGTGGGGCCACAATGAACTTGATGAGCCATTCTTCACCAACCCTAGCATGTACAAAATCATCAGGTAAGAGTAACACCACCTGATGGGAGAACCCAAAGTGTGCTTTTTATACATCTGGTCAGTAATGCCCACTACTCTAACAGGAATCTCTGTATACAAGAGATCCTTTTGCCATATTGTCAAATGTTAAGTGTAGTTAGACTGCCAGCAGTCCCTAACTAAGGTCTCATAACATGTTAATAAAGATAACCACTAGTGTCAATTCTTGAATATGCATTTTGATGCCTCTTGAAGAACAATTTTGCATATAGCCCTTGGATTTCAAATTCTTGATTGCTCATAATCAGAAGGCAAAGTTGTCTACTGTGTGCCAGAGGGAAGGGTAGGTTATGTGAGAGAACAAGCAGGAAGCCTGTACAATATGTTGTCTTTTTGCCTGTTCCAGCGGGTCCTGCTCTTTACAAGCATCTTGATAAATGTAGATTCCATCTTGATCCCCCCCCAAAAAATATTGATCAATGAATTCTGGTATTTTAAGTGGAACGTTTATGGAAATGGGTGCCTCAATTCTCAGCTAATCCTGAAATCCCACCGTCAGTTTGTCAGAAGAACAATGCATGATGGCACAAGGCCAGTCTGAATGAGAGGATTTCATGACTTTTACCTGTAACTGCCAGCAATAAAACACTATCTTAAACGAAGGACTGTAAAACATGAATCCAAGAGAATTTTTGTTATTCTGGAAATGCCAGGAAAGAAAACTTGACCCAAATGAGTATTATGCACTATGTCATCATTTATGTTGGTTTTCCATTGTACCCAACAGGAAGGAAGGTGGTATTTCCCTGTTCTGAAATGACACTTCTCAGGCTTGATGTCTATGGGGTTTGATTCCCTCCCCTACAGATCCCGTAAGAGCATCCCAGACACATACGCAGAACACCTTGTAGCTGGTGGGCTCATGACTGATGTTGAAGTATCTGAGATAAAGACGACCTACTATTCTAAACTGAACGATCATCTTGCCAACATGACTTTGTATAGTCCACCTCCTACCAACCTGCAGGCTCACTGGAAAGGTTTGGTTGAACCTTCTGCTAAAATCACCACTTGGGACACAGGTATGCCAATACCACTCCTGCAGTTTATTGGAGTCAAGTCTGTAGAGGTGCCTGAAGAGCTCCAGATGCATAGCCATCTTCTAAAGACATATGCACAGGTCAGTAGAGCATAAAGATACTTAAATATCTGACCGTTTACAGAAGGCTGCCAATTAAAGAACAGCACAATCTTCCCTAGGAAAAACAGTTTCTTCCCTTTTCCAGACTGGGATTATGCCATTTTTCACCTGGATTTGAAGAAAAATATCTTCTCCCCATATCTAGCCATATACTTAATTCTTAGTTTAACAATATTTTGTTATGCTGAAGAAGCAGCCTGTAGAAAATACAGTTTGTTGTTCATACAAAGAATATGTCAGTATAATAAATGACTGTCATTTAAACTTTGAGTACTTTACAGGAGAATGAATCAGGAAATTTGTAACATAAGCAGTTTGTTAAGCTAGGAATGCACATGTTTAGGTATTTTTATATAAATGTGTACACAAGTGTCCAAGTTTGAAAGTTGCTGTATTTCATAAGTAATAAGATTTTGTGCAATAACAAGATTAGTTTGGTTTTGTGAACGTTTCACTTGGGTCAGTGATGACCATGGGCTGATGTCTGGTCAACAGCCATGAGTTGAATATTGAAAAAGACTGAAGTCTTCCCAGCCCAAGGCAAGAACAGCAAAGCTACAGCTCAGAATGGGAGAATTCTGGAGACTGAAAATACTTGCACCTGGAAACTTTCAGCGCTATATCAAAAGTTTGTCAAGAGTTTCTTTCTGCTGTCCTCAGGTTTTTAGCATTTTTAGACTAAGATCTAATCTGTCAATCCACAGTTTGTTGACTAGGAAGGGAATATGTGGGCTGTACATGGTTTTGTGTTCTGCAGAGCAGCCTTCTTCAGGATGTGCTGAAATAAGAATGCATGTTATTTAAAACCAACCAAAGTTGGCTGCAGGAAAAACAGTACTTCTCTCTGTAGATTTTTGTTTTGTTTTGTTCACTTCAATCTATGCTACAAGGCATACAGATTGGGGAAGGCAAAATAGTAATTTTTTTCCTTGTTTAATTGTTTAGTCAAGAGTTCAAAAAATGGAGGAAGGAAAAAAGCTGGACTGGGCAACAGCTGAAACTTTAGCATTTGGTTCCCTGCTGAGCCAAGGTAAGAGGCAACTAGATAGCAAAAATATTTTGTTGTTTGCTTTTGATGCCAGTAAAGTATAACATTAGACATTTAGGTATTCCTAAGTCCAAAGGTTGACGTGATGAATACATATGACAATTTATATGGCAGTAAGAGAAGGTAAATATGAATCCTGTATGTTACTATTATCTGTAGATTGGATAATAAATGTCTTTAATGAATTATTGTTTCTTCCCACCCCGTCAAGAAGACAGTGCTTAGTGCTGAGCATGTGAGCAAAGCATGTGACTTCAACTGGGCCTCCTATACTCCTACCTCATGTAGTGTGTTTCATGCTATGATTAATTTTCCTTCTTCTCAAGTCTAAATTGGTATCTCTGTTCACGTGTGATACAGGATGCCCATATTTTACACTCCAAAATAATTTTTGACTGGAAGGAGGAGAAATGAGACGTGAGCATCTCTGCAAGTTGGAGGGGAAATTCAAGAAAGGACTTAACAAGAAAAGTGACATTTTTGGAAGCGGGGACTTATTTTTCTGTGTATTTTCTTGTATGATTTACTAAACCAGTGTTTTGCTTATTGCTTGGAAAGGGTTTAACATCAGACTAAGTGGACAAGATGTTGGCAGAGGAACCTTCAGCCAGCGACATGCGATGTTGGTTTGCCAAGAAACAGATGACACCTACATTCCTCTGAATCATATGTCTCCAGACCAGAAGGGTTTCTTAGAGGTAGGTTCTGTGGTACATGAGACAACCTTCTTCAAGTTGTGCTGAAGGAGAGCGTATTTTAAAGCTGGTGAGGTGTATGTATGTAGCCTGGCAATCCTCAAATATGGGGGCCTGAAACCTACCTGGATTAAGGAGAGACTAGCAAAAGGCAGATTACTGGTTTAAGTTGAGCTGTAGCAAGTTTATACTTGTAGTGCATGGTTAGTTACCCTCCTTAACAAGGAATTCTGCTTTTCCTTAAGAGATCATCTATTATTCTTCTTCCCTCGGTATCTTGATTCAAAAGCAAAAAAGATGTGACCATGAGTTGTCTTTTGGAGTGCATGTCCTCAGAGTGCCTAGCACTAAAGTGCGGGCTTCCAGAAGTTCTTAACCTTAGGTTGTTATAGAATCGTAGAATGGCTTAGGTTGGAAGGGACCTTAAAGATCATTGAGCTCCAACCCCATCTTTCTCACCTGTCCCTCCAGACAATTTCCTTTGTTAGGTGAGTAACAGTCCCTTGTCTGAGGAAGCTGTGCTTGGTTTTGAATATGGAATGAGTATTGAGAGTCCTAAGTTACTGCCAATTTGGGAAGCTCAATTTGGAGACTTCTTTAATGGAGCCCAGATTATATTTGACACGTTCATCTCTGGAGGTGAGTGTACAAGAAGCTAATATATTTACAATGAATTATTTATATTGTTAGAAAATCCTTCAGCTTTGCCCATAAAAGGGCAATGTGTTGAGAAGAATTCTGTTTTCTCAAGAAGCCTTGTGTGCTTGCCTATGGGAACCCAACTTCTATGCAGTTTTTCTCTGATGGCATCCCATCTGAAATGAAAGGCCCCATCCTTGGCAGGAGATAGTCATTCTACATGGACAGTTGGTGTTAACAACCTTTCTTCTCCTTTCTCCCTCTTTATTTTACGGCATGTGCACATATATTTGGTAGCTTGTTAGGATGTACCTTTCCTTCATGAGGCATCTCTTAAAATTCCTGGAGCAAGACAAAGCAAACAAACAAGAAAAAAACCCACAAAAAAATGCTCAGTTTGACTAACACATTTTCTGAATACTCAGAGCAAAAAGACTTTTCACAGGTGGAACATACTGAGGAAGTGCTAAGATTAATTTCTAGAGTGGGATTCCTTGTGTGTGGGGTCCACAGTGTTGGTATCTAGCCTCGGTTAGGCCTCTGCATTCAGTTCTTAATCATTTATGGGAATTGTTAAAGACCTTGTATATCCCACTCATCCTCAACAGGTATTTAAGGGCAGGATTAATTGCTTTCTGGATTTGACTGTAATCTCTTAGCCTGGGAAGCTATCCTCTTGCAAGCACTGCTGTATTAGCTAGAGCTGGCTGACAGGATGCTGCCTGCTTCATACTTGCACAGGACTGAATTATAAGATGTACAGAAAATATGCAGTGAATTATGCTTAGAGGTCTTACTGAGGAGATTTAGCAGTGCCAATGCTTGTTAATGAGGAAGACAATGCTGCTAAGAGAATTTTTGCATAATTTGGTGATGTTTCTGACAGAGTTTTAAAAGTTTCACTGTTTGATGTGATGCCGTAAGTTTTCTGAAAGCCTGAAATTATATGAGTATTTCAGAAAGTTCAGATCATCTTTTGTGTGCCATTTCATAGTTGTGAATCTCACCACTAAATACAGCTATGTGTTTCAGGGCTGTACTTAACGATGTGGAAATTCAGCTATGTTCTATTTTCCTGAGTAGTTCATGCAAAGTACTAAGTTTTTTAGGGCTTTATGTTCTGTTGAAATATTTTTTTTCCTTCTTTCTCATTCTGTGTTTTTAGGTGAGGCCAAATGGCTTCTGCAGAGTGGGATAGTAATTCTTCTTCCCCACGGCTACGATGGTGCAGGCCCTGAGCACTCGTCCTGCCGGATGGAACGTTTCCTGCAGGTACCCTGCCTCACCTCTCAGATTCACATGTTCCCCAGCCAGTCCTATGGGAGTTCTGTTGCAAAATGGCAAATTCACGATGAATCTGTAGTGACAGCAGAAGCTGGAGACAGGATCGTATAGCAGGAATGGGCTGGTCTGAAAGTGGAGAAGTAAAGGGAACTGCGATGAGGAGGCGCAGGTCTGGAAGTGGTGAGGAAGGGGTTTTGGTTTAAATGTTACAACAGCTCTAGTGCAAGGCTCTGACTGAACTTTGTAATAAGTGCTTGTTGTTCCCGTTAGGTCTCTCTCATCTGCCCAAGTGAGTGTGAGGCAATGTGAAAGTTTGTAATGTAAAATTTCATAGTGTTTGTGAAAGCCTCACACCCTCTGCATATGTGCTTTGGTACTGCCTGCTGTCTCTTTTCTGATTGTCACTCTTCAGCAATGTCAGTGTACCACAGAATGAGTCCGGTAGCAAGATAGAATTGCTGTACTGCAAATAGCAGGCCTCTAATGGAACTTCTTACATAAAGCATGTTGGGGTTGCCACTGGAAACAGGCAGCCACCCTCTTCTGCAAGCTACTCACAAATGTTCCCGACATGCATAGAGCATACAAGCAGAATGCTGGGCACTTAAGTAACAGTAAGGAAATTCGTTGCACAAAGAAAAGATATCTGTTGTACCATTGTGACTGTAGTAAGTAAATGAAAGCTTTTTTGACTGGGTAATGGTTTAGGGAAAAATTTGCAGCATGCTTAGTGGTGCTGTCATTCTGATGGAGTGGTCATGACCTTCAACTGTTAGAAGAAGTGTCGTGGCTTGGTTACAGTGTAGTTAAGAGAGGCAGTTCAGATATAATGGTACTGAGTAAATGCTAAAGGCTTTCATTCTCTGAAATTGCTCTTCCCTAGCAATCGGTGTTTTAATTGGGATATTTGCTCTTCTATTCTTATACTAGTAAAGTGCCTTATGTGCCTAGACACTTGCGCATTTGTATTACTGCTTCCTTCTTGACAAAATGCTGCTGTGTTCCCCTTAGATGTGTGACAGCTCAGAAGAAGGAGTTGATGGGGACCAAGTGAACATGTCAATTGTGCATCCCACCACCCCAGCACAGTATTTCCATTTACTCCGGAGGCAAATGGTCCGAAACTTTAGGAAGCCTCTCATTGTTGCTTCTCCGAAGGTGTTACTCAGGCTCCCTGTAAGCTGGAAAACTTTATCTTCCTTTTTCTTTTTTTTTTCCTTCTCTTCTGTGTTCTTGTAACCTTTTTCTTTGTTTTCCTCTGTGTTCTCTGCCCGTTTTAGGGTCAAATCAATGGGGTTTTGCCTGTTTGAGGTCCAATAGGTTGAGGGTTAAAGGTGGGTGCATGTGAGCCCAACAAAGGATTGATTCTTGGTCCAGTGGTGTTCTTTAGAGTGTTACCATTCTGTCTGTCTTCTGTGGGAGGGGAAATGGGAGGGAGAGGAAAGACTGTACCTCTTATAGTTAACAAAACCCTGCCTCCGAATCATATCCCCAGCTTTGACTGAGATAAAAGGCAGCCAGGTTTGGTAACTTCCAACTCTTCCCCGTTTAGGCTGCTGTATCAAGTTTTGAAGAAATGGCTCCGAGAACAACATTCAAACCTGTCATTGGTGACTCCTCAGTAGATCCTAAAAGGTAACTCTACTTTCTTACAAGAAAAGCTCAGAAAGGAAGCCCTGTCCCTTTCTGCTACCTACCAGCTCAGGTTTGAGGTGATAAAGAAGTGACTGTTGGGGTAGGGGAAATACCTGCATGATGGGTGACTTAGGGTTTACTCGTTTCTCTCCTTTTCCTCTGCTTCCTTGTTGGTAGTAAAGATAACTGTCTGCATAATAGTAAAGTGCTCAGATTTTCAGCCCTTCCCTCCAAAGGGAGTCTGTTACACTAGTTGCTAATCTGATGGATTAGTGAACCATGCCCATTAGTTAACTTCATTGGGAGCAGCTGTTATGTGAAGAGATGCAGAATTTTTGTTCTGCTGTTGGGATGCTTGAGCTGATGAAGTGAAATTAGGGCGATAACAAATCTGCGTGTGTGTAGTGTCGTCTTCTCTTTTGATACTATTTTAGAGAGTCCTGTTCACATGAAGCAGTTCAAGCCTTTTCTCTCTTTCTCTCCTTCTTACTTAGTCCCTGTCCTGATAGTACTCAAGTCTGTCAGCATCTCAAATGTTTGCATTCTTGCCCACAATCACAGTTGGCTGTATCATAGCATCTTGGTTTTGTAAGTGGAATGGCGAGGCACAAAGTGTAGGGTTTCTCTTACTGCCTTTGTCTAGTAAGCTTAGGCAAATAAGACCTCTCTGCTGGAAACTATTGCATGTATCCTAGGGGTGGTTCCTCTTAGGTCTGGAAGAGAATTGTCCTCTGGGATTTATCCTCTACAGAGGGAGCACAGATGGCTAGCTTTGACTAGGTTTTTAATTTTAAGGCAAAGTTAACGTTGAAGAAACAAGACTTTTGGGCTCTGGCCTATTGTGCCCAGGCATTAGTTAGTCTACTGTTGGATGAGAGTGGGAGAGAAGGGAAAGCAAAGGAGAAAATATGGTTTAGGGTAGTAATTTAGTTCAGTTAAATTGTCTTTAAAGTTTGGCTGGTTGTTTTTGTTAAAGGTGTGAAACTGTTCTGCATAGAGTTTCTGTAAAACACTGAACTTGGAAACACTCTTATTTTTCTTTAGTGTCACCCACGTGGTGTTCTGTTCTGGTAAGCATTACTATGCTCTGGTGAAGCAAAGAGAGACACTAGGAGAAAAACAACACAACACAGCTATTATAAGACTTGAAGAACTGTGTCCTTTCCCACTGGAAGCTCTGCAGCAAGAGCTGAGCAAATACAGCCATGCCAAAGGTAAGCAAATTTTTACCTTTCTGTTTCTGGACTCTTTGAAATCTGTTGCTTTCCTTCTAGGATGAAGAGCTGAAGTGGTGTTTTCTTCTTTGTTCTTCCCACTATCCATTCCTATACATTTAATGTTTCTAGAGTGGGATGATAAGAATGTTTACCACTTGTGCTAAAAGAGTTGTTCTCTCTGCTGTTGTTAGCTTCTGTAAATCACTACTAAAAAACAGTGTGAGTATACTCCAATGGTGGACATGCTTTTGGTTTGACTGCAGCAAGGTGTGACCTGCAGTGAATTCAGTCTGTCAAGATACCATTTCAAAGACAGTGCCAAAGCCAAGAAAAAAAAAAAAAAAAGCAGAGGTGCAACAACAACAAAATGTTTTCTTGAGCTGCTGAAAAGATGTGCCTTTGTAATGTACCCTTATCCTTTCTTTAGTCTTCATCTGGAGTCAGGAAGAACCACAAAATATGGGTCCTTGGTCCTTCGTGTCACCACGGTTTGAAAAGCAGCTGGGAGTTAAGGTAAGATGTCCCCGTGATGCTCTGGGCTATAAAATGCAGTTCGAAGCTATTGACTGCAGAATTCTGTGATGCTTAGACATAAAACTGGTCCTAATGCCTAAACTGCATGTTCTAATTTCTTAGCTTTTTATAGAGCCCTTTACTATCAGTGAGCAAGCCTGGAGCTCTTTTACCAGGTGTTTAGTCTAAACAGACAGGATGATGAAAGATTCCAGATAGAAAACAACGTATTTAAGGTGTCACAGCGAGTAGGAAGAGAATCTGAAGCTGCTGTTTGCTGTGGCAGATCATGCATTATGATGTTCTTGGAAATGAAGTCTTCAGGAAATGGAGGATAACTTCCTGTAGTACTTCCAGCTGGAACTGCATAGTTAGGGATCACCATGGAATCAAAGAACCTCAAGATGTGGTTCTGTATTTGTGCTTCATTAATCACTTCCTCCTGGCTCTCATTTCAGCTCCGTCTTGTGAGTAGACCTCCTTTACCAGCCCCAGCAGTTGGCATTGGAACCCTGCACCACCAACAGCAGGAAGACATTCTTACCAACACATTTATCTAAATTTTCAATGGACAGACTACTCCTGCAGTCAGTCATGTTGGTTGCTTCTTCCTGTGAAGAACAAAAGCCAGATCCTTAGGACTCAATTCTCCAAAACAGGGAAAAAGAATGGAACAAGTTCTGTAATGGTAAAGCAATTTTTTAATGTAGGGGCGTACCTAAGAGTGAGAGCTGATGCCTGTTACTCTAGGTGGTTCTTGTTCCTTTTTAGTATTTTCTACATGAGATTTTTTAAAGGTTTAAAAAACAATGCAGTGCAGGGGGCAGGTCAGTGAGATGGGTTCAAAATACCTTGTATCAGGATGCTTATCCACACTGTGCCCAGTTCCCTGGTAATGGTGCATAATGGTGCACATGTGGAAATGGTTTCTTGTTTCCACAGAGGTGTTAGTGCTGTTTGGTTGAATAAATGCTTCTCTGTGCCTGAGAATGAGCCATTTCTATAGCAGAGCATTGTGGATTTTCTTTTCTTTTCTTACAGACCTGAAATTAAATCTGATGCAATTGTTATTTGACAGCGAGAGTCATTAAAGCCATATTCCTGTGGGACTTTACAGGATGACCCCTTTGGGCACTACTATCACATCCAGCTTGCAGAGTGGGAGGCATGCTGTATGAGCCTCACTGCCTTATTTTAGAGCCATGTTTTGTATAGGCCAAACCAGTTTCTAGAGGCTTCCTTGCAAAGGGATTCTGTCTCCTGCCCAGGAAATTCTTCTCAGGGCTCCTCCTGAGTTTATTTGTTGTTTCTGAGGGCTTGCTTCTGCTCAGTTTCTTCTTCTGTGGTCCCTAGTTCTCACACACAGTCTTACGCTGTAAGAAGGCTGAAGTTGTGACCAAGAGCAACAGAAAGTCCAAAACTGTGGCAAGTAAAACAGAAAAATGACATAGGCTGTAAAGAGTTCAAGGGACACATGCTGAAAGCTGTAATAGTGAGGCCCCTTTCAAATATACTAGAAGCTTCAAGGGTGAGGGATGGGAGAATCAGAAAGTCAAAGGAGCTCATTAAAAAAAAAAAATCTTCTGTATCAAAACAACAACAATCTCATGACTTATCTTGGTTTTGTTTTCTCTTTGTGTGAGTTCCCGTTTGGAGGCCTGTTGGGAGCAAAAGGCTTTTATTTGCAGTGAAAAAAAGTGACTAAAACAGGCTATAGAAGAAATAAGTGAAATAAATTGAAGTAAATGACAGAACAGGAGGATAATCATCCAAGTTTTCTGAAAGAGCTCAAACAGATACAGGTGTTCAAGCCACGTGAAGTTCCCAAAATGCAGCCAGCAGACAAAAAATCTTGTGAGAAAATGGATGTGTTTGCAAAGTGATGTATGTTTATTTTAAAATAATATGGTTTACCACCTTCTAATATATTTATTAGCTAGGAAAAAGTGAGTGAGAAACTGAAGTAGAGGACTTGACTATGGTCAGGTATTAGAATTCTGTCTCCTACTTGTTAATTTGAAGCCTTATGAAGAAATAAAGTAACCTTTAAAGGATACCTTATTCCTTCGCTTGGAGTAGTGTAGACCTTGGAAGTGTGTACAGTTTAACAGTGTTTGAGTCATCTTTCAATTGAATGGTTAAGGTTATTTCTGCATGAAAGGAAAACCTTTACAAAGGGAAAAGCTAATTCTAACTCAAAATCCTCAGTGTCAGAGAAGAAACCTAAACACCACAGAATGCAGTAAGCACAGGAGTACCTTGTGCTTCTACAGTGCCAGTTTGAAGGTTTCTGGAAATTTTCTCATTGTGCAGAGAGAAAGGAAGGCTGGACATCTTGATGTTGTTTTTTTTTTCCCTCTAGTGGGTTTCAAATGTTTTATTTTTTACAAAAACAAAACAAAACAAAAAGAAACAACAAAAAAAAAACCCAAAAAACATCAGAGTTTACAGTATTCTTCATATGATGATAAATAATAACTCTCACAAAACAAAAAGGCAGAGCTCATCATCAGGTTTGATGGGGCTTTGAGCAGCCTGGTCTAATGGAAGGCATCTCTACCCATGGCATGTGGGTTGAAATGAGATGATCTGTAAGGTTCCTTCCACCCCAACCCATTCTATTGATGCAGGTGTGTGGTCTGTTGGCTTTGGAGAACCTCTGCTCCAACAACACGTCAAGGTGAGCAGAAGAGGAGAGAGACAGCAACACTGAGTAGAGATCAGCTGAACCCTCACATGCAAGGAGTGACCACAAGACTTCCCCTTCTTCTCACTGCTTCTCCTGAAACCCAGCTTCTCCCTCTAACTAGAGTAATTCTCCTTTCCCCCACAGATGTGGGGACTTGTTGTCTAGTTAGAAGACTAGTGCAGGTATCAGCTAGAGCTCCACAAAGGATTTGTAGGGTCTTCCTTAAGGCTCTCTTCTACTACTGTTCTTTTCCTTCTGCTTGTGTGACTTTTCCAACTTAATGCATTTTGAAGAAATGCTGAAAAAGCCATTTGCCTGCTTGTTCCCAAACTGTCCTCCACTCCCTGTGAGTGAGACATGTCTGCAGCCAAATGCTCTGCACCTCATCAGTCAGAGTGCAGCTCCTGGCATTCCCTGAGGGGAGATTTCAGCATAGGTGTCATCTGGGAAAATAAATCAGTCTTTTTTGGATAGCAACAGATAAAAGACCATAACATTGAAGTTAATCAGGAGAATAATGAAGATAGATGGCAAAAGGAGGTAAAAGCTGCCTGGACCAGCCCCCCTCCTGCTGCCCTGAGGCAGCTCGCCCATCACCAAAAGGTTTTTCCCATTTCCAATCTTGTTGGCAGTGTGAAATGAGCACCTTCCCCACTCCTCCCAAAGTTTTTTGGGAGTGTGCTTGAATAAACCAAACCTGCCATGCACAGAAGACCTTTAGGAAGAAGCAAGTGGAGTTTAACCAAGTACAGCACTTCTACATGGAAAACAGTGGTATGTCAGGAGGGGTAGACTGCAGGCACGGTTTGCATTTGCCTGGTGGAACAGCTCCCAAAAGCTGCTCTGAGGGACTGTTTGATACCTTCCCCTAGCTAACCCGCACATTCATTCATTAACTCTACATGACCCAGAAGCAACCTCTGTAATCTCTGTGCTGTCTGTTTCACGTAACTTCTTCAGCACATCCATCATGGTGGCATGAGGTCATGTTTCTTCCACTTTATTCTGGGAAACTGCACAACTTTTTAGGCTTTGTGTAATCAAGATACATTCTGGTTTAAAATTCTGCTCAGAGATTTCCAGGGATTTCTTACTATGGTTCCTGGGCAGTATACTCTTCCATGTAGAAATCACTTTTGCATTGGATCTGGAGCTCTGCCTGTCCTTTACTCCTTACTGTTTTTATCCTTGAATATTATCTACTAGCAGCTGTACTTTCACAGGGGTATGGTTTCATTTTATCTGGATGAGGGAAAATACTTGGGGTATATACTTTGGTTTCTCAGAGACCCTGCCCAAAAGGGCAATTGACATGCTTGGTACTTTTTGTATAATTTACTTCTCAATACTCTGCTCACAAAGAACTTCTCTATCAGTAAGCAGAAAAAATGAGGCAGAAAAGCAATGCTGCTTTGGCTGCAGCTGTATCTAGGAAAGTTATATGGCACAATCATCAGCTTTGACTCCAAATCGACAATAACATTAAAAAAAAAAAAAAAAAAAAAAAAAAGACATTTTCTCACTATGACAATACACACGGGCAGAACAGACCCAGCATTTTGAGTTGCACATTGCCTGAACCTGACCCCATTATACACCACTCACACAGAGGCAATGCAGGTTTATCTAACCAAGTAAAGGATGCTTGAGTGTTCAGAGACTGTTCTATCCTCCCTTTGGGAGCACTGTTACTGTGTAGTGCTGCTTGGTTAAATGCCCCCAGCCCAATGTTGCTGTGCCAGGGTAGGGAAGAGATGGCTTTGACTGCACTCTCTTAGGTACTGCTGATATAGAATTATCTGCAGAATACTGCTGTTTTGTGATGGCTAACAGCTACCAGGAGCAACACAAAGCCCATGCTGAGTTAGGCATTAACACCGTTCCCCCACTGATTTTGGATATACACAAGGCTGTTTTCCTCCTGTGTGCTGTGCTCAGCTCTGCATGCAGACTTGGCTCGCCTTGGACGAGTGCTGGTTTGCTTTTGCAGTTCTGGGACTAGCTGCCTTTAGGGGGCTTCAATGCGCCCTTGTTCAGACTGGATACCCGCCCCTCCAAAATGCTGGGCAGTGAAGGAAGCTCTTGGGTTTACACCTGATAGAACACTTATACAACTTCTGCAGTGATAATATTGATAAACTTATCTTGCAGTGTCTTAGCTGGGAAGGTGTCCTATAGCAAAAGCAGGGAATTTGTAAATCTGCACACTGTACTAAAAAAAAAATAATGTGAGTGAATAATTGAAAAAGGATGGGTTTGGAAAGGGAAAAAGAGGGGAAAGGAGGGCAGAGGAGAAACCTGTGTTACCAGTAGCTCCTGTAAAGCAATCAGAGGAAAATGATATACTCAATTTAAAATAATTTCAGAAAAGGGGGCAGAAATCTTGAAAGCTTCAGATGAGGGTGCTGCTTGACAAGGGGAACAAGTTCCTTGTGCAGGACATACAATTCAGGAAAGTGCCAGATAAAATGGTATACAAGTTGGGTGAGTGGTAACAGAGTAGGGCCCAGCCCTTGGACAAGAGAAATTTCTGGGTTATTAAAAAAAGCAGAAATGAAGCTCTACTTGCTGTTAGTAAAAAAGCTAACTAGAAAGAGCGGAAGTGTTACAGCACTTGTGCATTGTGGCACATGGAATGAAATGAGGTAATGACTGAGAAGGACATGTTAAGGATTTTTAGTTGGAAGTGCAAGACTGAAAGGAAAAATAAAGACATTGAAGGAAAGAGGTGTTAAGTTGAGCAGCTCACTGAAGGCAGCAGTAACTCACTTAAAGGAAGAAAACATCAGAAAAAAAATTTAGAACAAATATTTTAGTAACAGTGATGTTCTTTTATGATTTAAACCAGACTAGCCTTAATTTTGAAGCCTTAAAGTTTTGAATGCCATAGTAGTATTAATTTGGAATAAGCAAAGAAAACTTATTTTTTAAAAAAACTTCAGTCACTGGTAACCCACTCACAGATGATGCTGTAGTATTGCCTCAACGGTGCATCTGTGTTAGGGTAGATCAAAGAAACCTCCTGGCTCTTTCATCAACCTTCAGAAAAAATGGACCCGTAACTTACAGGTGTGCAGGTTTGCTAAGAGCAAGCCAGTCATCTGGAACTGATAAGTACAGCTAAAAATCTGAACCCATGTTAATTGCAAAAAACCTCCTGAAGTTCATTTGTGAGTCTGGACAGCTCATTGCAGTGCCTCTCTACCCTTATTGTAAAAAATTTCTTCCTTATATCTAATCTAAATCTCCCCTCTTTTAGTTTGAATCACTTTCCCCTTATCCTATCACAACAGATCGTGCTAAAGAGTCTGTCCTTTCTTATAGCCTCCGTTTAGATACTGAAAGGCTTCTATCAGGTCTCCCCAGAGCCTTCTCTTTTCCAGGCTGAACATGTCCACATCTCTCAGTCTGTTCTTGTAGGGAAAGTGTTCCATTCCATGGACCAATTTTGTGGCCCTCTGCTCTAACAGGTACATGTTTCTCCTGTAGTGAGGACTCCACATTTTGATGCTATACTCTAGGTGAGGCCTCACCAGCTCAGGGTAGTGGGGCTGACCCACAGTTCTTTTGATGCAGCCCAGTATATGGTTGGTTTTCTGGGCTGCAAGGGCACACTGCTGGCTCATGTTCAGCTTTCTATCCTCCAATATCCCCAAGTCCTTTTCAGGGCTCTGCTCCATCCTTAAATCCCCCAGCTTGTACTGATAGTGGGGGTTGCCATGACTTAGGTGCAAGACCTTGCACTTGTATTTGTTGAACCTCATGAGGTTCACCTGGTCCCACTGCTCAGACCTGTCTAGGTCTCTCTGAATGGTAACCCATTGCTCAGGTGTGTCATTCACAAACTTGCTGAGAGTCCACTTGATCCCACTGTTGATGTCACTGGTGAAGACATTGAACAGTATCGGTTCAGGTACTGATCCCTAAGGGACACCACTCTTTCCTGATGAGGCATCTTGAGGTGAGATGCAAGACCAATTACTGATGGGCATGAAAGGTGATTGTTGTCTGTATTCAGCGCTGGTGAAGCGCACCTCAGCACTGTGCTCAGTCTTGGGCCCCTAACTATGTGAAAGACAATGAGGCCCTGAGCATGTCCAGAGAAGGGCAATGAAGCTGTGAGGGGTGTGGAGCACAAATCTGGGGAGTGACAGAGGGAGCTGGGATTGTGCAGTCTGGAGGAGGCTCAGGGGAGATCTTATCGCTCTCTACAACTGGCTGAAAGGAGGTTGTGGTGAGGTGGAGGTTGGCCTTTGCTCTTAGGTAATGGTGATAGGATGGGAGGCAATTGCCTCAAGTTGTGCCACGGGAGGTTCAGGTTGTATATTAGGAACAATTTCTTCTCAGGAAGAGTTGATGAGGCTTTGGCACAGGCTGCCCAGGGAGGTGGTGGAATCACTGTCCCTGAAGATGCTCAAGAAGAGGGTGGATGTGGCAGTGAGGGACGTGGGTTAGGAGGGATATTGGTGGTGGGTGGAGGGTTGGACTGGGTGATCTTGGAGGTTTCTTACAGCCTTTTTGATTCTAGGATTCTATGACTCTGTGACATGATTAATGGGCATGGTAGGGGTGGGTTGAGGTTGGACTAGATGATCTCAGAGTTCTTTCAAACCGTTGATGATTCTACGATTTATCAGAATACTCAGGAAACTACAGGTGAACGTAACTGCCACGGGGTAACTCGGTAGTACTGGTGAAATTATGACTATATAAACTGGATGAAAAAGCCTTATTTAAGTGATTTCAGCTGAGGGAAGCTATTGAATAAAACTGTTCATAGCTATTGTGGCAACGTGTCGGTTTAGCGGAATTCTCGTGCAATCCCCCCAGCTGGGGGAGCGACGCCCCGGGGCACAGCGGGAGGCGGCGGGCAGAGGCGGCCGCAGCGACGCCTGCGCGGGCCCCTGCGCGCCGCGTCACGTGACGGCGGCGGAGGGAACGCGGTGGGGGAGGGGAGCAGCGCTGACAGCGGTGAGGCAGCGGCCGGCCCCGCCGCCATGGGCAGTGAGTACGGCAGCGCGGGCGGCCGCGCCGAGGGGAGGACGCGGCCCGGAGGGGCGGTGGGGGAGCGGAGGGCGGTGAGGCGGTCGCCTCACGGCTTGGCGGCGGGTCGTGCCCCCCTTCTTACGCCCGAGGGTCGGACGTGGCGGCGGGCCGGCTCCTGCGGGGCATGGGGAGTCGTGCGAGGGGCGGTCGGTACGGGAGGAGTCGGGCCCGGCGGTGTGCGTGGGGATCAACGCGGTGTATCCACACTCGGCGGCTTCAGCGCAGTGCGCGGCGTCCCTGAAGGGAACCGCAGCTGATGGCTGTGGAGAGCCGCACGTAGCGGGCTGGGAGCGCTGCGTGAGGTTTGGCAGGGAAACCACCCGCCCCATGCTTTGGGTTATTGGGGTTTTCATTGCAAAGAGCTGAAACTGCTGAGCTGTGCTGCGTTTTTAACGGAGAAACTGCGGAGAGAGTTGTAGCAGAAGTTAAATCCCACAAACTTCGGTTGGAATACGTGTTGCAGTAGTTTAAGGTTTCTAAAGATGTGTCAATGATTTTTTTCCCTGTCAGCAAGATAGATACGTAAAGCCTATTAGTTCCTAGGTAGGTGTGTTGTGATGTAGGCATCCATTGCTTCTGTGCTTGACAGACATGGTCCGGCACTGGGTCATGTATTTTTAGATGGGATATGATTTAGTTCACTTCTGCTGATGTACCCACTGCACCTCTGCATCTCAGGTGATTCCAGCTGTGGAATAAAGGATGGGCCAATCTCTTGTAAATAAGAATTTTTTTCCACATTTCCAGGCTTGAAAAGTGGGATCCTTATGAGTTGTAACAAGGCCACGTGCAAGGTGTTGCATTTGGGTCGAGGCAGTTCCAGTCATGGGTACAGACTGGGAGAAGAACTCATTGAGAGCATCTCTGTGGAGATGGGCTTGGGGTTCAGGTGGATGAAAAGGTGGACATGAGCCGGCAGTGTGCTCTTGCAGCCCAGAAGGCCAACTGTATCCTGGGCTGCAGCAGAAGAGAGGTGGCAGCAGGGAGAGGGAGGGGATTGTCCCCCTCTACTCTGCCCTTTTGAGGCCCCATCTGGAGTACTGCATCCAGGTCTGGAGCTCAGGAAAGATGTGAAGCTTTTGGAGCAGGTCCAGAGGAGGGGGACAAAGATGTTCAGAGGGCTGGAGCGCCTCTCCTGTGAAGAATGGCTGAGGAAGCTTGGGTTGTTCTACTTGGAGAAGGCTCAGGGGAGACCTGGTAGCCTTCTGGTACATAAAGGGAGCTTATAAGCAGAAGGGAGATCAACTTTTTATATAGTCTGGTAGTGATAGGACTAAGGGGAATGGTTTTAAACTAAAAGAGGAGAGATTTAGTTTAGATGTTGGGGGATATTTTTCACTCAGAGGTGAAGCACTGGCAGAGGCTGCCCAAAGAGGTTGTGGATGCCCCATCCCTGGAGGCGTGCCAGGGCTGGGCTGGATGGGGCCCTGGGCAACGTGATCTGGTGGGTGGCGACCCTGCCTGTGGCAGGGGGTTGGAACTGGATGATCTTTGAGGTCCCTTCCAAGCTAAGTCATTTATGATTCATGTTCATTTTTCACTTGCTTCAAGAAATGGGCATTTCTGCTCACATGTTCAGTTAGTGAGTGTTGATGAAGTAATTCACCTGTGGTGTTCTTACACTTTATTTTTTTTTCCTTAGAAGTTATACGAAGTATGAAGTTTTATAAATCATACAAGTTCATTAAAATATTCTTCCTCTTTTTTTGTTCATTTTTTCCACAACAGTTAAATTTTTAGAAGTTATTAAGCCATTCTGTGCAGTTTTACCTGAAATCCAGAAGCCAGAAAGAAAGGTGAGTGCCACATTGTGTTTTTACTTTAATGTGTTCTCAGATAAGAGAACGCGTTCAACTCCACACCACAATACAAATGCAGATAGTGGGCCCTAAAGTAGGGCATATTATTTGGAAGAAAGGAAATCCACATTAAGGTAAAAGATTATCATAATAAATTCTTAACAGCCTTCTGACAAATCAATTCTTCCATATGCTAACGGTGCTAACTCATTTTGTTTCTTAAATGTCTTATCTCCAGACTAACTTTATTGTATTCAGTTCCCTACGACTGCATCTATTTTAATATACAAGAATGGAATTTTCCGGCATTTTTTCCTGTGGATTTTTTTTCCCTCAAAATATTTTCTCCTCCTACAGCTATTTTCCTACTTGATGAGGTGAGAAAGTGATTTGTGATAAGGTTCAAATAACATACTAGCTGTGACACTTCTCTTTGTTCTGAGACCAATGAAATGAGTTCATTTACATCTGATCTATCCCTGTAGCCCTAGAACCCATTTCTCTGCCTGTTTTCTAGATCAAAATTAGTTAATTTCTGTAGATAGGAAGAGACTGTTCCTGTAAAATAATAATAATACTGATGAAAATAAGCTTTTTTACTAATACTCAAGCAGTCATGTACCACTTAGTGACAAAGGTTGTAATTAGAGTAGCCAATTTATGGAATTTTCATGCCAGCCACACCAGAAAATATAAGAGGCAAATATTGATTTTTATTGTTAGAAAGAAATGCATAGCTGTGAGCATGATACCATCCTGGAGAATATTCTCACACTGCTGAGAGATTCCTGAGGGTTAGGACTGGATGCAGAGATGGTTTTTCTGGTAGCCACATGCTGGCTTGAATGGAAAAGGTATGGTAAAAACTGCTGATCGTCCCCCTCTGGGACTTATTTCTAAGAAGGCTGATCCCTTGGCTCTCTGCCTTATCTGCCATTCCAAGCTGATTCCCGGTGTCTTTCCCTCTCGGGACAGATCTTCAGACAGGTGATACCAATCAGACAGAGGCCTCTTAAGTCTCCGGAGCCAGACCTTGTGCTAAGATCAGGATGCACCTGACTGAGTGGAAGATAACCCACTGTGTTTCTGCAGCTTTCAACTTCAGTGCAAACTTCTCATGCTTGTTTATGGCATATTTTTGATGAGTTTGTTACATCCATCTGTCCCATTTCTTCTAGTGAAGTGTGGTCGATGAGAAAGCTAAGACAGATCTGCAGATAGGCTTCTGTGAAGCTCAGCAACAGTTGTGATTTTCTCTTGGTTTCTTCCTCTCTCTGAGGAAGGAAAGGGTAGGGAGAGAGACTTGGTTTGTCAGCGTCCTCCATCAGGTGGTGAAGGATGCCCAGAGCAGTTCTTGTCCTTGCTACTTGTGTCACTTTGTCTCTTTCACTATCTAGGTCACTGGCTAAGCAATGATAGTCTGTTGCCAGCTTTGTACCAACTTGAAGTGAAGGATATACTTGGGAACGTCCTTCCTAGGCCGAAGAGTCTTTTGACCATTTTACATAATGTTTCTTGCTTGTGTATCATCTATCAAGTGACTTAGGTCTTTCTGTTTAACAAGAAGTCCTTTTTATTTATTGTTTTCTTGCAAGCTGTCACTGGCAGGCATCATTAGTAATTATTTTAGTGGGCTGGTTAAGGCCGGGACAAGAAACAAAGATAACAAAGTAGAAAAAAAGTATCTAAACTTAATGTTCTGTGATTGTTGATTGTTCAGAGAACACCCAGTGTTCATTCAGGTGGGCTCTCATTGGAGCTTTTCCCATTAGTTTTGATGAAGAGGCTTTTCCTGTCACTGGGGAGTGTTGCTTTTGTCATTTGGCGATGCTGGTTGACAGAAGCAAGTGCTGCTTTTTTGTAGTGATGTTTGTTCATGCTGCAGGCACGGATCTCTCAGACACTTCACAGACACGAAGCAGAACACAGTGTTCGAACACCAGGATGATGGGGCTCATGTCCATTTATTTTCATGAGCTGCAAGTGAGAAAAATACCAAAAGAAGAAAATGTCCAGTTGGATCTGATCAGATGGTGAAATGTACTCTTTTTGTGCTTGTTATCATTTGTGGCTGGAATATTTTGGTACCGGTTGGTATTTTGCTGTTCTTGGCGTATGCATTCAAATGCCTCCTTGTTCTTTTCTCTTTTTTTTACTTCTTTGAGTCACAGAGACTGTTCCTTGGGAGCCAAGTGTGATTTGGGTGTTGCAGGATTTCTCTAATGCTCATGTTCGCTTTAGTTGAATTGAGTTGATACTACCCTGAGACTGGGTATCAGTAGAGACTGATACCCCAGCAGCTAACGTTAAGCTTTGGGCTGCAGAAACAGTTCTGCTCAACATTTTTCTTCTTTAAAATCTGTACTTTAAATCTGAACAATGAAATTGAAACAGCGCTTGGTAAAGTGGGTCAGCACTTCATAAAATCTAACACAAGATGCTGGATTTATTTGCTGCTGTCACTATTTTTCTTTTTTTAACTTTGTACTGTATGTATTTTTAGCATCTGGCCTCTTTTAGAAGTGAGTCTGTATCAGTAAATACATTAAATTACTGGAACTCCTTTGCCTCAAATTAAGTGTATGCTTTCACTTACAAAGCTGCAGACTAATTCTGAATTCCTTTTGTCTGGGGAGTTGTCCTGCTGCCTCAGTTTACAGATTCTTGTTTGTGGGTGTTCAGGGCCTATAAGACTAACCACTAACCTTTTCTCTTGTTACAGGCAGCATCAGTGGTTGGAAGCAGAAATGTATTACTTACGCTGTATCTGTTTTGTGTGTCAGTTCATGTCTCATTTTAGTAGCTGCTGTGCTCTTGTCTGCAGTGAACACACTTATCCCAGTGTTTGTGGTCCATGGAGTAGAGGTGGGAACTTGAACATAGCACTGCAACGGAGCTCTCTCTTGGTCTCTTCAAGTGCTTTTCTTTCTGTCTCAGGCTTTGAGTAGTTCTCTGTTTCAAATTTAAACCTTGTGATTCTTCTTTGGTGGAGCTAGTTACAGCATTCTGCCTCCGATCGTGGACTCGTGTCATAGAATCATAGAATGGTTTGTACGTTGTGACCACGGGAATCTCTTCATATACTACTGACTGATGATCGCTGATCTGTCAATCTTTTAAAAGTAATGCCTGATGTACATTGATAGAAATGCTTTGGAGGGGGAAAAAGCCTTTAAAATCTGTAGCCTGTGTCCATTAACATAATTTAAGCTTCCTGTAACAACTTTTGAAGAACTTCATTCTCACTGCTCTGATTTCTTATCCAAAACTCGTGGTTCTTCTGTTTTTTAATCACTTGCCTTCAGCTGTTAAATCTCTGAAAACTTTATAGCACTAGAATAACTTTCAGCCTTACAAAACAATCTGTTGAAGCCTAGAGGTAAAATCACAGCACTTAAGGTTTTCTGCATTAGTCTTTCATGTTTGTTCTGATATGTCCACATTTAGCCATGCTGTTGTTTCTTGGTAAATATTCACTGTTAGAATACTATATATAAAACATGTTCTACTCTCTGAATGTCAGGCACGCTGCCAGATCCCATACAAGCTGTCTTTGACTACACAGAAGCTCATGGCTGTCACTCTAAAAAACCTGAAATCATATTAAAAATAATTCCTGATGAGAAACATTGCCGTCTGGCTCAATATCTTCACATTCAGTTCCAAATAATGCAGCATCTAGCACTAGTGTGAAGTAAAGTGCAAATACAAATGCAATTAACTCAGTAATATCTGTCTGTAATTGGTTCTGTAGATCCAGTTCAGAGAGAAGGTACTATGGACAGCTATCACCCTCTTCATTTTCTTAGTATGCTGTCAGGTACGTATGGATATATTCTGTGTTTCAGAGAGGGTGTGTTCTGTGTGTAGAATGCTACAGGTGTGAGAGATTCTCATTTCGTGTTGATCTGCTTTCAGTTTTGTGTTTTAATTGTTAACGAATGAAGACTATGTATCCAAAATAGTCTTTGTTTTTCATGTATATGTTTTCAGAAATCGATACATTGATGTTACAATGTGAGATGTCCTATGAAATAGTGATACTGACTGCAGGGTGAACAGCAAAGCAAATCATTCGTTGAGTAGCTTGGGCAAGCCAAGCAGTTTTATGCATTCTTTGCCCTTCTGTTCATAGCTAACTTTAAACTTTAGCAGTAATGAGTTTGAACAGAAGTGACTATTGTGACCTGATCCCTCTTGAACAAACTGAAAGATTGCAAAGACTGTGGGAAAATGTTTGTCCTGAGGTGTTTAAGTTCACATTTAGAATGTGGCTTTTGGAATATATTGATGAAGATACTACCCCCCCACCCCCACAAGGTCCTTGTAAACGTTTACGTAATCTTTAGTACTCATAGTTGCAGGAGTTCCTGGAGACCCTAGGAACTGGGGTTATAAACACATAGTATTGTTTCTTGAATATTTAGATACTGCAGAAAATGAAAATCCATGCATTACTTTATTTATTTTAGCACTTTTAGACCTTCCAGATCCTTTAAAATGAACCAGACGTCTTCAACCTTAGGCATTTTATGTTCTGTTTTATTTACTGACTTGAACTTACCCATTGCAGTCAGATTCTGTAGCCGCAGTTTAATAATTTGTATGTTTACAACACTGAGGGGCTGTTAAAAGGCCCAAACCTACCTGTTTTTCAGCAGAGGATGTGGGAATGAGAGCGGAGATAGAAGGGTGTGGATTTTATTTGTGTTTCTTAGCTGCTAGATAGATGCATAATTAAGAGTTTGAATCTGTACAAAAGATGATAGCTAATTGAAAGTAGTGGAGAGTTTTCAGGAAATAATCTGAAGGATTGCCTGGGCCTTCTTTTCTGATTGAGTTTTAAAGAACTCAAAACCCTTCAGTACTGACATATGGAAAATTGATGTCTTTTTTTCAGTATAAACTTGGCTAACTTTTACAGTTCCATACAGGACACTTTACAACACATTCCCAGCTGTAGAATTTGAGTATTTAAACTTGGTGGAGGAAAATATTTATGTTGGAATTTATGCTTCATCTTTAATTTTTTCTGCAAAGCGATTTTGTACGGGGCTGTTTAAAATCAAAACAAAGCAAGCCTGCTTTCTTATGTCTTCTCAAAGATGTTTGGCTACAATATGTTCTACTGCAAAAAATGTGGTGAAATAAGTACTGGAATATCAAGTATTTCATGCATTTCATAAGCAATGGGATATCATGGGCAGGGGTGCTCTATTCTCTTAATCATTTTTGGTATCTGACCTATTTATTTTGTGTTTCTTTACTTGGGTATTTTTCCAGGCCTGAGGTACTCTATGACTGCTTATGACTGCTTCTGGCAGCCATTTATATCTTCATGTTAGTAATCTGGCTAGTGCTAGTCATTTAACACTGTTGTGTGGTCTGGGTTAATTTAAAACAGAAGATGGTTGGAATACATTATACTGAACAGTGTAGCAGTTGAATCATTACGAATTAAGGTTCTTAGATTAATGTAAGCTCTCTTTGTATGTCTGTTTAATATTGCTCTGTGCTTTGGCAGATACCTTTGTTTGGAATCATGTCATCAGATTCAGCAGATCCTTTCTACTGGATGCGAGTCATTCTTGCATCAAACAGAGGTTAGTAGATTCTTTCTCTTCTTTTTATCAGTATAAACAGACTGTGAGGGAAAATGATGGGGTGTTAAACTTCATAAAACCCAGATGTCGTGTTGGAACACTGTAATTGAATGATAGCTGAGACGTATTTTGTCTTAGGAATGGAGCTGCCTTTGACATGCAAATGAGCTTCATCTTGATTCTCAACTTCCAGGAAGGTTCTGTATCCAACTGTAAAGCAATCTTTTTCTGATCATATATGAAACATTGGGTCTTTTCTCCTCTTAGTTATGAAGGAAAATACTTTGTGTGTGTAAGTCGGTTATACCTCATAACACTTCTGCAGCATTATAGGTAATTGTGTGGGTTGGAAAGCTAAGGGCAGAAATGATTAAGCTTACCCTGTAGCAAACCCGAAGTAATTTATTGTAGAACAGACAAATGGAGCCCAAACTAATGTATAAAAGAGCTAAACTAATGCTGGAAGTCTAAAGCTTATGATACATAACGTGTCACACGTGACTAAGTAAGGTCACTGACCTCGTCTGTACCTTGGGAAAGTGGCTGGAAGTGAGAGAAGCAGAGGGACCCTGTAATGCGAAGGAATTATTTGGGAAAGGCAGATGTTGTCGTACCAGTGAAGATAATCAGACTTGACATTACACCAAGTAGTGGCACAAGTTGCCAGGGAAATAAAGGAAATAAGGGAAATAAAGCATGGTACTTCCTGTAGAGGAGGAGTCCCTTTGAATTGAACGTGAGGGTAGGTAAGCTTCTTGTCTAATCATCTATTATATACCATTTCTACTTCCTTTGACCTTTCACATGGCCCTATAGGCCATGCTTCCCCTGTCACTGATTCTTCTTGACTCTTTGCAAATCTCTAGTGGCTAAATACTATTTTCTTAATAATATTCATGGTAATTTTAGGAAGGAACATTGCTGTGCTACAGGTGAGAGCAGAACTGCTCTTAAGTTTGCAGAGTTCTAAGGAATTGTGCACTGATTCTCATTTTTCTCTCTCTGATGAGTATTGTGACAATGTCAGAATAAGATGCATTTATGAATGAATTTAATTGCTTTGGGTAAATTCAGTTCTGTCTCATACCACTTTGTAATATAATGCAAGCAGAGATCAGTAGTTAAAAAACATCTTGCAGAGAATATATCTACATTAGAGTATGTGGTGGTAGTTCTGTTGTTGCACTCTGAGAGCATAAGTGGAGTGCTTGATGCCCAGTTGTTATTATGCTGGATGAGGAGGCTGGGGGAAAAAAAGGCAGGCTTTCTGGAATATGAACCTATGTGCTGCAGAAGTCGTGTTTTATGAAGTTGTGTCTTCCTGTTTGAGTTGCGTGCATTTGGAAGTTGTTAGCTTGATGGCATTGTGCCAGTAGGTGAGATGGCAGAGTAGAACATCTTGGTGATGTGTTTGTTTCATTAAGTCCTAAACTTCAGTGCTCTCGTCTATAGAGTTTGTGATTTTGAGACTGGTGTTATCAAGCACTGTGGATCTGCAGCATCTTGTGGTCTTCACAAACTTCAGAAAATGTGGGAGTTGAAGCAGTAGAAGATGCTTCTGGTAGAGGTTTCTTGGTACGGCATGCCGAAAGCTCACTGTGTAAAGCACTGAGGTTCTGTGTGCGCTTACCTGCAGCGTTCGCATTGTTTCACAAAGATGCATAAAGTGAAAAGCCACATGGGTTTGCCTTCAATATCCAAGACCTTTACACAGCATTCTTCTGTGAGCTGATAATGGTCTTTGTTGAGAGTATGCCTGTACTGAAATATACCTTGGAAAGGTTATGAAAAATATTATTATCTGAAATCTTTCAACAGGCCCGATATCCTCAGCGTATAATCCTTTAGGAGAGATGCTTTAATTGCATTTGTATTTTCTTCCTGGTAGGTACGTTGATGGAATTAGGTATCTCTCCCATTGTGACATCTGGGTTGATCATGCAGCTGCTAGCTGGAGCAAAGATCATTGAAGTTGGTGATACGCCGAAAGACAGAGCCTTGTTCAATGGAGCTCAGAAATGTAAGCGCTGTTCTGATTCAGGTTATTGAACGTATTCATGGGATACCAGTCTACTTTAGAGATATGGAGTGTGAATTTCTTTGATAGGTGAATTCAGGAAATTGTTCATTTTATAAAGGATTTTCTTCTTGTCCTGTTGCAGTATTTGGGATGATTATTACCATTGGGCAAGCCATTGTCTATGTTATGACTGGAATGTATGGAGATCCTGCTGAAATGGGAGCTGGCATTTGTCTTCTCATTATAATTCAGGTTTGTAGTGAGCTATTCCTTGTGTAATTAAAACTGATCAGATGTAGTATGGCTGGAAGGAAAAATCTTTCTGTGTCTGGTTGCCTTTAATTTGTTTTAATACTGTGAAGCCTCATCCTTCATATCTGTCTGTCTACGTACGAGAAATTCTAAATCTTCCATAAAGGAGGAGAGAGTTGGGATAATTAATATCATAAATATTTCAGATAGGGAGTAGCTGCTTCATTTCAAATATGGGAATTCTGCAAGCAGTAGCTGCTATTCGGTGCCACAGAGGACTTCTCACTAAAGGCTATAAATTCAACTTTGAGACATTACCATAGAATAATAGAATGGCCTGGGTTGAAAAGGACCACAATGATCATCTAGTTTAACCCCCCTGCCGT
This sequence comes from Pavo muticus, assembly GCA_016647715.1. Classification (NCBI taxonomy): domain Eukaryota; kingdom Metazoa; phylum Chordata; class Aves; order Galliformes; family Phasianidae; genus Pavo; species Pavo muticus. The sequence continues at coordinate 1,157,436 of JACDJE010000049.1, forward strand.
GTGCAGGGTCGCCAACCAGCAGACCAGGCTGCCCAGAGCCACATCCAGCCTGGCCTCGAATGCCTCCAGGGATGGGGCATTGTTATCCTGTAGGGGCACTATTATCCCGGAGAGCAAATCAGTAAATGCACGAATGTAAACACTTAAAAAGCTTACTGTGTAGTCTGTTTGCTTGCATCAGTGTTGAAAAGTCACAGAGATTATTGGCAGGTGTGATGTGCATGTGAGGGAGCAGAAATCTGTATGACTGACACTTAAATGAAAAACTTAATGATCTCTCTCCAACATGATGAAAATACTGAAACGAGATTAATATGCAATTCCTGACTTGATTTATTCTTGTTTCTGCTCAGTTCTGTTTCTTTTCCCACAGCTGTTTGTTGCTGGCTTGATTGTGCTGCTGTTAGATGAGTTGCTACAGAAAGGTTATGGGTTGGGATCTGGTATTTCCCTCTTTATTGCTACCAATATCTGTGAAACCATTGTCTGGAAGGCTTTTAGTCCCACTACCATCAACACTGGCAGAGGTACCTGTGCTATTACAATTAGTTATAATGTGTTTCTGTGGATGTATACTATATGTACACTCAATCAGGTGTGTGTCAGATGGATTTTGAAAAGATGTTTTAATGTGTGAGGGATGGATTCTAAAATCCATCGTCTAACACTGAAGATGAAAGCGTTGTTTAACTCACATGAAGATAAATTACCTGCATGTTTGCTTTTGTTGATTTGAATCACAGTAGCTAAAATGGGAGCTATAGCCCCTTGATGGAAAACTTCTGATTTCCAAACTGAAATAGCCTTGTTTTAGCATACCTGTGTCTGTAGAAATAGAGGTGTTTAAATTCTGTTTGTTCGGGGGAGTTGTTTGTGACCCAGCTGTTTTTGTGGCCATAGGTTACTGTTATGGTTGGAGCTTCCCAATTACTTTAGGGTTGTTTGATTCTTCAGGGACTGCCTGTTTGGTTGTGCTGAGACTGTAAATACTGAGTTAAGATTCATCCTGTGTTTGCATCCTGAAGTTAACTCGTTTGATGCATGTATTTGAAATCTGAAGCCAGGATTTTAGTTAGCTCTCATTGTTACCACACTTTGAGTTTTCTGTCTGCTGTGGTTTGTTACTACTTTTTAAAAGTTGTTTTTCTCCTCCTTAGTTTTTTTTCTTCCCTCTGATCTTCCCCTTACCTTCAGGAGAGACTCTCAGTCTGTGAGTTCAGGCAGGAGGCTGTGGTGATACATCTGTAACAGGACGGATATCGTGTTGCATCTGATTTTGTACCTGTCACTTTGAAAAAATCCTGAAGAAAGATATGATGGTCTGTTTTAAACTCTGTTATTAATTGACAGTTTCAAGTTTCTTCTGTTGTTCTGCTTTCTCCAGGAACAGAGTTTGAAGGTGCTGTGATTGCGTTGTTTCATCTTCTGGCTACGCGAACCGACAAAGTCCGCGCCCTGCGGGAGGCTTTTTACCGCCAGAATTTGCCCAACCTCATGAATTTGATTGCTACAGTATTTGTGTTTGCTGTAGTCATCTATTTTCAGGTAAAATGAGAAATTTCTCTTAGTAGCTCTGAAACAGCATTGGTAGAAGCGCATGGACTCTTGGTAGTGTGGTCACTGCAAAAAGAGATTGCTGAAGTAGAATAAATGAAGTGTCTGATCTTGAGATCTTGATCTCAGCTCTTTACAAGGGTAGATAATGGCAGGACAAGGGGAAATGGTTTTAAGTTGAAGGAGGGAAGAGTTAGGTTGGATGTCAGGGGGAAGTTCTTTACTGTGAGAGTGGTGAGGTGCTGGAACAGGCTGCCCAGAGAGGTTGTGGATGCCCTGTCCCTGGAGGTGTTCAAGGCCAGATTGGATGAGGTCCTGGGCAGCCTGGTCTAGTATTAAATGGGGAGGTTGGTGGCCCTGCCTGTGGCAGGGGGGTTGGAGCTTCGTGATCCTTGAGGTCCCTTCCAACCAGGGCCATTCTGTGATTCTTAGTAAGGAGCTCTTTTAATTTGAGTGTTTCTTCAGTAACATACCCTTGTGACAGTGCAGCTGTTAAGTGTTATGGACACACATACTTGTACTCAGGCAGTGATGTCATCTCACTTTCCACTAAATACCATACACATTATTTGAGTATTTTTACTAAAAATGGATTATGAATCTGCTGTGGTTCTATCATACAATTAATATACTTGATATTCATAGTTGAGTTTAAAAAGAAAACACTGCTTTTGAACAGAGCTGAAGAACCTTGCTTCTTTGGGGCATGTGTAATACAGATTTGCTCTAGAAAACAATAGTGTAATTAATGCATGGTTTATTGTTCCCCTTCCCCCCTTGATTTTTCTTTAGATCCTTAGCTGAGGTTTGTCTTTAAACTTGAGTATTTCCTAAAATGGACATTAAAGGAGACCTGCATATTGGTCTGTATTGTTTTGTTTGTGTATCTAACCAGCATCTTTAAAGCTGTTCAGACTGAGTGGTGGCAAAAGAACTGGAGTTCTCTGGTTTTCAAATTTCTTGGGCCTACTGGGGTAGGAGCCTGTCCCAGAAAGCGGGACTTACAAACACGGGAGGCCTGCTGATACTTGCCAGTTAAGTTACAAGCCATTACATAGTTTTATCAAACCAAATCTTATCAAGTAATTGTATTTTAGAGAAATGTTACTTTTAAATGTTCTCTCTTATTTGCTATAGAAAGAATGTAAAACATCCAAGCAATAACACTTACAAATCCTTAAAATCTGTAGTTCAGTCTGTGGCAAGAAGCCCTGGGGCTTTACTGTCCCAGGCTTTGCGCTCCTTGTTTATCTAGCAAATATCCTCAGGAATACTTGTAGACATAGTAGGAAGAATTTCTTTCTCAGAAGTAAATTTGGTGTATTTGTGTTCTTTCTTGTAGGGCTTTCGTGTTGATTTGCCTATCAAGTCTGCACGGTACCGAGGACAGTACAGTAGCTATCCAATCAAGCTCTTCTATACCTCCAACATTCCCATCATTCTGCAGTCTGCCTTAGTTTCAAATCTCTATGTTATTTCCCAGATGTTGTCTGTTCGTTTTAGTGGCAACTTCTTGGTGAACTTATTAGGACAGTGGGCAGTGAGTATCTTAATCACCTTTTTAAGAAGAATATATAAATGTGTTACTTTGTTCTGAAACTTGAGTATTTAACCAGCAGAAGACTGGAATACTTAATTTCTAACAACTGTATGGAAAAGTGGTTTTTGGAGAGTTGATGAGGAATTCCTCTATAAATGCAGGATAAGAATGTGAGAGGTCTGTGAGAAATACCTAATTGTCTTCCTTCTCCTTCTGTAGGATGTGAGTGGTGGTGGCCCTGCTCGCTCTTACCCTGTTGGTGGTCTGTGCTACTACTTGTCCCCTCCAGAATCCATGGGTGCAATATTTGAGGATCCTGTCCATGTAATAGTTTATATAATTTTTATGTTGGGATCCTGCGCTTTTTTCTCGAAGACTTGGATTGAAGTGTCTGGTTCATCAGCAAAAGATGTAGGTGTTCTGATAAATGTGCCTAATGACTCTATTTTCAAACACTCCCTCTGATTTAGAGCTGACTGATCCTTACTGATCAGTTATTACTGTGACTAAATATCAGATGACTGTGAAAAACGGCAGCAATTTCATCAAATTATGTTCCTGCAGGTTGCCAAGCAACTCAAAGAACAGCAAATGGTGATGAGAGGCCACAGGGATACTTCGATGGTTCATGAGCTTAACAGGTAAGAAAATGCTGGCTTTCAGCATTGCTTCTCTACTGAGCAATTAAAAGTTCTGGGAAGGTGTCAATGAGAAGAAATGTTCTTGGAAAAATCAGGGGCTTGTTTCTGCTACGAATGTCAAGATATTCTTCTCATTAAGCTGTCTTTCTCTGGAATGCAAAAGATGCATATAGGGTTAATGAAGAGATTAATTTGTAGTGTCTTTTGTGTAAGCAGAAAAACAAGGGAATTTGGGTTCAGTCTCTTCTCTGTTTTTAAAAGGAAGACACCATCACTTTTACAGGTGTCTAATTTACCATTACTGAGCTAAAGCAATGCTGCAGAAGTGGGATTCTGTTCAGTGTACAAAGCCTGAAGATCTGCATTGCTAAGCAGATTTACGCCTCCGTATTTAAGTCAAATCAGTCTTAGTCCTGTGGAGGTTAAATAGCATGCATGTATTTAAAAAATAATAATAAATTGTTATCTTGTTAATCAAAATCTTTACCAGTGGTCAGTTGTTTATACAGCTTTCCTATCAGTGAATATTTATTTTAATTTCTGTGCTGTGCAAGTGTGGTTTAGAAACTTCTAGGAGTTGATGGTAGAGTTGCAGTTGCAGTGCTGAGCTTGTCTCTAAATATTCTAGCTGGTTGTTTTCATAGCAGATGTACTGCTGAACTCTTGTATGGAAATGCATGATCATGAATGTATGTTTTGGTTCCAGGTATATCCCTACAGCAGCTGCGTTTGGTGGTTTGTGCATTGGTGCCCTTTCAGTTCTGGCTGACTTTCTAGGAGCCATTGGGTCGGGCACTGGCATTCTGCTTGCAGTCACCATCATTTATCAGTATTTTGAAATATTTGTAAAAGAGCAGGCAGAAGTTGGAGGAGTAGGAGCGTTATTTTTCTAGATGTCCAAATATTTCATGGTTTGTGTGAAAGGGAAAGTATTTTGACACCATGAGTCATTTAGTCCAACAATGCTCTTTTCTTTTTACTTGTTTTCAAGTGCTACATGTCCCATTGCAGTAATGGGCCTTGAGCAATGCCTGCGTGCAGCATCAGTACCAGCTGCCTTAAGAATAAAGTTTACATTATAATGTTTGAGTATATCTAATGTTGCCTGTAATGCTGGAAACCAATTCATCTACCTTGCTGTTCAGACACTACAGTGAGATGGTAAAATGTATCAGTTTGGCGCTGGTAAACATTTTTGCACACAGCATGAAGATGTTACATTTATTTCCCTATCCTTAATAGGAAAAAAAAACCCAATCTGAGTTCAGAATGCCACGTGCCAGTATTCTTGAAAGAGCTGATTTGTAGCCTGTACCTTATTTTTTTTATACTTTTTTAACTTGTATTTTGCCATCATTGAACTCAGCACTCCTTCCTCCTTGCTGGTGTCCCCACCCAGTCGCCTACCCCTTAGCTCCAAGGCTGGACGAACAAACATTTTACCAGAGACTGATACCCATCTCACCTGTGAACTGGTTTTGCGGTGGATTTGCTGCATTGCAAGGACTGGGGCACGTCAGTTTCTTGCCCTGGGCTTCCTGTGAGACAGCATGGTACTGCTGTCATGCTGCCAAGCCAGCCCGGTAGTTTTGTTTTAAACATGTACTTGTGAAAACTGTGCCACTGAAACTTCATGTCCACTTTGCTTTTGTGAGTCTAAAGAACAAAGCCTGGTTCCTAAAGCAGTGTTCATAGAAGGGAAGGGGGGGAACGTGAAGTTCCTGCTGAAAATTTATTTATGTTGTTGCACTTTACAGTGGCAACGTAACAAGTGTAAACATTAGACAATAAACTTATTTAATTAAGCTCTCTCCTGTGTCTTACCTGTGCAAGATCCATCATTCACATGCAGTAATTTCTAACACGTTCTGTTAGTGAGGACGGTCTGGAAGGCTTCTCTCCTGCTTACCCTTTCTCTTGTAGTATAATTAAGGCTGCTGAAAGCTGATCTGAATTTAAAAAAAAAAAAGCCTGAAGTCTTTTCCCCTTTAAAATCTCTTCTGTTCAGTTGTAGTCAGTGGATTTTTCCCTTTGGTTTCACATTTTGATTTCTTTTTTCAGCCTTAGTTTGAAAGCACCTTTGTGGTGGTGTTTGTGAAAGTCAGAAAACCTTTCACAAGATTTCTACTTAATTTCTGAGTTAGGAAAAATCTTCCTAATTATGCATGTTCATCCAAGTATCTTTCAGAGACAATGTTTGATATTAGCACGTGCTTGTGGTGACTTTTAGTTTCTAACCTTTAAGCTGTGGTGGTTGTTTGGGTAACAAAAAGCAGGTGATTGTGCCCTGAAGGTTTGCTGGCAGGTGATTTACATAGAAGTGATTGGGTTGAATTGAAGGGCAGCCTAGCTGTGTGCATATGCCCAAGGGAGCTGGAGAACTGCAAGGCTCTTCTACTAATCCCATACCTTAAACAGCATCACATAATGGCTCCTACACCATTCTAGTTTGCACTGGTTTATGTTTTGTTACTGTCACCATTGTTGTCAGGGTCTCTGTTGTCTTAGATTAAACAGTGCTTGGATCCAGTGAATTCATTTTCTCTTACCACTTAATTTGGCACAAATGCATAATGTGTCTTCCTGTTTTCTCCCTCATTTGGAACAGGTGTTGCTACCACACCAAATACAGTTGCTTAAGCATCTTCCTTATACTGAAATATCAATGTAGTGATGAATAATCAGAAATGAGTCACCTTGAAAATTAAGCAGCATTTTTATTTTGATTATTCCGTCAAGGCCAGGTAGGCCAAACAGTCACAAGAAATGCTTTCCGTCAGTTAATTCCAGGTAAAAATATCAGAAGCATTCCTACAAGTATTTTTTACTCTACAAGTAAGGAACCTTTATTACAAGAAGAGTTACACTTCTAAGCCATCCACAATGGAGGATTCTCAGCTATATTTTATTACTGTGAGGTTTTAGAACTTCATGAAAGGAACTTGGAGCGGTTTCTCTGTTGCGTGCTTCAGGGCCAGTGCGTAAGTATAAACCCTGGCATCCACTGCAATGTGCTCTTCTGCTACTAGTTCTGAGGGGCAAGGGAAAAGAAGAAAAACAAAGTATGAGATGCAGTTACATCTTTCCACAAACTCTTAAGCCAATTACTAAAGTGAAGAATGGAATTATTCACGCGAGCACCTCAGGCTACCAGGAATTCTGTCGTAGGGCCAAGTCTCCTGCAGCTTTTTGTTTAAGATACACAACTGTGAAGAGCTACAAGAAGAGATGCTAATGGTTACTTGAAGCTCACACTAGTGCATTTAATGTCAGAAAGCTCTTACCATCAATTCTTTGCAGTAAGTCGTTCTTTGGAAGTGAAATAACTTCCACAAATTCTAGGTGAGAAGAAGAAAGTGTTAAACACCTCTAAAGCAGTGAACAATAAAGGATGTCTATCTTAGTGTCCTACTTCTTACAACCTATAGGAGGAAAAAAACTAGCTTAATGCTCATCACCATCTAAAAGCTGTGGACCTCTATGTACCATATAAGGCTCAGTGCCTGAGGGAAGGCAGTGACTGGGGTCATTAACACATTTGTTAGAAAGAAACTGGGAAAAAGCTGGCAGCTGTGGAAGGTGAGAACCCTTCTAAAAGGAGACTTTCTCCTGAGAATGGACTCTTGTGTGGCCGAACTGGCACAGTAAGGGATTTTAGATGCATTTGAAGACCAGAACAGCACGGTTTCTAAAGAAAAAAGGTTTGCTATGGGTGAATATGTTAGCTTACACCTGCCTAGTCTGTATGAATTCATTGCCTTTCAAGGCTTGAGTTACAGCTGTAGAGGATTCGGTTCGTATTTCTTGAGATAGCGGTGCCTCTGTTGTAATACTTGAATACAACTGAAGTGATAATAGCCATAGGAATTTTCAAGTCCAGGCCATAGACAGTCTCGTACATGTTTGATTTGGACCAAGAGATTAACCAAGCCCAAAATCCCCACAGTTTTAACTGACATTTTCTAAGTAAAACGTACAAACACACTTGACCTTACTGTTAGTGGGAGCACAGCTATGTGACATACCTCCATCATCTGTAAGAAACAAAAAAACAACACAAGGGTTTTGAAATACATTTACCGCTAAGAAGCATTTTGTTACCTGACTGTGAATGACATCATGGTTACTTCCAGGGTCAAGCCATAACTAAGGGAAATCTTTTGGCACTCACTAAAGTTTATACTTGAGATTTAACATCTAGGCATCCCCTGTGAATTTAGCAAATAAACATGGGTCTGCTGCTCTGTGCTGCAGGGTATGATTTGAAGACTTTATTTACAGAGTCTAAATCATCAAGGATGGAAGAGAAGAACGTGGTGGTAGGTGTAGTTCTATTAGACACGTTCTGTTATCTTCTAAGAATTTCCATCTAAATGGTACAAAACTCACCAAGCTTTTGCTTAGGTCTTGTATTCTCGGCATCGTCTCCATTAATGGTAACGCTCACGATGTGTGTCGTGCTGTTTGACACACCTGGGTCCAAGCAGAGTGCTGCAAACAAGCAGACGTGAGATGTTCATTTTTCAAAAGCAGAGGGCAGGCATCTCACCATTTTACAAAATAACTTCCACCCGAATCACGAGTTTTATGTAAAGGATCGTTGTTAACAGCAACATTTTTCCCTGTAAACGTCAACCTTTAGTCCTGTCTGTTTAACAGGAGCTCAGCAACTGATTCATCGAGTACCAAAGTCTCATTGGTACAGCCATGGGATACAACTCTCTGTTAATTTCTGTAGTGTTTTCTGCGTAGTTCTTTTCCTTTGGTTTAGAGTGTTTTGTATCATCCAGAGAGAATTAGCTTTGGGATGGAAAGAAAAAAAGAAAAGCACAGACCTGGAGTACATTCAACAACTTCCCCTTTGTAGCCAGTTTCTTCCTCCAGCTCTCGCAGTGCAGCACTTTCTGCAGTCTCATTTTCCTCAATGAGGCCTGTGAGATAAATAATAACACAAGAACAACTTAACAGTTAGCACTTACCCACAGTATCCATTCTGAGATCAAATCCAGCTTTACAAATGAGGTGAAATGTCCTCATTACCCTACTTTTACATAGGAAGAAGCTGAGGCTTTAGGAAGGATTCCTGGACTCATCATTGTTGCTGTTTATATCTTCAACTGACTGTCTACAGTATTGTGCTGTCTTCCCAGAAGATGTTATTAATATTCTCATGAGGGAAAGAAGACAAGTGCTATGGCTCTTACAGATAAGAGGAGAGGAGGGAAATGCAATATTCTCTTACCAAACTTGTGTACAATGCCTCCAGTCTCCTAAAATGAACTGCATTCCCTTTGTACGCCTCACTATCAAATAGTGCTGAAGAGCACACTGAGCTACAGACCACCATGGAATTCTGGTTGGACCACTTTAATAAAGATTGAAACTCCCAGCACATCTAAAAGCAGTGAACTGTCAGCGTTACGTGACTGAATGCTTCCATCACTTACCTGCAGGAAATTCCAAGCAGTAGCCATTAATTGGAGGCCTGAACTGTTTCACTAGGACGATGCAGTCATAGTGGAGAGTTCTCTGTAGTACAGCTATCACTGCCACACCTAGGAGCAGGGACAGAAGATGTAAGTACGTACTATTCGAGTATAACAAAGTGAGCACTTAGTGCTAGATCCAGGAATGAACCTAAGGACACGAGCACTGTGCATTATGGTGGCAGACATTTAGATCACTGCTCTGTAATCCTGAATTGTGAATTTAAACTCTTTATACCATACATGATAAAAGCCCCAAATGGGATCCTCAGAATACCTCAGCCAACTAGAGGGAAGTGTGCTAAGCAAGAACCTGAGCCCCCCAGTAGCTTGGAGGCACTGTCTCACCTGCAGACACTGTCTGGAAACCACCAGATGGAACCCCTTCCTACACTCCTTTCATGTCTGATTTATGTCCATCTTTTGCCTGAAGAGTACTGTATGCTAAGCCCCTACAGCAAACCCCATTCATGAGTCCGTGAGCTGATATGCACCAGGGCATCCATCACATCTTTGCAGTTCTCATAAAGTGAACACAGCAATCTTGAGAAGATACTCCTAGCAGCAAGGTTCTGATTGCTGAGCTCTTCAGTCAGTATTTCAGGAGAGCACACCTGCTCAGTGCTATGGCTTATCTTGCAAGCCCAACTGAGCTGTCTGTTTATTCGCAAACATGTTGGCTCTCAGACTGCACTGTGAGTTTATCAGAACTGTCACAAGAAAAGATGCTAACAAACAAACAAAAGTCACCACAGTCTTACCATCAGCTGAAACACTCTTTTTCTTGCCAACACGCTTTACAGTTTCCCAAGTTCTGTTCAGCATAGAGAAAACAACAAGTTGATAGATTAAAAATGTTCTGTGAGTTGTCTTCTACCCTTGCAGTTGTAATTAGAAAGCAAGACATGCCATTGTTCAGTGAGGCCCAGCAAGAAAACAGCTGGCTGCAGGTAACCCCTGTCCTGTTTTGGCCATGTAAGATGTCTGTGATAGAATTTTGTTTTGCATACTTAAATGAGAGAGCAAGTAGATACCTGGTGATCGCTTGGGCTCGCTAAGCATAAGGGAAAGACGTAAATAATTGTCACAGAACAAATCATATAAAAGTGATCCTGGAAAAGTGCAAGATGGAGCAGTTTATGTATTTAACATGTCAGATTTTGTTAGTTTTGAAAAAAGACCACATTCATTTTTTTATCCTGCTTTTATGCAATTTATAATGTAAGTCATTGTGAACTCACAGCTCACTTACTAGAACAAGAGAAGCACACAGAAAAGAAAGACAAACTTTCCTCTCAAAATAAGCAATGCAATGAGTAAACTCCAAAAAGCCATCAGCTATAAAAATCCTTTCACAAAAGCTCCAGTCTTTGCTATTTCTTGAAAGGATACTTTGCTGATAAATAGAGGCACTGGAGAAAGCAATCAGCATGGAATGTAATACATTAAGGGGTGGTAAAATAAAGCTGTGTCATGTCTAGATAAATATGGCATAACTAAAGCATACAAAAGAACTGGACAGCCATGATAACATACAAGAAAACAGTGACTTTTCAGTAGTGTGCAAGGTCACATCAGCAGTGAAAACAAAGCCCTTAATGAGATCCCAGAAAAGCCAAAGGACAGATTCACTGATCATCTCTGTGTATTTGCATTGCTAGAACTTGCTTCTGTACAGCATCTTTATAAGGAACTGGAAATGCAAGGTAAATGAAGGTCTAATGAGCCCCAAAAGATTCAGGAGCCAAATATGATCCCACATGCTAGCATGCCTGCTAGAGAAGGACTTTTTTCTCTGAACAGGATGAACTACAAAGGAACTGCACAATAAATAGATTGCCATGTGTTGGGTAATAGGTTTGTAGGGTTCGTATTCTGGCTGGCCCACACAAGTGGGAACACTACAGGAATCTGAAGAGAATCCAGAAGGACGATTACCTGGTTTTACCAAAGGCATCAGTGTAAGTTGTTTCCTCAAGCTTCAACCATTTTCTTTCTATGATTACCTAAAAATAAAGTATTCTTTTTAAAATAAATTACAAGATGAATCCCAAAGATACTTGGGTTTAGGGAGAGAGAAAACACAACTTTATTATAATTCTTTTGGAAGTAAAATCTCAGCATCGGAATATATGCAAGAACACTTAACAACTTCCTGTAACTGTTAGGGAAAAAGCATTTATGCCAAGTTCTAGAACTGGAATAGGAAATCAGCCTAGAAACTTCCTTTAACTTTTATAACCACATTTCAGTGAATTCCTATTGTCTGATTAGAAACATTGCTGATAGCAATGGAGGATGTATTAGCAAGGGGAAGAGGGGCTCTGGAAAATAAAAAACCAACAAAGACCCCACAACATTAAATTGTAGCAAAGGATTAAGACCCAGAGGCTGTTCATGTGATAGGCATGTTACCACCCTCTAGTGCAGGACAAAGAGCAAACAGGACACGTGTAGCCATGTGGATCATGAACCTAAATTGAGAGAGAGGTTCATCCACCAGAAGAATTCCTAGAAGTGAAATGTAGTACGTGGTGCAGCTCTTATCCAAAAGAGAAAGAGATGAAAATGGTATCCTGTTGGCTGTCCATATACTTCAGTTAAACAAACAAGAAAGCCAAATATTTTGTATTAATGAATTCTGTTAAACACTGCAGAAAACAAAAAGAACTATTGGTCGTGGCCTCATATTGCTGAAGCACTCAGCAGAACTGGCAGATGACTGCCCCATCACCAAGTTACTGTTTGCTAAGCAGAAAGGGGAAAACAGCTGAAATCAGATTCTGGAGTCTGACAGGAAAAAGAAAGAACTGGCTGTAAGAAATCAGAGCAAAGCTCTAAAAAGACAACTGAAGGAAAAAATGTAGATTTTATGTGTACAAAACATGTGTTGTGTTTTGTTATGTGTTGTGTTTTTAATCAGCTACTCTTTAAGCACAGCTTTTGTCCTCTGCTGTCATGGAGAAATAATTAAAAGTACTATAGGACACACAGCATAAATGTTTACATGGGAAGTGTTCTACAGTCCCCTAAAGTCAGGTAAAGCCCTTCCTGCTAACTGTCTTCAGGGTGAGAAATCTGAAAGCTGCAGGTGTCTCTAGAAGAAAAATGAAGTTTTATTGTCCCTCAAACTGCTGGGTGCGCACTTACAACCATTTAGAAGCTGGCCTACAAGCACAACTCTTGCTTTGCAAAATTCTTTATCTAGGGCCTAGTGGCACCTTCCAGGGTGTGTTCTATGAGCCATACTCAGTTTTAGAGTAAGCTATATTTATTGCTTCACCTATTACTTTGATGGGCATAGAATGTCGTCTTTTGCTCACAGTAGCTTGACTGTGGCTTCCCAGAAGCAGGTATGAAAGCAGCTGCTGATCTTCCACAAGAAGATACTCAGACATCAAACCATTTAGATGCTGAAGACGTACAGAAACACTTCAAGTATAAGGGTGACTGGCAAATGCATGGTAAGCATTCTCCTCAAGTAAGCCCAGAGAATTATTGGAAAAGAAAAATCATTTTGAATATGTAAGACCTAATAAACTTCTAAATGACTCCAAAGAATGCAATAGTATGAAGGGAAAGAGGTATGATAAAAGATCATAAAATTAATACATGACCTGAAACAAAGCATGTTGTAAGGTCTAACAAAAATTGGTAATCAGAGGTGAAAATGCTCCTAATAAAGCACACAAGCTCCTACAGCACACAGAAGTACCTCTGAATTCCTTTCTGAGGACCTAATACTTTCTGATTCTGTGAAGGTAAGCTGCAAGTACAGTATTTTCAGAACATCTTACTATCTCCTTACCAGCATCCTTAGAAAAGCAATCATCTCAATTCAAATCCTTCCAGAAAGTGTGAAGAAGGTATAGTTCTAAATTTTAAGGCAACTCTCTGTGGCTCATCTTAGAGAACAGATAACAAGGCTCATTTTCACAATCCACCCATTTCTACAATCTAGCAGAGGTATCAGCATTATTTCTTAACATTGAAAACAGCCTGAACAGACAATACAAGAAACAACTGTAAAATCAGACAAAAAACCCAGAAGCTTAAAAATACCTGAACACTCTTGGACCTTCAGGAAGAAGTACTCCCTCTGAACAGATTGTACAAACCTTTAGCATCCATCACATTTCTTATTCTGCACTCACATATATTGTGATCAGTCTCAAACAGCTGTTATTTAGCAATACAAGGTGTCAAAACCAAATGTGTTGTACCTCTTCTTTAAGGACGAATTGCTTAGCAGTTTTTGGAACTTCTGTGGATGTCTCAGCTGCCATTTTCAGGAATGTCAGGCTTTTCCCCTCCTGTGCAAAGTCCAGTCTACCATAAAACAAAGTCAATATTTGCTTTCAGAGTAAAGTTAAAAGGTTCATTTCTGCATTCTAAATTAACAAATGAAACTTGCTAGAGAAAGTTAACAACATGAGATAGCATGTGCAATTCACGTTTTCAGCTCCACCTGACTGATTCCAGAGGAAGTTTGGATCAAAGCCCTGACTTACATAGTTAGTAATAGTCCTACCAACTACAAAGTAGCTGTACTGGCTGAAGATACCCGCCGTAACTGTTCAAAGGTCAGACACTCACAAAGTTGATCCATTTTAGCTGAACTGTTTCATTCTGCTCAGAGATGCGCTCTGTCAATCACAGAATCATACAATGGTTTGAATTGGAACAGACCTTAAAGACTGTCCAGTTCCAACCCCTCTGCTATGGGCTGAGTGCCTCCCACCAGCTCGGGCTGCCCAGAGCCCCATCCAACCTGGCCTTGAGCATCTCCAGGGATGGGGCACCCACAGCAATCCCGTCCCTCTCCCTGCTGGAAACCCCTCTGTTGATGCAGCCCAGGATACTGCTTTTCTTTGGGGCTGCAAGCACACACAGCTGGCTCATGTCAAGTTTTTCATTCACCAGAGCCCCAAGTCCTTCTCTGCAGGGCTGCTCTCAATGAGTTCTTCTCCTTGTCTGTACTCATATCTGGGTCTGCCCCAACCAAAGTGCAACATTCTGCTTGTGGCCTTGAACCTCACTAGGTTCCTGTGGGCCACTGTTCAAGTTTGCCCAGGTCCCTCTGGATAGCATCCCTTCCTTCTATTTTGTCAACTACACCAGTCAGCTTGGTGTCATCAGCAAATTTTCTGAGGGTACATTCAATCCCACTATCTATATAATTGATAAGGATGCTGAAGAGCACCAGTCCCAAAACAGACCTGTGCTGGACACCACTCGTCACCAACCTCCACCTAGACATAGAGCCACTGACCACAACCCTCTGGCTACAACAATACAACCAATTCTTTACCCACTGTATTAACCACCAATCAAACCCATCTCCCTCCGTCACAGAGATAAGGATGTCGTATAGGACCTTATCAAAGTTCTAGCACAAGTCCAGGTAAATGACATCAGTTGCTCTTACTTTGTCCACTGATGCCATCACTCCATCTTAGAAGGCCACCAGATCACCTCCTCATCTTGCATGAGCCTTAACATAACTTCTAGGAGGATCTGCTCTGTGATCTTCCTATGCACAGGGTGAGGCTCACTGGCCTGTATTTTCCCAGGTCTTCCTTTCTCCCTTTCTTAAAAAAATTGGAGTGTTCCCTTTTTCCAGTCACTGTGGACTTCACCTGGCAGTCACAACTTTATGATGGAGAGTGGCTTGGCAACCACATCAGCCAGTTATTTCAGGACACTCAGCTGTATGTCATCAGGCCTCGTAGGCTGTTACACATTCAGTCTCATCAGGTGGTCTTGAACTTCCTCTTCTCTTGAAGTGGGAGGGATTTTGCTCCCTCTGACCTCACCTGTGGGCTCAGAGACATGAAAGACATGGGAAGCCTGACTGCCAGTGAAAATTGAGGCAAAGAACCATTGAGAACCTCAGCCTTCTCCTTGCCCACTGTTGTCAGCACCCCTTTCTCATTTAGCAGAGGGAGTACACTCTCCTGGACCTTTCCCTTCTGACCAATGTACCTACAGAATCCCTTCTTGTTATTTATCATATCCCTCACCAGGCTCAGTTCCATCTGTGCCTTGGCTTTCCTGATCTCATCTCTACATGTCTGGATGGCATCTCTGTACTCTTCCCAGGCCACACATCCGTGCTTCCACTGCCTGTGTGTTTCCTCTTTATCCCTCAGTTTAACCAGCAGGTCCCTGTTCAGCCATGATAGCCTGCTGCCTCTCCTGCTTGATTTTATATATTAGGGGATAGAGAGCTCCTGTGCTCTGGCTTTATCAGGGCCGATAGCTTCCTCTTGATATCACAAATGTGAGCCTTTGACAGGTAGCAAACCTCTCTAAGGAGGCTGTCCGAGTGGCAAATGGGTGCCTCAGCGCCTCTCAGCGAGGAGTCCATAGTTACTAACACACTTTGCCTTTTTTGGTGGCACTGGTTCTAGTAATAGGTGCTTGGCTGGATCAACTTCATGTGGTTGTCCTTTCCTGGGTCTTGACTGCTACCAGTCATCTCTGCTTTTTCCAGTCTCAGAGCCTGTTCTGCTCTGAGCAGAAATGAGTCTAGTCTCCCTTATCTTGCTTGTTATTGCAGTCTGTCTCCTCATGGATGGACGCTGGCTTAGCTTCTTTCCCTTGCAGGGACTTAAGACAGGGCTGTCAGGCTGACCATGTCACTGCACAGTCAATCTCTCTCAGATTCCTGGATACTACGTTGCTTGGTGATTTCCTCTCACAACCTGAGCGCTTGCTCAAAAGAAAGCTAGGCACACTTGCACCCATGTCACCACAACCCACAGCCAAAGGTCTGGATGGCTCCTCTGTTCACTGGCAGGTGTTTGGGTGCATGCATTTGCCCGATAAGGTTGTGGCCTGCAAGTCTGGGTTTCTGCTCATCTGCAAAACATTTATAAGCATGAATCTACATCGGCTTTCTCACATATAAGAGTTGTATTTAATTATTTAAAGTAGTGTGGAGGAGTAGATAGTACAAAATATTTCTGTTTATCAGCAGGATTAAAACGAATGTATATAAATCCGTTTCCTCACCAAGTACACAGGGGAAGCTCTTCCTTAAGACTGTTGGATGCAGTACATCAGAGTGGCCATTAAACTTTCGAATTGCCTTTAGGTATCCTAAAGCTTGAAAAGGAACCCTGACTAATTAAATCCAATTCTGTCATTTCAGAAACAGTACATAAACCTTTCTTAAACAAAGCTTGAAACAATGTAGCTTTCCTATCTTACTACTACTATGAAAAGCTGTTTTACAACCTCACTTTCTTATGTTGGTCTTATATTAGTTCATAGTTAGCTGTTACTCATTTGTTCTTAAGCCACAATGTCTCAAGCCCTCCTCACTTAAGGTTTAAGAGATGCAGCTGGACAATAACCATGTTATCTTGCCGCGACTCTAACACACAGTGTTAAGGTTTCCACCAAACACATGCAAAATAAGCCCAGCAAACGGGCCCCAAGAGTTTCCTGGTCTACAAGAAGCAGCCAGCTAGGCCCTATGCAATGCCCTAAATATCCAGCTTCAACAGTATAAAAAAATCACATCCCTAAATACAAAAAATAGATCTCCAATGTTTGGAAAGAATTACAGCTTTTTTGATTGACAATACGAACAAGTCAAAAAGGGTACAGTGAACCATATCACTCTTCTTTTAGCAGACTGAATAAGTCTTCCTCTTTTAGCCTCCTCTCAAAGGAAATCCCCTTCCATTCTTCATCATAGCACTTCTACATTGACGTGCCAGCATCAGTGTATCACTCTCTCAAACATAGATGACCACAGTTGTATCCAAAATCTCCCACCCTCCCCATGCAGCGTTATTAATGCTTAGTATAACTGCATTAATACTTACTATATCAATTACAAATACATCCAAGGACCTTATCTCATGCCAGAAGCTCTTTTCAACACAGCTTGTTCTTCTCTGCAGTGGACAAATTCAGGAATAATTTGTGACTAAAATTACAAGAAGTTGTTGAAGACAGCTTCACTTATTTGAAATAGCACCAAAATCTACAATAGATGAAAATGAGACTCATCTGTACTAGGTTATGTGGTGTTGATCTTTTCCACTAGTGGGTGCAATAACTCTGCATACTAGTGGCATTTTAAAAAGTTCTAACAACAATATATATATATATATATATTTCAAATCCAACTGAATATAGAACTGAGAGTTGAAATATCTCTTGGTAAAGCCTAAGGTTGTAATTCTGCTATCTCACATTAGTCAAGGGTGCCCTGGAAAAAGTGGCAGCACAGTTCATTTTCATAAACATTTGTTGCAAGTGAAAATTGTATCTAAAGCTGCAACCTAAAGCCCCGCGCTAGGTTTCAGAACAGCTGCTGCCTCACAGCCCACAGGCAGGAAGGTTCTCATAAAACTACCACTGCAGCACTTGAGTTAAAAATGTAATAGTGCAGCTGGCACAGCAGCCAGGAACCTGATTACTTGACTTACGATCTGTGAATTTCAATATTTAATAGTTATTAGAAAAACTTTAAGAATACATCAGAACGTCCGCATTTACCAACCTGCTTAGCATGAATCAAGTGTTTGATTATAGAAGAAGATTAAAAATCAGTATTTGATTATAGAAGAAAAGTTTGGCCCACTTCTACCTTCTCTGATGACTTTGATAGCTAGTATTACTGGGCACTGCTGGCAAACTATGCTACTTGTTCCACTCACGTCATGTGGGGTTCAAATTCAGACCTGAAAGAGTCATACTGTTTATGAAACGTATAACTTTATGCTCATTACTTGTTCCCTTACTGAGTATTCCAAGTATCATCTCTTTGACATCAGTTTCTAAATCACCCTTCACAAAGGTTAAGATCTAAAACCAGCTGTGGCTTGTGAATCAGCTTACAGAGTAGCCAAACCACTGGGGCCTATCCAAGTCCCAGTAGATGGATTACCTTTTCTAAATCTCTTTTCAACCAGCCCACAGCAGGGCTTGGATCCAAATGATCCAACACCATCCTGCAGCTCCCTTCCAACCCACGCCATGATGCGCTGGTTATGAGCAATGAATGCAGCAGCACATGAGGTACACATCACTAAAGTGACCAAAGTGACTTTTACTCACTGATTTGTTACCGAGTTGCACTTGCATTACAGCAATACCCTTCCAGCAACAAAATCAACCAGTGAGAAGCTGACAGGAGAGAGGTAAGCAGCGAGAGAAGTGCTTCATTTCTGCTCTTGTATTTAGCTGTGTGGATGACTGCTAAATACCACTCAGGGCTAAATAAAACAGGGATAATTAACTGGCTCTTGCCCTACAGATTAAAAAAAAATGGAGAGAAAAAGGCAGGTTTGTACAAGCAGAATTGGGTTAGCAGCATCTTAGGAGAGCTGAGGACAGCCTCAGATTTAAGGAAAGGACTGAGAAGGAGCAAGCTGGCCTTGTTATGAGGGCACAGGGCTTACACCCAACGTCTTTCCAAATAACGGCCCGGCGAGGCTGGAAGCGCTGCGGGGACGGCGGCGGAGGAGGCGGCGCGGGGCGGGAGCGGGGCGGGCGTGTGCGCCGCCGGTAGAGGCTCGGGCGGCTCTGGGAGCGGCTGAGGAGGTTCCGGGGGAAGCGGGAGCTTCCGGGACGGCGGGGAAAGGAGTGGGCTCGTCTGCGCTAGAGGATGAAGAAGGAGCAGGTGGCACACTGCCAGTTCTCCGTCTGGTACCCGCTGTTCCGCGCCGTCACCATCCGCAGGTGAGGGGCTGCGTGCGGGACGGTGCTGGCTTGGAGATCAGCGGGGTGGGCTGGTGCTCGGAGTCGGGCTGAGAGCTAAGGTTTGGGCCTGAGGAGGCAGGGCTGCACGGCAGGAAGCACGGAGGGCTTCAGCATCAGGAGCCGGGGGCTGTACCCGGCCCGAGAAGTGTCGCGGACGCAGGCCGGGCGCTGCTCTCCGCGTTGTGCTGCGGGGCTCCGCTCGGAGACGGGCTGGGCGCACCCGGACCAGCTGAGTTCGTGTTCACACGTATTTTGGAAAAACGCAGCAGCTTCTGCAGCTCCTGGGGTGCTACTGCAGGTGGGTGTGAGAGCCGGCAGCGACTTAGGAAAGAAGAACTCAAGGAAAGCGCCCGGGTGGATCCAAAGGCAGTGAGGTCAGGCAGTCAGTAATCAAAATGTTTAATCTTTTCATGAATTTTCATGCTTGCTGAGTGTCTGCTGTTAGGCAGCTTGGTCAAGGCCAGGTTGGGACCTGGCAGCTTGATCTGCTGCCTGTTTTAGTGGGTGGCAACAAGGCGCACAGCAGGGGGTTGCAACCAGCTGATCTTTGAGGTCCCTTCCAGCCCAGGCCAGCCTATGATTCTAATTTAGTGAGGGCCATGCATGTTTACACACTTGAGGGACAAGATGCCATCCAGAGAGACCTAGGCAGGCTGGAGCAGTGGGCCCAGCTGAGCCTCATGAGGTTCAACAAAGCAAAGTGCAAGGTTTTGCAGCTGGGTTGTGGCAACCTCCTGACAGTACATTGCAGGGGGATGTAAGGATGGAGCACAGCCCTGCCAAAAAGGACTTGTGGTGCTGGTGGATGGGAAGCTGGACATGAGCCAGCAATATGCTGCATCAAAAGAAATGTGGCCAACAAGGTGAGGGAGGTGATCCTGCCCCTCTGCTCTGTACTGGTGAGGCCTCACCTGGAGTACTGCGTCCAGATGGGGAGTCTTCAGTACAGGAGAGACATGGACCTGTTGGAGAGCATCCAGAGAAGGGCCACAAAAATGATCCAAAGGATGGAATACCTCTCCTATGAGGCCAGGCTGAGAGAGCTGAGGCTATTCAATCTGGAGGGGAGAAGGCTGTGAGGTGACCTGAGAGCGGCCTTTCAGGATCTAAAGGGGGGCTATAAGAAAGAAGGGGACAGACTCTTTAGCAGAGTCTGTGGTGATAGGACAAGGGGAAATGGCTTCAAGCTTAAAGAGGGGAGACTTAGGTTGAATATAAGGAAAAAGTCTTTTCTAGTGAAGGTGGTGAGGCACTGGAACAGCTTGCCCAGAGATGATGTGAATGCCCCATCCCTGAAGACTTTCAAGGTCAGGCTGGGTGGGGCTCTGGGCAACCTGATCTAGCTGTAGGTGTTCCTGTTCATTGCAGGGGAGTTGGACTAGATGGCCTTTGGGTATCCTTTCCAACTAAAAGGATTCTATGATATTCAGAACACTACATTGATATAGGCAAATTTAGATTTTCATCTCAGAAAGAACAACTTTATTTTGAACAACATGTTGTCCCCCTGCACTGCTCACACATCTTTTCTTTGTATTTCCTAGCAGTTTGAAGAGCTAGAGTGGTTTTGTGCATTTCATCAAAAGATTTTTCTGCTTCTCTTTCTCCTGTACTTCCCTTTAGGGTTTCTTTAGGGAGAAAGGGAGTTGCTTTTTGGGAAGGAGTGAGGGGAAGCAATAGAAATTTGTATTTTCATAGTGTTAGAAAATAAAGCGTACTACTATTGAGGTAGGTTCCATTAAAAAAATAATTCTGTTTGTTTTAGTAAGTAATATTATTAATAAATTATTAAAGTAATTCTTTTTTTTTTTCCCTAGTGTTATACTTCCTCTACCAGAGAATGTGAAAGAATATTTGCTGGATGATGGAACACTTGTGGTTTCTGGAAGGTAAAGAGTGTTTACTGTCCACCGTGCAAGTATTAATGCTGTTTTATTGTCACAATGATATTTGTGTTCACATATTGTAACTTCCATAATTAACTTTGTAAATTTGGCCAGTCTCACTGCAGTAAACCTTGTACTGTATGAACATGTGTGCACAAACTAGTGCTGTTAGTACAATTTGACTTGCTGACGCCTAATACAGATCCCCAAATCCATACGATGTATTTGGTTACAGACTAAGTAGGGGCAGTTCTTTTTATTTTTCCTTCCAAAGTCCAACAGTTCTCAGGTGTCAGCGCCCATCCTGAAGATGTTTCGTTGCTTTGGTACAGTTGTTTGCAGCTCAGTGGCTTGAATGGTGCCGCAGCATTCCTATGCCTGCAGCCTCATACAGGGATGGAGTGTCCTTACTTGAGTTGAATTCTCAATAATATAAATCAAATATGAAATCTTACTTATTACTGAGGTTATATAATTGCCTATAATCAGTGCATGTGATAAGGCTGAATGTACTGCCTATATACCTATGCTAATGTTCTGAATGAAGAGTGAGATGGGTGTCTATGAAGAACAATTGATACGAACCCAGGCTTTATTCTTTGTTTTCAGCTTAGAATCTCACCATATGACTCCCTTATAAAATGATTATTGCATGCATACATCTTGTTGGTAACCAGACTCAGAGGAGTTTGTCTCTCACAGAGCAACCAGTTAGACTATGAATATAAGGGAGCTATGTCTAATTTCTCAGGACCAATTTACACAGAATTGAAGCTGTTTAAACACCTTGTTAAGATGACAAGTGGAAATTATTTTTAAAACCATTTTGGATAGGAAGTAACATTGTTGCCTTCTGCAGAACTTTGAAACTTATTTAGTAACAGCCATTTAATTTGTAATCAGACTTCAGAAAAGCTGAAACAGAGGGTTTGAGTTCACAGCTGTGCTGTATGAACAGGTTTGGTATCTCAGTGGAATAATGGACATCTGTATAATTGACTTTAGTTATATTAAGATAATTCCAATTTAAAATTTCCTCTTAAAAACTCATTTTTCTCTTGAGTTGAACATTCTTAGCTAGAAGTGCTAGAAGTCAATGTGATCTTCTTACAGTCAAGGCTGATATGAATTTTAAACCTCAGTGAGCCTCTGATCTGAGCTCTAGATCTCAAAAACTGAATGGACGGTTTGATCCCTGTGAAAGTGCATTAAGGAATGTACTGCAGAAATGTGGCTTGTTGAAGAACTGAATTTTTGCTAGCAGCACTTAGCTGCAGAGATTTGAACTTAACCTGATTGCTATGCTGACTTGCCTTCTTGTTGTTCTTCTGCCTTAAAGACCACTCAGTCATATGGGCTAAAAAACTTCAACAGTCACTTCAAATTTCAAGGGAATGTTAGCACTCAAGTGCTTTTTCCCAGAGCTGCTGGTGTGTACAACAGCACATCTCATCTGTGTAGCAAAAGGAGCTTTCCCGGAGGAAGCTAATGACTGTGTAACCACTCCAAGTAGGATCATCTGTGAGTGAAGGGTGAGGATGTTTTGTTTTCAGAACCAACAGTACATGGCCAGCATTTGAAACTCAAATTTTATTATTTTTTTTTTGCTTGAAAAGGAGTGTGGAGGCAAAGCTTAATTAAAGTTATCTTTTAAAAAACAAGTTAGTGCTACTGCGTGAGTACAGAAAAGATCAAAAAGAAGGATGAATAGGGTGTGGAAAAGCTTGGGTTACGGCGTTTTCAGAGCAGAAGGTGATTTCTTCCTTGGAAAGAATCCACGTGTTTTGGACAGGGTGCAAGTCCAATGTCACGGTGTTTTGTCTCCAGTTTTTCTGTACTGGCTTGCTCCGGTTTTCTTTGTGGGGGTTTTGAGGCTTAATCCTCTTAGGAAAGCGTTCTGAGATCAACAGCTGGTAGTTGCTGTGGAGTTATAATATATACGGTCAATTCAAACTCCAGTGCTCATTTGTTTTTTTCCTCTGCTCATTTTTTGGCTTAGAGAAGATCCACCACCTCAAACCCCAGAGGGGAGTGATGATGCAGAGGAAATACAGGTCAGTAAAACCTCAACTTTGTTTTTCCTTTAGAGACTTGATGTTAACATGTAGCCATTTCTGCGTGCTTTACAAGTGAAGATGGTACTTTACCAAAATAATAATCACATGATATTTGCTTTGGAAAAAGTTTACAAACATCATTATTTATACTGACATCAAGGAAAGTTTAAAGTGTTTCTGCGCTCTATCAAGCACTTTTTCTTGTTAATTACATTTCTAAAAATGACTAGGGAATGTTGTAGGATATTGGAAGTGGAAAATATTGCTGTTTTATGCCATGAAAGATTAGGAGGAGTGTATTTAGAGGAGTTACTTCAAGAAATAATGAAAGTCCTTAAGGCTGTAATAACTCAGAGAGGTATTCCAGAGTTAATGCTGGAAAGTGTTATAAAAGCAAGACGACAGAAGGTACAAAAGGGGTGAGAAAGAGGAAGATAAGTGAGACTAGTGGATTGTGATCGCTCAGGTTGGAAAAGACCTCAAAGATCATCGAGTCCAACCACAACCTAACCATACTACCCTAACTCTAACAACCCTCCGCTAAATCATGTCCCTGAGCACCACATCCAAATGGTTTTTAAACACATCCAGGGATGGTGACTCAGCCACCTCCCTGGGGAGCCTCTTCCAGTGCTTAACAACCTTTTCTGTAAAGAAGTGTTTCCTGATATCCAGCCTAAACCTTTCCTGGCACAACTTGAGGCCATTTCCCCTTGTGCTGTCACCAGTGAGAAGAGACCAAATAAGATCTCCCCTCAGCCTCCTCTTCCCCAGACTAAACAGCCCCGGTTCCTTCAGTAGCTCCTCGTAGGGTATATTCTCTAAGCCCTTCACAAGCCTTAACGATAGAAGTGTGGGAGGCAAAGACAAGGTTTAAATAGGAAACACTCCACAGAGTTTTGCAGTGTCCAAGTCTTGTATATGAATCGCAATCATCCTATGTAGGTGTTGTCTCTTATTTGTACTTCCCAACAGTACTTTTGTTGAACGTATGCAATATTTCCTATCTTAATTTACAACTGTAATAATTAGAGGATGGGCATATGGTTCTGAAGAAGAATCAGGGCAATGATTTGTACATGTTGTAGGAAGCTGTATAGATTCTGATGTTCTCATAAGTTATAAATGATGTCAAAGGAAACCACTGACCTTGGGTTTGTTCTTATTCTTAACAGTGGTCAGATGATGAGAATACTGCAACACTTAAGGTAAGGTACTCTAAAATCCCAGCACGTGGGTCTGTAAGCAATATTTTATCTGAGCCTTGTGATACAAGCCTGTGGCCAGATAGTGGTATCTGCTGTAGTTAATGTTTTTCTGATCATTCTCACTAGATGGCAGTGTAGGTGTCTGCAACGTTAAAAATGTTCTGCTAGCTTAATTTTATTTAACTAAAAATAAAGTGCTTCTTTTCTTCATTCCCAACAATCACACGCTTTTTAGAATATAGGAAATGAACTGAAGGATTAGTCTAAATATAGCTGCCTTTTATTTTCACTACTTTGAATATCTTCCAGTTACTTATTTCTTCTGCATTCAGTTCAATTGAAGTCCCTGCAGCTTGGTTTTCACAGCTCTTCTCTTACGCCTTTGCCATTATTTCCTTCTAAGTACCTTGCTTTCTATTGCCTTGTTTCCCCTTTTTCCTGTTTTCATGCTCTCTTTGTGCTGTGCCCAGCTTAGAATCAGGATCATAGAATCACTAAGGTTGGAAAAGACCACGAAGATCATCTAGTCCAACCGTCAGCTCATCACAACCGTGCCCACTAAACCATGTCACGATGGATATCAGTTAGGCTCCCTCAATTTTATTTATTTTGAACAAAGAACCCCAAAACTTGCTACTGCCCTGCTGTTGTCAGAGTTAATACGCCTGCTGCACTTGTCTGCTGTTGTTACTGGTACTTCAGTCCTGTAGCTCCCTAATGTTCATTACAGTGTACAGCGCAATATGAAAATACATCCTAAGATGTAATATATCCACTGGAAGGGTACAGACCAAGTGATTTCAGGTTAGCCAGGTAAGGAATTGTGTACTGTGTGTGGATTTCAGCTCTACAACTCCAGTTTTGCTGGGACTGGCTGGGATGTCGTTTCCAGTCTTCAGAGCTGCCCATATGGTGCTGTGTTTTGGATTTGTCTAAAACAGTATTTATAACACACAAACATTTTGAGTGTTGAGGAGCAGTCCTTGCGTAGCATCAAGACTTTGTCTTTTCTGACTGTATCCTCATTTTTCTCTCCAATCCCAGCCTAATTGTTAGGAAGTGTAGAGAAAGGGACAGAGCCAGGAGAGCTGACCTAAACTGTCCTAAGGGATATCCCATACCATAGAATATCATACTTAGCAGCAAAACAGGTAGAGGAAGAAGAGAACTTCAAGCTTACAGGGTGGCTTTTGTTCAGAGACTGGCTGGGCTTTGTCTTTCATCAACCTTGCAACTTTGAAAATGTTTGATTATGGGTGTGGGTTGTGCCTGTGCCTACTTCCAACAAAAATACACCAAAAACTCTAAGTAGAAATGCACAATGTGCCCTTCTTGTAAATCTGGGAGGAGGTGATCACTCTGAAGACACCATGACAAATAGGCTTTCTCTGTGTACAAACTAAGGGCTGTTCTGAGGATAAAGAGTGAATGGGAATAGTCTCCCATGCTTCCAAGTAATGCATGTTACCACTCTGGCAGTTATGAAGAGAATGGAGAAACAGCCTGTCTAGAAAGCACAAAGCTGGGAGCTGCACCTGGGGTTACTGCAGAACAGAGGAATGGATCAAGCAGCAGTGTGGAAGCTGAACAGGGAGACAATAGGAACTGTGATGAATAAAGAAAAGCAGGGGAGGCTGGAGACTGTTCTGCAGCCTAGGGCACTCTGTTTTCCTAAGGGCAGTGGAAATGCTAAGTCACAGCCTAAAACAGCGATTGAGCACCTGGTGGGAAGGCAGGGCCAACCCAGGGGAGCTCAGGTGCAAGCAATGCACTTGAGTGACTGGAAGGGGTGGAGCCAGGATCTACCCCTTCCCAGACCTCATTAAAGGGTTGGCAGTGGAGGTGAGGGTATTTCTTGCTGGAGTTCCCTGCCTACCTGATGCCTTCCAAAGGTAAGCAGCTCTTTTCCTTCATTTCTGTATCTGTGGTTGCTGCATTTGGGCTTGTTCTCATTTGCTGTAGCCAAAGACTTTGCCACCCTGTTATTACCACCCCTTATAGCATTACAGTAATGATGAATCCTGGATTATGATTGGTTTTCTCTCTAGTTTTATTGTCAGGGAGCTGTAAGATGGGTTGTGACTGTAATTATTTCTGTTTGGTGCCCCACTTGGGTCACGAGGTAGAACTTGTTTCCCTTGCCCCTTCTATATTCTGAAGAAGAATTAGAATGTAGGATTATATAAAATTGTGTTTAAAAATGTCAAACATCCAGAATTTGGTCAGTGTTTGAATTTAGCTTTTGTTTATGTTGTCTTAGAGCTGTTCTCTTCTGTACTGTTTTTTCACTTGTTGCTATCATCTCACTTGATTAATATGTTTTCTCAGGGAGGTTTTGTATGTTCTGGCATTATGTATGTGGTATGGCTCCTGGCTTCCATCAGAACAGGGGGAGATCAGAATGCACTGCATGAAGAGTGCATTTACTTCTTACTGAAATGCTTTTTTTTTCCTTCCTTAGAATTGACTGAAGCTCTGAAATAAAAGAAGTGCTTATTTCAGTTTTTCAAGCGTGGTTTCCCACAGAGACTAGATAATGTACCAAGGAAAGATAGGGATGTACGAAGCTCAGTTTAGGTTGCTGTACTTCTCACTTTTTAAAACTAATTTAAAATGTGTACACTTTGTGAGGGGCTGCAGGATGGGTATACCAGAATGTATGAAGTTCTGTATGATCACTTGTGTGGCTGTGAGGGCTTTGTTTTAGAGCTCAGTTGGCTTTAGCCTAGGAGTTATCTTTGGGATGCCTTTGCAGATATAGGTAGAAATAGTGTTGGCTTTAGATCTGTACATCTTTGAAACGTCTGAAATACATACAGATACTTTCCTATTATTTTAAAGGTCAGCAGTCAGCTTTTTTTTTTTTTTACTGCACCACATTAAGAGTGGAGTTTCTGGCTTCTTGGCCTTTTTTCTCCTATCTTATGTTTACAGTTGTTACAATATTCTTTATAAGTTAAAGTTTTCTGTTCCAACATGTATCTTTGCAGCGTGTCCTGCATTTTGATGCAAGTGGGCTTGTATTACTAAGCTACTTTAAAGACTTTATTTAAAGTATTTCTAGAAACACTTCATAAAACTAAAAGTTAAGTGAGCTGTCACTCAAGTTGTGCATTAACTATGTGTATTATTTTTTTTCTTCCTTGTCTTGCTCTTGTTCCTTCTTCAGGCACCAGAGTTTCCAGAGTTTACAGCCAAAGTTGAAGAAGCCATAAGTTCCTTGGGCGGCAGTGTTTTTCCTAAGCTGAACTGGAGTGCTCCAAGGGTAAGAATGCTGGCTCCCAAAACTTGTAACAGATGCTATCACACAGAATTTTTTGGTTTATCTTAATGCATTGGAAAATAGAGCAGGCTAGTGAGCCTGATAAGGAAGGGAGTGATAAATGACATCAGTGAAGTTTGATACAGCAAATTGTTCTGGTGAATTAGAGCTCAGTGGTGGTGTTTGGTGAGCCTGATGCAAGACAGCACTGTCGTCTTTATATAACATCTAGTTATCTTTGCTCTAGGTGACAGTGTGATGGTCATACTCTGCTCGTTCAGGATATCTGTTGAAAGCCTTACATGGGATAAAAAGAAAAATAATCAGTTTTCCTTTTTTAAAAAAGCAATAAATTTCCCTCTAGTTGTTTTAGGCATTCTAACTACACCTTAAGAATGGGTGCCCCCAAGTGATTTTGTATTATATCCTCAAGGGAAACTAGTGTTCAAGCATTCCAGGAAAGTGCTTGGAAGAAGTGAGGCAAACACTTGGTTTTTGAATAGATTTGTTCTATTTTCAGCGAATTATTCATAAGAGACATAACTATTGTGTTAACAGCTGACGAAGCTTTCCTCAAAATCAAGAAATCATTTTCTGTATGTGTGTCAACTGTTGCATAATGTTTAGTTCTGATAGATCAGTAGCTTGCATTACTCTCTGCTAGAAAAGCTGCATTTCTGGATAATCCTTTTAATTTTTTTTTCCTGTGTAGGATGCTTACTGGATAGCAATGAATAGCTCTCTGAAATGTAAAGCTCTAAGTGACATTTTCCTCCTCTTCAAAAGTTCAGACTTCATTACTCGTGACCTCACTCAGCCGTAAGTAGATTTCTAGCAGTATTATCTAGCCAAAAAAAACCCTAACCCACAGAGGGTAATTTTTCAGTACCTTGGAAAGATGTTGTTCTTTACTGAGGAGTAACAGTATTTATTCATGTTTAAAAGTTGTGGGTCAAGTAAATCTCAAGTACAGTAAGTAGCTGTTTTTAGAAACATTCTCCCATCTTTCTTCCTCTTTTTCTCCCTGCACCATACAAAAATAAATACCAGGGCCAGTTTACTGCAGAGAGTTGTGAGGCAAATTATTGTCAGTGTTACTTACCATAAGTGAGTAATTTCTCGTAGACTGGAGTTATTTACCTAATTTAGGTGAACAAGAGAGAGGTAGGCTCCATTTTCTTCTTATAGTTAATTGGCTTAATTTTGATACGTAAATGAGTGAAAAGCAAACCAGGAAGACATAGAAGTACAGCATGTAAAATGACACCATGGACTAAGACCATTTTTACTGAGCTGCTTTCTCAAGCAAGTGGTATTTTAATGTTTTGGGGTGACTTTTGTTTTTTCTCTTTGTAGAGGCTTATTGAGCACAGCAGTCTGGTCCTATGTAGCTAATGACCTGGTGAGAACTGTTTTGTCTAAAACACGAAACCAGTTGTATTAATGCAGTGCAACTGCTGCCTTCCTTTTTGTTCCTGTAACTCTAATAGCACTTTTCCTCTGTGATCTGTTGTTGCATTTGAAATAATGAATAGATAAGAACATGCTCATCCTTATCTCTGCATTTATGGAGTGCTAGCAGTGCTGTCAGTCCAATTCTGATACCAGGTTTTATGTTATATCTAACCTATAACAGTATGAGGTGAAGAGGAGGAGACTGGGAAAGAGGGGAGAAGATGCTGGAGTGATAAGACAGTTTGAAAAGTATGTTGGACTGGGGAAACAGCTGGAAGCAATGAGAATTTAAAGTTCTGGGACCATAGAGAATGGAAGTGATAAGAGAGATGCCATCTGCATTTCACAGTTGAGTGCTCAGTCTTTCTCAGGTGCCTTACTAAGGAGCTTTTCTTCATGATTTCCACTGATGGGAGGCCAGGCTGCTTGGCCTGGTAATCCTTGGAGCAAACAGTCCTAATGTGATCTTTGTTGTAACTGCTTGTAGGGCTGGAGGTACCTTGTGGGTCTGAAGATATCTGTGCACTTTGTATCAAGTCCTTTGTGAATATCTGTGTATTTTTTTTTTTTTTTTTTTGTATTCTACTGTCCTTGCACAAAGAAATTGAGCAACAATTACCCCAAGCTCCTTGGTGAATGCTTGTTTGGTTAGCCCCATTCTAATGTTTGGGACACAGTCCAGTGTTTAGAAAGCACTGTGTGCTTTTGAAAGCTATGGCAGCTAGGCTTGCTTGTGTGTGCAGTCTTGTGCTTTTAGGTTATGCCATTTATATGGTAGAAAGCATTGGCTTGATTACCTTCATTGGGATTGCACTTGGTGCATTTTCTCTCAGGGTTTTTATCTCACATCAGGCCAGGTCAGTGCCTCAGCTATTCACCTTGCCCTTTGCAGACAGCACTGACTTACAGAGGAGGCAGTGAATGCGTTCTAGTTCCTATATTGTGAAATTTCACAGCATGGGTGTTAACTTGAGCCATCGGTAATTTCACCTTAGATTCACACCAGACTAAAAGCAGTGTTGGCTGAGCAGCCTGTAGCAGGTACGTTCTCTTCTACTGATCCTGCCTGGGGAGAAGTAACCTCCAGCAGAAAAGCAGTCCCTAAGATGGTACTAGTTCAGTCCATTTGCACTCCTCTTCCAGAGTGCTAAAGTGGGATGCACAATTGGGTAATGCAACTCAGCTAGCGGGTGGTAGGTAAACAACCTCATGATGTGTTTGTCAGGTTGTCACCTAATCCCAAGGTTAAGGTGAAGCTTCGTTTGAGAAGCACTGTTTATTTCCCTTCTGATAAAGTCTGTGAATTTGAGTGGAAATGGTCCTTACAACAAGATGAACATCACATGTGAAAACACTTTGGTTTCTGTGTATCCTGTGGGTGTGTTGTGTTCGAATAAAGAACAAATTATTGTCCAGTTTGTGCATGATATATCTAAATTGCCAGGTTACTAATACAGAATGTCCCCATCTGAACACAGAAATAATTACTGCTGAGTTACAGAGGTGGGCTTAATTATGCTATTGATTAGCTGCCAGCTCCCCAGTCCTTAGCAAGCAGGAACTAGAAGTGCAGTTGGCAAAAGAACCGAAGTGCTGAACAAATGAAAATAGAAAACATAATATATCTAAATCCTTGGAAGGGCTGATCAGAGCGAGGAGAAGGGGTAGAGGTGCTATATTTCTGTTTCTTTCATTAATATTCAGTGTGGTCTAAAAGCTTCTTGGCCTGCATAATTAACAACTGAGATCTTTGTTTACTGTTTTTCCTGTTCAGTGGTGTTAACTTAAAAATACGCTTCCTGGGTTGTGACACAGAAGGCTTTACAATGGCAAGTTGAAGATCAGTTTCTTGATGTAGCATTGTTAGTGATGTGGGACTTAAAGCACTTTCTCTGCCTCTTTCCTCTCTCGTTTCCTGTTTGTTACTCTGATATTGATCTTTCTGTTGTTCAGGTCAGGGAAATGCCCTTGCTGCAATTCTTAACTGTCTTCAGTTCTGAGAAGATTTCAGCTATGCAATACCTCGACACAAACCATGTAAAATATGGCCTTACTGCAGATACAGAGTGTGACTAGATAAGCTTTGACTATTTAAATGTTTGGATTCTCTCATCATGTTGACACTTGTTTGGTTTAAAAGCTCAGAATGAGTTAACTTTCCCCTTGGAACAGCCATAAATTAGCAAAGACTTCAGAGCAACGTTCTCGTTAACGTAGTCATTGTTTCTGCTTCGAGTAAGCACTACATTTTACTTAGCTGAGTTCACAGGAAACTTGTGGGTGGTGTGATCCTTAACTTTCCAGTTTTTAATGTAGGCTTTCAAGAGCTTAATGTTGTGGTTATGTGACAGAAGAAATCCTTTTCTAACTGGGATTTCTGTTAAGCAGTTAACACTCCTCTTTTGAGCAGATAGTGTGCAGCTATTACATAGCTTTCTTGCTAATTATTAGAACATTTGGGCTGCATTTTGTTAAAAGTGAATACACCCCTCCCCCCCCNGCGGCTGCTATAAACAGTGGCAATAGTTTTAATGGTAGGGTAATGCCCTTTCAAAGATAGGCTTGTCACTAATAAGCAGAATATAAACCATGGAAACTTTGTTGAACTTTGGAGAAGGTTCCTATGATTCCGCAGTGTAGCGCTGCGCATTTCAGATCTGCAGATGTCACTGTTGGGATGTTGAACCTCACAGCATTTTTGTGGTTATTAAACAACCATCAGTAGAGATGAAATCAGATATCTGAAGTTCAACCTTGGTCAAAAGCATGCTTATGCAAAAGCTGTTCTTGGCAGGTGCTGCCCTTTGGCCCAGGCAGGAGCAGGTGAAACAGCTCCCAGTGGGATCACAATGTTCTCTGGTTGACCAAAACTGGATGCTTGTGGAAGTGATCACTTCTGAGTAACGAAATGCCTGACTCAAAGAGAGTCAAATATGACTCTGCTGACACTAAAATTGATTTGTTCAACTAGGAAGTATTTTTCTTTTTAGTAGGAAGTTGTAAAGCTTTTTTTTCTGATGTGGAGGGATAACAGCCTGTGTTCTCCTGATGGAACACAGGAGGCAGTGTTGGCTCGTGAAGAGACTTGGCAATCAGGGTACCTTTTTTGCAAGGACAGTACCTGTTGCTTAAGACTTGAATATACCCTATTTTAAGATAAACAATTCCACATGAGGTGATGTGGAATATGAGGCCTTTGACATTTTCTTTTCTTGAGGTTTTATTCACTTGCCTGCTTTTTCCCTAGGAATTTGCAGTGCAGGCAGTACAAGATTCTCTTTCAGTAGCATCTAGATTTCCTATTTGCTTGTAGTAGTCCTTACAGCTGAATATTTCTTGGTGTTAGAAATATATCTTTGATTTTTTTATTAAGGTTTTAAATTAAACTATGAGACATCAGCGGAACTGTCTGGTACAAGGTGATTCTTGCAGTTCTCATATTGGTAATTGTTTATTCTGTGGATAATAATCTCGGCTCATTGCTCTCATAGCAGGATGGGTACTGGAGATTTTACAAACCTTAAGTCATTTGTCTCCTGCACAACAGCTTCATGTTGTGTGTGCTGCTGTCAGGTGTGTGCATTTGGAGATTAACATGCATTTGCTGCTTAAAACAAGACCTTGATCCTTCTCTTGTTGATATCCAAGTATAAATCTGTAAACAAGCTGTTGACCACACCACAAGGTCAATAAACAGTGGAGTTCAATTCCTTCATGCTTAATAGTATTTAAAATGATAATTTTCAGAGGTTTCAGAAAAGGAAGCTGGTGTATCTTTCCATTTTGTGGTCCTCGCGTCTCTCTGATGCTCCTTCAGTTACCTCCAAACCTGAGGAGGATGCAGTTGAAAGAAACCCTGCTTAGCCTTCTGCCTCTAATGTTGAAAAGGCTCTGTGTAGTGGATGAATTCAGCTGTCCAGGCAGTTAATGCTGGAACAAGTTGCTAAAATATGAAAGAACAGAAAATATCTCCCCCCCCGCCATGTAGCCTCCATCCAAAATATCTGAGTGCTGAGCAAGGGGCAGTTTTGGCTTTTTGATAAGGCTGTTTTTTGACAGCTGGAAAAGACTGCATCTAACTGAAATGGAGCGGATTACAGATACCCCAATCTCAAATATGTATTTCTCTGGAAGGTAATGCAGGTCCTAATGTGCAGGGACTGTGGAACTCTGCGTGTTAGGCTTCAGCTGCCTTTTCATCTGTAGTTTATGGCTATTTTGGTGTGTGGGGAATATTTTCTTGAGCATGGTAAGCAGATATGATTGCAATGGGGGGAATTCTGAGGATAGCAAAACTGCAAGCTCTCAGGAGTGTTTCTATTGCCTTGACAGATCTTAAATTGCTGGGAATATAAACTGTAGCTGTTATCTGTAAGCCTATGTAGACAGATATGTGGTCTCTGATTACTTTACTTTTGGAAAGCGTGCTCTTCTCTGTGTGGTGAATATTAAAGCCTAAACTAAAAATTTATTTCTTCTGGCAGCATACTGAGAAAGCTCTTAGGAGAGCCCTTAGCCTCAGATTGAAGGCTGGGCAGTGTGATGCTTTGCTTACAAAGAGTAAAGGCATTGAGCAGCAGCATCCTGCAGCGCACTGCTTAGAGGAGAGATGTTGGACTTCTGGATTGCTGAAGTTCAGTGCCAAAGGGAGATAGGAGAAGTGTTGCCATTTAAGACTGTTGCTCAGTAGTGACCCTTCACACAGCTCTGCACATCAAAGTAGTTTGTTGCCAGTAAGGTCAGGAAGTGTGTTTGGATGGAAGATCTATGTTCTCTTGCAGTAATTCCTGTAACTTTCAAAGGGAATTATCAGAACTTGCTGTATAATAGCAAAAATGTATGTAGAAATTGTCTTGGATATAACTGTCTCTATTCTTGGTAGTTCCTGGATGGTGGCACACAGCGAGCTGCTCACAAGGGACAAAACCTCGACGTCTGCTTGCGGTTATGGAAGTGCTTTTGTTCATTTTCACTCTCAGGAGATTTCTAAGAGTATCTCTTAAGGCTCTTAATTTAGCAAAACACCATGCTGTGGAATCAGTAGTGTTGAGCAGCACTGCTTTGCATCTCCTGTTCATAGAAATGAAAGTGATCCTGACCTGCTGCAAGGCACAGTGATGTGTCTCAGTTATCCGGTTTAGGAGGTGAAATGCTAACAATCTCATCAAGTTTCATTGCAGCATGTTTTCCCTTGTGCTTTTAATGTTCATTGTATGATCATTATGCCTACATATAGAGACAAAAGGAGCAGCACTGTTGATTCAAGCAAAAGACTCAATGTTGAATAAGCACTCACGTTTTAGCCAAGTTCCTGTCCAAATTTAGGCTCTTCCAAACGATGCTACATCAAAAATATGATTGTTTATAACTGTGGAAAGTAGTTTTGTCTCTGACACACTGAAATTGCTTGCTTTATCTGTCTTAGAGGTGATTTAGCTGTGGTTTTGGAATTAACATTTTGGGGTTATTTTTCCTCACTATGGCTAGAATCTTATATCTGAAAGCATATTTTGATGCCTGTGACTTTTCCAGATTTATTCACTGTACTGATGATTCCCCTGATCCTTCCTTGAACTATGAGGTAAGACTTTCTGTATGATTTCTAGGTTAACTTAAGTGAATTACGTGTGGGCAGGCGGCCACTTGTGCTTGACTATGTGCCCAAAAGTAATTTTTTGTTTGTTTTGTGTTGCTGGGGAATTGTGGTTAAGAACTGGAAGCCATTAGGTATTCATTTAGTTGTGGGTCAGAGCCAAGCTGAAGTTCAGATGTGTGAAGCTTCCTTGCTGCTTTCTGTTATTGTCTGTCCGGTTTTGCCAGGAAGGTGAAGCTCAATATCTGAGAGTCATTTGTTCCCTATAACATGCTTCTTGGGAACATCACGGCTGAGGTTACTAAGAGAAGCTAGCTGATTGCAAAGAACTGAAATGGTCTGTATTATCTCATTAGATATGCTTTCTGCTGCATTAAGATATTTAGTTAGCGACTCAGATATTGCATTAAACAGTTCTCTGGTGCTGTCAGTTCTATGATGGCATCTAGTTATGTCTCTAATAATTTTTATGTGAATACAGTTTTTGTAATCATCCTGTGGGTTTAAAAGGGCTTTAGGAAAGTGCATGAGCACTGTTTTGAAGTACTATCTTAATGGGCTTTAAAGATACAGAAGAGTTTTTATGTTTACATTGTAGTTTGGAACATCACCTTTAGTTACTGACTTTTTTTGTACTGCAGTTGATAGCGCTGGGAGTTGCCAGTGCCCACAAGCAGTAACTGAGACCCTTGAAAGAATGGATGCATCTAAATGCTTCAATTTAGGAAAAGCAGAGACTGTGTCAGAGAGATGCTTTAATTGCCAGGCATTCTCTCCTATTCATGATAATAGTTTGGTTACTATTTTGCTCCTCTGTCCTTATTTTAACCAGTTTGTGCTTTCAGAGGCATCACAGAATTCTGCTTGGGTGTGTACCACAATAGAGGTTGATCTGGTTAAGTTTAGTTCTGCCCATCAGCTCTTTTGACTAGAGAGCAACTTCCTGCCAACTCCATGGCAGATTTATTGTGTTGTACAGTGGGGCTTTCTGTTTTCCATGCTTTATCATTAATGCAACTTAGAAGTTGTTTCATGAATTTTGTGTTTAAATTCTGCACATAGTGGAAGAGCACAGGATAACTAAGGTAGGAAGGGGCCTACTTGTTTCTCTAGTTCATTCTTGTGCTCAGAGCCAAGTAAGCTGTGAGATAAAATTGGGTTGTGTGGTGTGCTGTCAAATGTGGTCATGAAAACCTCAGTGGCTGGAGGATGTTCCACCCCACTGAGGGGGCTGTTGAGGTGCTGGACTGTCCTCATGGTAAAAAAGTTTCTTCCTGTGAGCAGTCTGAACTTTCTTCTTTCAACTTACAGCTTCTCGTCCTCCCATGAAGGACCTCATGACCATCTGATGTAGTCAGTGCTAGTGGCCTATTTCTGAGCAGTCACAGAGGGCTTATGAATATAACAACTATAATCAGGGGTCTTAAAACATGGAACTCCAGATGTATATATTGACAACATAGCATGCACCAAACATGTAATTGTGGGAAGAAGTGGCATTTATTAATTTGTTTTCTGGGCATCAGTGTTTAAATATGTTGGCCTTCAGCAAAGGGGCTCTAAATTGGGGAATTATTGCCTATTAGGGTAATTCTTATTTTTGCATTCTCATCATGTATAAATTAATACTAAGTCAAATTCTTTTGAGTATTTCCTAAGATAATTACATGAACTGATCTCATGGGTGGCAGCCTTGCCTATGGCTGTGGGATCTTTAAGGTCCCTTCCAACCCAAGCCATTCCATGATTGTATGAACTGCAGGGTAAGATTCTTTTGTCATCTTATATCAGAATTAACATCAGAGATTGTCTTACTATTGCAGCAAAACTGTTGAAAAATCTAGAAGATATCCCTGTTTAAAAAAAAAAAAAAAGTTACCCTCTGAAACAGTATTTTGTCGTTTCTTTTCCCTTTATAGCTTGTTCTTCGCAAATGGTGTGAACTAATTCCTGGTGCAGAGTTCAGATGCTTTGTCAAGGAAAACAAGCTTATAGGTGAGAATTATCTTAGAGATTAAATTATTAGATGAAGTTATTAGGAATTTCTCTGATTTCTTGAATCAGTGCTGAATCTGAAGACTCTTCTTCCTTAGCACGCTCAATTTGGTAATTGATGTTTTTCTTCTGTCTGTAATTTTAAATGTGGCGTGCCAATTTTCTCTCTCCACAGCCTTTGAAAGCCTGATGCCATAGTAAGCCCGATATGACAGTGGGAATATTCTTGGTTCTAATTGTTAATTCAGAAACTTCAAGGGCTGTGTTGTAAGGGATTCCTTTATATTTGGCAGAGAATTTAAATCGTACCCAACTTGCAGAACGAATTCAGAGGCAGTTGGTTGTTATGTTGATTAAATGTGACCACGCTTGGATGGTAAGTGCAGAAAGTTGTGGAGGTCAGCATACATCCGCAGGTGTACCGTGTGTCTGAATTCAAACTATATTCCATGTATTCCTCTAGATATATTGAGTAGCCTCTCCTGTAACAGGAGCGTAGACGCCTACTGCACATACAGCTGCTTGAAGTGAGGGGTTTAATTTCAGCTGGAGTACCACTCTGGAGTTTGAACCCCTTTTTGCTTTGTGCTACCGTGGAATCTTTAAAGGATGAACAGAAATGAAAATGGTACAAGATTGGACTGCATAATAGTCCTTAACAAGAACCATTCTGCTTGAACTCTTCTAACAAGAAAGTGTTGTAGCAGTGATGTGGCAAAGCTGTAATCCAGAGTTAATAGGAAGGAAAGTGATTTTTCTCTAAAAGAAAAGCAAGTTTGTTCACTTTTTGTCCCATACCTACGTATTCACAAGCACCAAGATGGACGCATGTAAGTGATATGTCCAGGATTCCTCATAATGATACAGTGGTGAAGGGATATTATGTAGTCCTCGTTGTTTCTCCTGGCGTCTTCTGAGCACAGTTACTACGTGCTAGTACAGCACATGCCTTTTTGTACCTGTTAGGAGCTGTCAGTAATTTCTCTCCATCCTGTCCCACCTTATTCAGTCACCAGGAATTTACTTCCTATCCTTTGTCTCTTGATCAGGGTGTTCTACGAACAGCATGAAGATTTTTTTTTTTTTGGCATCTGCTAATCTGGGTGCTGTCCATTCATGCCAATTGCAGGCTTTATTGCACTTCCTTGTAAAAGAGTTTATTTTGCTAATAGCTGAGATTGTCCATTAATCCTGTATTACTTAATGGTATTGATGTAACTTCTTGAAAGAGGAAGAGCTGAATCCTGTCCTGTTAGGTGATTCTGTGATTCTCTTCAGCTTGGAGAAGAGAAGACTCTGAGGTGACCTGAGAGCAGCCTTTCAGTATCTAAAGGAGAACTACAGGAAAGAAGGGGACAGACTCTTTAGCAAAGCAAGATCCCCTGTGATAGAGCAAAGGGAAATGACTTCAAGCTTAAAGAGAGTAGATTTAGGTTAGATACATAGAAAAAGTCTTTTACAGTAAGGGTGGTGAGGCACAGGAACAGGTTGCCAGAGATGTGGTGCATGCCCCATCCCTGGAGACATTCAGGTTGAGGCTGAATGGGGCTCTGAGCAACCTGATGTCCCTGTTCATTGCAGAGGAGTTTGACTAGATGACTTTTAAACTTCCAACTTAAACAATTCTATGATTCTAAGTGCTACTAGAGCACAACTGCCAGTGATATGTATCACTGTAATAAATTCTAAAACATTTCAATGTAGGTCTATTACAGAATGCATATGTGTGCATGTATACACTTGAGAGAGAGTGATATTTACTTTCAAATACCCCGAAGTATTTGTACTCTGCCTAATTAAACATTCTGCACATTGCATTACTAAGTTTTGAAACCTGGGGAATTTACCAGTATGGGTTTTTTTACAAGCACGCCAACTGCATTTCCTAACACACTTCCAAGTTTTTTTTTCCACAATATGTTCCCATGTTCTTAAAATTAATGAGCCTGTCAGTCAAGCTAAGGCGTGATACTTGCAAAGCACAGTGAATGCTTTTCCAGTTAGACGTCTGCGTCCCCTGCAGTGCCACCATCTCTTGCTTTTTGTTTCTAGGCTTAAGATTTGCAGTGGTATTCATTACATCATCAGTGGAACTTTGAGTTAACTTTATATGAACTTTTTGAAAGAGCTCATCTTTGGAGGTGGTCAGCATTGACCTGAAGTAAGACTTGCTCTCTGTGTTTTATGTATGGTTAAAAGAGTACACTGCCATCACTGATGCATCTTCTGTGGGGGATTCTGGCTTTTTTTCTCCATAAATACTATACATTACTCATCTTGCAGTGAGGCATAGGTCTTAATTGACACTTGTCCAGCAGAGTATTGCAGTGGCTTATGTTGACATATCCTGTACGAGAACTTTTGTCACTGAAGATGAGAGTGTCTAATCCTGTTGATGTTGACATAAACTATCATCTTGTATTCAAACAAATGCCTGAAATGAAGTGCTTGTGTTGCAGTTAGGATGACTTACCTAAGAAAGCCCTCAGACACAAAGATACTAGATTGTATGTCACTTTGTTGATTCTAGGATTTAAGGTTTCAACTCTAGTGTCTTATCGAACAGGCATGTGTTATTCAATGCTTAATGAGTAGGTTAAATGAGAATCTTTATGGTACATTCAATTCCATCATCTTTGCTAATCGGCAAACCTGGCCTCTCCCCCTTTCATTTCACTCTTCCAAATGGAAGTGCTGAACAAAAGGTTTTTCACTGGAGTAAACGGGGTGAATGGAACTGAAAGGACAAGACAACAACTGGAAATGTAAACTCAGGCAAAGATTACTTCTGAAACTCGCTTAAAAATAGTGAGTGTGTGTGCATATAAAGTGAGGTTCACCAAACATAGGGCAGAACTGTACAAGGAGAAAGTTTGTAATGGCAGTGCTTCCAGTACTGGAGAATAAAACCAAACAGCAGGTCATTGTTAATGGTTGAAACCTGGGAGAGCCCTGTCTTTTGAAATAGTGATGACAATGTGTGTACTCTGACGGCTGCGTTCTGTGTGATTGTTTTTTGTATTTGTTTGTTTTTCCATGTCTAAAGCTCTTCAAAATCAATCAAATTTTTTGGCAGGTATATCACAGAGGGACTACACTCAGTACTATGACCATATCTCTAAGCAGCATGAGGAGATCTGTAGATCGATACAGGAGTTTTTCAAGAAACACATACAGTATAAATTCTTGGATGAAGACTGTAAGTATCTTCAGAGTCAGTTAGAAAAGGGAACATAGGGAGGGGAGGAGGGTGTTGATGAAGGTTTTTAAGGACATTCTGCACTCGTCACAAAGACTTAACAAACAAAAAGAATTTGTTTGTTTACTTGTGTGTTTGCTTGCTGTTTATTTTCTTTAAAGGCTTTTTTTCCCCTTATACATGTCTCTAAATGAGGAAAAAATCAGCATCTGAGTAATGGGATAAGAAATACTTAAAAGGCATTCAGTATTAAGGAAAAATATTTATAAAGATGTGCTAAATATTGGTGTATTCTCTGAAGAAAAAGATCTGGAAGTTTATTTTCAAGAACTTATCCAAATTTCTATTAGAATATTGATGTACAGCGTTCTGTCTGCTCAAACTTTTGAATGGTATTTGATGAGATTCTGCTACACCTAAGCAACCTAATTAAATTGTCTCAGTTTGTGAACACGAAATCCTTTAGAAATTTTATCAGGAATAATCTTACTAAACCACGTCAGGCAACTAAGACAGTGTTTTGTTGTGATGTGTGATTGGGATGGGTGAAAAATGAGATGATGAAAGTTAAATTGCTCTGGCATGGACTAACCCTCAGTTTAGTAAAATACGTGCACGTAAGAATTGTCTGTCAGTTGTGTTGCCTTTCGTAAAAGTTTGACTACTCAGCCATTAGGTAAGCTTTGAGCATGGTTAATAATTTTGCTGGGTAACCATGGCACTCGAATAGATCTGTTCTGACTTTGTAAAAGGATTCTTCCTAATGCCGGTCTTTTTTAATTGATGGTTTAAAAAATGTGGCTCTGCATGATTCCTTTATTTCAGTCTGGATATAATACATATAATTATTATACTAATTTATCAGATCCGTAGCCCTAACATTTTGAAGTAAAATCAATCATACAGATCTGACATTATGATTACTGTTTTAATTTTCCTCTGTGTCCCAACATAATTTCAGCCTGTATGTAATCAGCTGATAGATAATAATTCAGGACACTATTTTTGGAAATTGATGCCCAGATTTCAGTTCTGAAATTGCTGCCTAGTGAACTGAAAGGTCTGAAGTGGTATCCTATGTAAAGTAGGTTAAACTGTGCCGTCCAAATTACCTTCTAGGGAAATGAGGTTTCAGGGTCACCTTCTGGGATGGAGATTTGTTAACCTTTTGGTCTTGGGCACTAAACATGGGTAACTCTTCCTGCTGCAGAGAAATGCCATACAGAAAACATTTTCTGCAGGTTTTTTTTTCCCCTACCTTCCCCACCCCCAACCATATCCCTGGACCCACTGTCTAGCAGCATATGTGTTGTTAACAATGGAAGTCTGCATTTGTTTGCCTTCAGAAGGAAGGGTATTGTAGCTCTTTCCCTGACTCCTTGCTTCGTTGGGGCTTTCAGTGCTGTTTGCTTTGCTTTTTCCAGTTGGTCTGTTAGTATATCCAGATGGAAGAATTGAGTCAGAGCAGCTGAAGCACTGCAGAGTTGGAGCAGTAAGATAACAGATGGGCAAACGAATTTTAAATACTTTTAAATGGTGTTAGAACCTTCTAAAATCCTTTCATAGGAGCCCAATGAAAACAGTCCTCCAGAGGTACTGATGCTTGCCACAGAGCCACACCTCCGCTTGCCCTCAGTTCTGAGCAATTGCAGGTCAAGTTTTACTCCAGTCTCACTGGCACACAGCTTGCTTCTTCTCAGGTGGTCCCTAAAGAAGGAGCAGTGCAAGTTTTCCTCTCTGTTTGCTGTTTGTCAGTGTCTTAAATTAGTCACCAATGTGCAATCAGTCTTAATGGGGTTGTAAATCCCACTCAGCCTCAATGATTAACGATCACTGCTGCCATAGGCTTGCTCCAAGCTGACAGGCATTGTTTTATAATGGAACTCAGATGAAAAGGTTTTCCGTTGTACTCAGTACAAGCAACGAGTTCAGTTGAATAGCTGTGAAAGAAATCTAGGGCTGCTGTGCTTATCCTGGCATTGGTGACTTAGCCACTGAGAGCCTGTTTTACTGAGAAAATCACAGCACTTAATTCGAGAGCATCGTTTTAAATTGACGTAACTGAGCTTGTGCAAGAAGATTTTCAGGCCTTATGGTCACAAACAATGATGTGACTGGTTTTGGCCCTGACTTTTGCCTTAGTTCAGCCAACTTTGCACAAAGCATGAGGTTAAGCTGCTGAGTAGCTTTACATGCATGGACATGATTTATCAACCTGTCTGCTATTGACAGGCAGCTTCCTGAGGAGCTGCTGGGGCTCAAGCGTTCTTCAGTCATATCCTGAGTTTAGTTTATCTTATGTGAATTAGTTAGCCAAAATATTCCCTTCCTCATTAGTGAAGGAAGTGACAATACAGCATTTGTCTGAGTTTTTTTTCTAATTCTGGCTTTTCTTTCCTCTGCTGAACTGGTACAATTTCTGCATGCAGTCATGCCTGAATGCTTATCTGTAGATTTTTCCATAGTTGGATAGAAAGACAAATCAAAGGTTTGCTTAACAATACAGAACAGAAGCTAATAGATAGAAGCATGTACAAAGATTTATGCTTAATTAACCAATGGGAGCGGCAACAATGTAACTACACAAGGCAGTTTGACTTAAATCACTGAGTAGCAGAGATTCTTTGAAAGAGCTGTTGATAACCAGAAGGTGTGCAGCGTCTGCTCTGCTACTTTAAACATAGCCCTTTCAGTGCCTCACCTTTAGCATGCCCACTGACCCCTTTGTTCCTACAACCTGTTGGTCTTGTTATCTGTTGAAGTCCTAATCTTTTTGAAGCAGGATCTTTCTCTCATTCTATCCTATCCTTCTGTGAAATGTCTCAGTTCTGCTGTAAAACAAACAGCAGGGATGTAGATAAGTTTTCTCTATGCAAAGAGTTTATCTGATGATCTCCATTGGG
This sequence comes from Pavo muticus, assembly GCA_016647715.1. Taxonomy (NCBI): domain Eukaryota; kingdom Metazoa; phylum Chordata; class Aves; order Galliformes; family Phasianidae; genus Pavo; species Pavo muticus. Next base: position 1,199,938 of record JACDJE010000049.1, read on the forward strand.
AGGAAAAATGAACAAAACAAGCTGGAATTAAATGAAAAAGCCCAGCAGACACTCTATCAGCATATTAGCAGTAGTTCTTGAAAATTTTCAACTTCTTCTTGGAAATTAACCTAATTCTGGCTTGCATTTCTTTAGATGTATTGACTTGGCCAATTGTGTAGTGTACACGAGTATCTATTTAGAATCATAAAATGGCTTGGGTTGGAAGGGGATCTCACAAATCATCAAGTTCCAACCTCCCTGCCACAGGCAGGGTTGCCAACTGATAGATCAAGTACTAGATCGGGATGCCCAGGGCCCCTTCCAACCTGGCCTTAAACACCCCCAGGGACGGGGCATCCACAACCTCTCTGGGCAGCCTGTTCCAGCACCTCAACATCCCCTCAGAGAAAAACTTCCCTCTGACATCTAATCTGAATCTCCCCTCCTTTCATTTAAACCATTTCCCCTTGTCTTATTATCTGTCCATGTAAAAAGTTGATTTCCCTCCTGTTTATAGTCTCCCTTTAAATATTGAAAGGCTGTAATGAGGTCTCTCTGCAGCCTTCTCTTCTCCAGGGGAGTTTTAGGCATCTTCTGTGAAATTGTATCTTTCAAGGTTAACTTTTTTTTCTTTCTTTTTCAGTTGTTTTTGATGTGTACCGAGACAGCAGGGTAAGTGAACAACAGATTGTTTATTTCCTTAGTAATTAATTGTTTGTTCTGTAGGAACTATACCTGAAACACTGGACAGAGGGATCAAAGAATAGCTTCATCTTCCTAGAAGTGATCCTGGCAAAAAAAAAAGAAAAGCTACCTGCTTTTATCATGCTGTTCCTGAATTTCTTTTCAATGTTTGTTACTGTTGATGGTAGGAAAGTGATATAGTTAGGATTGTAAGTATATCTTTGCCAGTGATGTAATTATTTAGTAAATATCTTCTTCCAGAGAAGTAGTCTGCCTTCAAGCACATAACATTGGCTTCAGCTACAGCTGTGTCTGAATTTGCCTCCAGAGGAGGGCCATGAAGATGATCAGAGGGCTGGCCTGGAGCACCTCTCCTATGAAGAAAAGCTGAGAGGGATGGGCTTGTACAACCTGGAGAATAGAAAGCTCTAGAGAGACCTCTTTGTAGCCTTCCAGTAATTGGAGGGAGCTTAGAATCATGGAATGGCCTGGGTTGAAAAGGACCTCAAAGATCATCTAGTTTCAACCTCCTTGCTATGTGCAGGTTTGCCAACCACCAGACCAGGCTGCCCAGAGCCACATCCAGCCTGGCCTTGAATGCCTCCAGAGATGGGGCATCCACAACCTCCTTGGGCAACCTGTTCCAGTGTGTCACCACCCTCTGGGTGAAAAATTTCTTCATAATATCTAACCTAAACCTCTCCTGTCTTAGTTTAGAACCATTCCCCCTTGTCCTGTCACTATCCACCCTCATAAACAGCCATTCCCCTTCCTGTTTATATGCTCCTTTCAAGTACTGGAAGGCTGCAATGAGGTTTCCCTGGAGCCTTCTCTTCTCCAAGCTTAACAATTCCAGTTCCCTCAACCTTTCCTCATAGGAGAGGTGCTCCAGCCTTCTGATCATCTTAGTGGCCCTCCTCTGGACCTGCTCCGAGAGTTCCATGTGTGCTGGGGGCCTCAGGCCTGGTTGCAGTACTCCAGATGGGGCCTCACAAGAGCTGAGTAGAGGGAGACATTCACCTCCCTCTCCCTGCTGGCCACCCCTTTTTTAATGCAGCCAGAACACAGTTGGCCTTCCGGGCTGCAAGTGCACGCTGCTGGCTCCTGTCCAGCTTCTTGTCCACCAGGACCCCCACGTCCTCTGCAGGGCTGTTCTCAAGGAGATCTTCCCCTCAGTTTGTATAAGCACTTGGGGTTGCCCTGACCCAAGTGCAGCACCCTGCACTTGGCCTTATTGAACCTCATTAGGTTTTCATGGGCCCACTTCTCCAGCCTGTCCAGGTCCCTCTGGATGGCCTCCCTTCCTTCCAATGTGTCGACTGTACCGCTCAGCTTGGTGTCATCTGCAAACTTGCTGAGGGTGCACTCGATGCCATTGTCTGTGTCATTGATGAAGATGTTGAAGTGCACCAGTCCCAAGACCAACACCTGAGGGACACCGCTTGTGACCAGCATCCACCCTGACACAGAACCATTAATCGCAACCCTTTGGCTGCATCCAGCCAGCTAATTCCTAATCCATCAAACAATTAGAAACAGAAGGGAGACTGACTTAATAAACAGTCTGCTAGTGATAGAACAGGGAGGAATGTCTTAAAACTAGAAGTTGGATGGTAGGAAGAAATTCTTTACTCGTAGGGTGGTGAGGCACTGGCACTGCTGCCCGGAGAAAGTGAAGGATGCCCCATCCCTGAAGGTGTTCAAGGCCAGGTTGGATGGAGCCCTGGGCAACCTGAGCTGGTGGATGGCAACCCTGTCTGCAGCAGGGCTTGGAACTAGATGATCTTCAAGGTCCCTTCTAATTCAAGGCATTCTATGATTCTCTGAATTGCATTCTATTGAAGGCAATTTAGATGTTTTTTAAGATGAATACTTAATATTGTGCAATATCACCAGACGGGATGCCTTTCAGAGGGACCTAGACAGGCTTGAGCAGTGGGCCCAGGAGAACCTTGTGAGGTTCAATAAATACAAATGCAAGATCTTGCACGAGGGTTGAGGCAACCCTCGCTACCAATACGAACTGGGGATGAAAGGATTTAGTGTAGCCCTGCTGAAAAAGACTTGGGGATACCAGTGGATGGGAAGCTGAACATGAACCAGCAATGTGCCCTTGTAGCCCAGAAAGCCAACTGTATCCTGGGCTGCATCAAAAGAAGCATGGCCAGCAGGGCAAGGGAGATGATCCTGCCCCTCTGCTCTGTGCTGGTGAGGCCTCACTTGGAGTACTGTGTCCAGATGGGGAGTCCTTAGTACAGGAGAGATATAGACCTGTTGGAGTACATCCAAAGGAGGGCCACAAAAAATGGTCCAAGGGATGGAACACTCCTATGAGGACTGGCTGAGAGAGCTGGGGCTGTTCAATCTGGAGAAGAGAAGGCTATAAGGTGACCTGAGAGTGGCCTTTCAGTATCTGAAGGGGAGCTACAGCAAAGAAGGGGACAGAGTCTTTAGCAGGGTCTGTGGTGATAGGACAAGGGGAAATGGCTTCAAGCTTAAAGAGGGGAGATTCAGGTTGAATATAAGGAAGAAGTCTTTTAAAGTGAGGGTGGTGAGGCACTGGAACAGATTGCTTAGGGATGTGGTTGATGCCCTGTCCCTGGAGACTTTCAAGGCAAAGATGGATGAGACCCTGGGGCAACCTGATCTAGCTGTAGGTGTTCCTGTTCATTGCAGGGGAGTGGGACTAGATGGGCTTTAAAGGTTCCTTCCAGCTCTAAGGATTCTATGATAAATAGTTTAAGTGAAGCACTGTTCACTCTATATAGCGCCTACTGTAGATGCTTTTAACAGAAGTCTATCTGAATGTTCAGCCAGAATTAGTAGGATATTTCAAAAAATGAGGAGGGTGATGTTTTGCTCACTGAATTTCTTTCAGTAGATACTTAGCAGCTTTTCTTCAAAAAATCATCCCTGTAGCATCTGAACTCATCAAAATTAATCATTTTTTCAGAGTGTTCTTCAGAAGTTGAAAAATAACTCTTACTCTAGGATACAAAGGAATGATCATCAAAAGAGTATATGATTGTTGTATTCCCAATTTGAAGCAGATGGAAGCTATTTTTTTCTGTCAAATTGTTCCAGCTGTGGTTCTGAGTGCTCAGCAAGTTGGAACACTGAACATCCAGATAGTGACAGAATGGGGAGAAACATCCCATCCTAACTTGAAATGCTAGCCACCTTCACTTCTAGTGTCAACCGATAGAAATAGGTCATGTGAACTGTGCTCTGACAGCACATGTTAAAGGAGTCCACAACTGAAAAATCCAAAAGCTGATTTTAGGAACAACATTCAGTCAGTGAGTTAAGTTAGGAGTATTTGTAGTAAGTTTTTATACAAACTTTGACTTCTGCTGAAGTGTTTTGTAATTGTGTAATAGTAAATCATGCCATAGTTTGTGAAACAAACAAAACAAATGTGTGATGTGGAAAATTACTGTATTGTTACTCAGCACGGCTTTTACTGCAAGTACCTAAAATCAGGCTACAGGCTAGAAACAGCCATGCTGAATGGCACATGAAGCTTACCTGCCTGGACTCAAATCATCGGACTTGAGGATGCTGTCAGACGAAACAAGGAGCAGTGCTTCAGCATCTAACCAAGTCCTGCTTTTGGGTACTCTGCCTCACAACTGAAGTGCGAAGACAGTTTATTTAAGTAAGAGGCTTCAGCCTCTGTGATTTCAAATGAACAGTGTTTCTTCATCAGTCAGGATAAAATATATCTGTTTGTAGATAACTCTCAGTGCCTTCTACCCTCGAGTCTTGTAAACTGCCAGATAATCCTTTGTGTGTCAAATCCTCCGCCTTTCACACATACTTCTGTGGTTTGCAACTGTATTATTCATTGCTCCCTTTGTATGTGAGATACAGGCAGTGAAAGAATATTGAGTGTTGCTGAGTCTGATTAATTTCCAGAGCCTGTGCTTTTCCTTGGGCTGGTTGCATGGCAACCTCACCTACAGAATGAGAGAAATGTCCAATGTCTGCTTATTTTAAATTCTTTCAACTCTCAAATATTCAGCTTGGAGTAGCTTGTTTCCTTACTGTGGCTGTGAAAGAGAGCAAACCATGCTTTCTGTAGTTGCTTGAGAAGCTGCAGAGTAGTCTGCCACAGGTCCGGCTTATTGAGTTGGAGGATGGCAGTGCCCTGGTTTGACAGCAAACTTTTCTATGGCTGACCTTTCCTTTTGCTCTCTCTTCACAAAGCTCTTCTGAGCTAGCACCTGGTTTGGCAGACAGTCCTTCTTTTGAGGCAGAAATGCTGTTATATGGTTTTCAAAGCTGGATGATCTGGATACCTAGCCCTGGAGAGGTCACGTTGGAGGGCCAGTAGCCTGTTTCCATTTGGATCTGCTTTTTTTTGTGCAACAGCTGGTGAGCCTGAGATTCAGCTCTGCTGTTGCTCCTGGTAATACCTCTTACAAGTTCTGCACCTTGTAAGCACCTTCAAGACAAGTCACTGTGTTATGGATGATCGGTGCAAAGCTCCAGGCCACTGCAAATTCACAACTCTTCTTGTTAACATGCAAACCAGCACTAGCATCTGTCTGTCTCGTGAGCATTGTCACTGTGCTTGCAGGTGCAGCTGGAGCTAGGGAAATGTAACAGTTTGGTTTGCATTTTATCTTTTAACTTCCTTTAAACAGTCTTTGTCATAAGCATTTCCTTTCAGCAGCGTGCTGCTTAATGCTTTAGAAAAATAAAACATGCAGCTGTCATGATATGGTAATTCTATTGGTTCCTGTTTTAGGATGAGGGGAAAAAAAAAGTTATGTAATAACATGATTTTTTTCCCTCTCCAGATAAGAACAGCCTTGCTTCTCTGGCTTGTGCGTTTCTGTTCTCTCATATGATAACAATTACTAATGCCAGAAGGCTGCAGATAAATAGCTTTACTACTGCTCTTTAGGTACACAGTGCATGTCACCTCAAACAACATCTAAATCATAAAATTCAAAGTAAGACTTGAATGAGTATTTAATCTTGAGAAAATACGGTTTAGTTACTCATGCAGAGCTAGGTACATTTCCTTTAATGAAACCTGAGAAAGGACATTTAGTTTGCCACTTCTCATCAGTTTGCAACTAATGGAGCTCAGTATAGATTTCAGATGGTCTCGAGGTGTTGTAGTTGGGGTACTACTGTCTGCAGAGAGGGAGAAATGCTGCTGGAGTGCTCACAGAAACCAGATGTTTTTGACTACTGAAAGCAACGTTTTTCAGTATTTTTTTCTCAGGTACATCTCTTCCCTAAGGAAACAATCCTGAATTCATGTTTAAGGAAAAAAAAAGTTTCATGTATTTGGAGTAAGGAAGAATCTCTGAGAAGGCCTTTCATGGGGAAATCCTTTATTGAGTGTAAACATTTCTAATGCAAGGAAAGATTCTCTGAACTGCAGAATGAACTTTGCTAGCCATTACTTCTGTCTGTGATTAAATTGGTTCATTAACTTGTTTTTCTAGAGTGATAGAATGAATCTGAATTTCAGATTCCTCCTCCTGATGCCTTGGAGCTAACGAGATGCCCCCATTAGCAAAAGTAAAACATTGCTTATAATGAGAATTTGTGACCGTGTTTCTGGGAGGAACAGAGATGGAAAATGATAGCAGAGCTTGTCCCTTTTTGCTGTCTGTGGTAGTGGTGTCAATTTTGGTTCAGGTTTTGCAATTTAGCCATGCAGGTCTGTGCTGCTTCACCCTTCCAAAACAAGTAAGAAACAGTTCAGGTCTGTGTCCTTGCAGTTCCCGGCTTCTTTTGTAGCTGTCTGGTTTTAGTACTGCTCTTACAGTTCACTGGCTTCTTAAAACTTGCTTTGGGACAGCTGTACCCCATTGATCTACCCTGAGAGAGGGAGACCTGTGTAGGTCTGTACGCAGCCAGGTTGCTGTGTTGGCACAGCTCCCGTTTACAAGAAATATCACTGGTTTCATCTGCAGTGGGACTTCCCCAACCTGCGTTAGTAACTCAGTATAGATGGTGACAGACTGTTTTAAGCCTCTTGCAGTTCTCTTCTCTGCTGTTGTATGGGTTTCTATTCGTTTCTTACTCTACAGCACTTAAATGCCTGTGAGTGTAGCTTAGGTGGTGTGGGTGGAAGTCTCTATGTTACTCTATGACTGAAGGCTTCAAAGGAATCTAGTGTTAGAAAACAGATGGCTGTAGTATAATAGTTAAAGATACATTGAAGTTTGCATCAAGATAGGAATGGTCTTTTAAAGGCAGAAGACCATTCAGGAAGGAGAGGGAGCAAAAGAAAGCCAAATTTTTTAGTAACTGCACAGTTCTCAGGTGTGATTTCCAGTTCCAGTTTTATCTGTCTTTAATAAACAAAGTAAATCCCTTCAATCCCACTGATGTTTCAGAAACCTTTGTCTCCCTGTTTGGTAGATCTGATTTCTTCTGTATGTGGCAGGTGTTTTGCTAGTTCTCAGTACCACCTGCATTCCTATTTTATTATGAAGTTTTTGTTTTATTAGATGACACTTCCTTGGGTAAGAAGAGGTGAAACTTCAGCACAGGGCTATCTTGAGGTGGCTCAAGGAACAGAAGTCCTTTCTTGCTCCTTGGCAGACTTCTGTTACCTTTAATAAGTCTCTCTGCTTACGTTCTTCAGTTGTAAAATAGGCATGCTCTTGTGCACACTACCAGAACATTTGATGTATGAATCTGTTAAAGATATGGTAGGAGAAATTAGTCTGGACTACTAAGGGTTATATTAAAAATGCCCTTGTGGTTTTTTTTAATCTGTATCTATGCAGCATCTTTCAGCTTTCATGATCTCCACCAGCATATTGCAGACCTTGCTCTGTATTTTTACAATCCCTTCTGAGAACAAGAACAGCAATCCTTTTAGGCTGCTGAATGTATAGGAATGCCAAGGTGGCTTTTGATGGAAAGCAAAATACCTGGATTTTATTTCTCTATATTTCTTTTTTCTCTTCCTTGTTCATGCTGTCTGGGGATCATAGAGGATTTCTGTGGTTTTACCCTTGCATAGAACTGCACCTTGTGTGGAGCTGAATTCAGTTTGAGCTGTCTGATCTTCTGCCTAAAATAATAATAGTAATAATAAAGATATTAAGTTGGAGCTTGCTGTGTATTAGGCAAACAGTTAAAACAAAGTATATTACAATATTTTCAGTGTGTAAGAACAGATGCTTTCAGCTTTGACATCTATTTTTGTCACTGAAGACTAGGCATATTACAGTAGTATAAGTGCAAGTGTGTTCTGGCTTTATTTAAAAGTATGTGACTTGTTTTAATTCTTCTGTTGTTACATTGCAGGGTAAGATTTGGTTAATAGATTTTAATCCATTTGGAGAAGTAACAGACTCGCTGCTGTTTACATGGGATGAACTGACCTCTGGGAGAAATCTGAAAGGCGACCAGAGCGAAGGGGAAGCAACAGAACAGGTACAGCTCTGCTGCTAGGGAAGCTGGCTAGCAGATCCAGAAGGCATTTATGGCCTCTGCTTCTTCTTTTTTCATAACTGAATTATGGTGCAAATCCCATTGAAGTAAATGAATGTCCTCAGCTCTTGAAATGTAAACTCTTTGTGAGTAGAATCAATCTGTCTTTCTGACAGTAGTTTATCTTAATAAGTAGCACCTGCTAGTGTTAAATGCCTACAAGGGAATTTGTAGTTCAAACCACACAAGCCCATATTGCAGTTTTGACCTCATTGTGAGGAAGATGCCCTGAAACTTGCTTTTACTCAGTTCTAATGCATTTTAAACTTCTTCCATTCTTTTCAGTTTCTTTTAAAATCTGTTGTTTTTCTGTTTATTTGCTTGAAGTTCTGCTTTATTTCCCATATCTATTGTATAATCTCCCTGAGTTCTAGATTTGTGTTTGGTGGGAAGCAAGAAGAAGCTTAATTTCTGTGTCCTCCTCATATTGAACGCTCTCTGGGATGCTTTGTCCTTTGGTTGGACTCCCTGGACTTGCAGAGCAATGCTTTTTCTATCCCTGTTCCAAGCTGCATTCTCTGTGGGAAAACAACTTCCAGTTAATTTGGAGAGAGGAAGAGTCTTTTATTTGTTCTCCAGCTTCTTCCTTGTTGAGTGACTGAGACGAGTCCTCACATCTAAATGGGTTCTTGAGTGGCTGGATAGAAGAGAGAAACATGGTGTGTTACTTCATCCTATGAAGTACTTGCTGTTTGTCTGAGAGATGACTAGTCAGATATTGTGGGCTTCTCTTTGTAACTGTAACTGAAGTGACATTATTGAGCTTATTTGGGCTTTGCTTTAGTTCCATCGCCATTTTCATAACACTTTGAAAGGGAAATAAATTGTACTATTTTCTCTTAGTCTCGTGGTGCATGAAAATCCATCAAACTCTTCTGCTAAAAGCTATGTCTCCCTTGTTAAAGCACATTCCCAGTTCCAGCTTTCCATGGAGCACCTGGATTTTGTTTTGTTGATTTATTTTTCTGAGTGCCAAATGCTTTACGTAATTTTTCTGGTGTAAGCCTGAATGAAAAGTAGAATGACTTTTCTTCATGCTGAAGCTTGCATCCAGTGATAGAATCTGTTGTAAAGTTACTGAACTTCCTTTAAAATGAAGTTGTCCGCTGTCATGCAATTAGCAATTGTATTGCTTGTCAGTTCTAGAGTATCTTAATTATATAATACATTAAAGTTAAACCTGTTGTGGGAATTGAGAGTTTAGAGATACTTCTGAATGTTGTGTAGAGGTATTTTTACCTTCAGTGAATAAATTGGTCAGAAAGCTTAGATCATAGTTTTGGTAATACAAACACGGGTTTAAGGAGAACCTATGAAGAGGGGCTTAGAGGTATTACTGTAAACTTTTTCTTTTACACACAGTCACATAGATTTCCCGATAGCTCCATTGCTATGGCACCATTATAAATATACATATTAAACACATTTCTACAGTGTTTCATTTTTTTAACTTTGAAGTGAGGAAATGAATGTATTGACTGTTGGTAACGTTTTAACTCTTGCTTTTAATTGTACAGTTTTTAATGACAAAATATAAAATTGTGAAAAAGTGCAAGGTTAGTTGACTGAATGCTAAGCAAGCTCTTTTGTAAGGTGACTCAGACACTATAACGGAGGAGTTCAAATGCTTTCCTGGCTTTACTCAGACACTGTTTTTGTGTTATCCATCATCCTTTTCCAAAGGACTGTCCAGTTTTCCGTTGTACGAACAGTCAAGTTACTGTCCAGCCCAGTCCGTACCTGAGTTACCGCCTGCCGAAGGATTTTGTGGACCTGTCTACAGGAGAGGATGTTCACAAATTAATTGACTTTCTTAAACTGGTAAGAAGCACCAGAAAACTTTGACTTACTGTCTCTGTAAAGTGGTAACATCTGAGTGCCTGAAACTGTGCTTTTGTAGGTAGCATAGGTTACAAATGTACATATAAAATGTATGGGTTGGTTTTGTATGTATGTATGCATGTATTTTCTTTCACTGATGAAGAGCAAGCTCTCTTTTTGAACTCACTTCATTTAATTAATTTTATCTTTAGGGGAAGCAATGAGTGTAGTTTGACAGATTGCACTCAAGAACCTCGTGGGGTTTTTTCTTACTGAAATGTAAATACAAATGTAGTCTAAATGGAAATGTATTTTTTAATAGCTGAAGTTGATGCATCTAAGAACTTCTTTAGAAGTTACAAAATAAATATATTAGGAAAAATGCAATTCCTTTTTTTTTCCTTCAATAACAGTGACAAGAAAGTGCGACTCTTTTAAGTGTGGGGAGAGAAGGCAGATTGCCTTCATCCTGACTACTGACTTCTACCAGTTGGTTAATTGAGGGTGCAAATCTTGTTCTTTGTAAGTCATTTGGGATGAGGGAGAGAGCTGTTATTGCTGGAAACATTCTCTTATACCATTCGAAAATAGCTTAGAAACATGGTCATTTTCTAATATCCATTTTATCTTGGAAGTACTTGTGATTTATTAGTGCTCTCACTTCACATAACTGTATCCTAACATTGTGAACTTACTTTTCACAGAAAAGAAATCAGCAAGACGATGACTGAGATATCAAGAAGCGTTACAGTGAATTGTGGAACAATTCAATCAAGAAATGCAGCAAAAGTTATGTTTAGGGCAACCAGTAAGCTAAAGAATAACTGTCTTTTATAGTCAACAAAAGAGATGAAGAGCCATTCATCTTTGTGTGTCTATTGGTTTATATAACAGTGTAGAAAGCTTCTTCATGGAAACATGGAGGATCAGGGTGAGATCTCCTTGGATTCCAGCTTAAGGCCATGGTACAGTGATGCAAGCAACAATCTGAGCAAAACTGACTGCCTGCCTTCATATCACATAATGTGAAAATGGATGCTATTGAAATATGCCATTGGACTCTTTGGTCATAAATATGACAACATTTAGTTCTTCTGCAGTTAAAACATCAAGAATTCTCTGAATTCAGGCACTGTCTTGCTTAAAATATAGAATAGTTACAAAGGAAAAGTTGTTTTCTTCATTGTGAAGGCTATTGCTTCCTTCATTTCACGGAACAGATGTAACTACTAAAGCTTTCCTGAAACTTATTTTTAACATGATTATATACCAGGCATCAGCTTTGGCTTTAATATAGATAGTTAAACATAACATGAACCTGTAATTTTATGTGGACTCAGTCTCATTTCTTTTGGATTACTTAAGAAAATGACTACTATTTTTGCTCCTAAATTCAGTACTTTCTTGATAGTACTTCATGTTCTTTGTATAGAAGGAAATTTGACTAAACTGGGGAAACGGAAGCTCTTGGTACTGATTTTTTTTTCCTTAGCAAAAGGGGTCGTTTTCAGACTAAGAAGCAGCTGCCTTCTGGGTATAGGTTTGCATGGCATCAGTAATGTGTTCAGTTTGCCCTATTTTACTTGATGCAAAAGAAAATCGGAGATGCTCAGCCACTGGAAACTAATTCCTATGTTGGACCAGTTATGTGATACTCTGTGTGTATATAAAGTTATTCATGTTTCTTGCCTTGCTTTTGCTGGCAAGTTGACGTGGTGCTCAGTTACCATCTGTTCTTAGATGTTAAACCTGAGTTTAGATGTTAAGTGATTTCTCACTGTCACTATTTAGCTTCAGTTTTGAATGAACTTTGATTAAAGATTGTGTGGAATAAGAGTCCAGTTCTACCAAATATAATTTATTAAACATCACAGATTTACAACTCCTATAATCTGTAGAGAATCTTCCCTACTCTTTCACTCTGAAGCAGTGGAATCTCCTTCTTCATAGCTTTAGGTACACAAATTAGATGGATGCTAACTCTGGGCTGGGCTATACTGAATTCTGTTGTACTGCAGGACTTTTGAGGAGTTTTTCTCACCCTTATCAGAAGGGTGAATAAATGTTTCTAAATCAAGTAGGAACTTCAGAACTTAAAAATCAAAAAAGCTTTACTTTTTCTTCTGAAGTTACTCCTTCCTGACCATAACCTAAAGATTGTGATGATCTGAGTATCTCTTAACAAGATATCACCCTGCAGTTACTCTTCGTAACTACAGATTGTTGTCCTAGAAGATACTGAATTTTGGTTTAAAGCAGTAAGATGGCTTTCTGAATCTTTTTTATCATCATCACAGCTTTCAGTGCTGGATATTTAGTGGAACAAATATGGTGTCAGGACTTGTTTGAATGAGACCCTGTGTACTCTGAAGCATCTCTTTAGCTGAGTAAACTGCAGCAACAGCCTTTTAACAATCCTTTGCTTCTTGAGTTTGTTATTTTTCTTGAAAATGGCATTCTCAAATGAACTGATCATAATGTGGAACTCTTAGACATGCTGGCATGATGTTTTTCTTCTGAGTGCTCTGCGTTTATAGTTCAGCTCTTCTAGAACAAGTCCCAGTGGAACTGAACACTGGCCTAGGACATGTGTCCCTAAATAGCTTTGCTTGCTTCCAGCCTGAGCAAAGTTTGTTTTTCTCCCCTGTGATGCTAAGAGATGACCAGTCTGAATTAACAGATTGCTCAACCAAGCTACCAAACACTGATAACTACCCTTATTTTGAGTTGCAGGAACTTAAACTTCCTTAATGAAGAGCCGTAAAAGGAAGCAGAGCAGGAGCATTGCAGCTCAGCAAGAAGTGTCAGAGAAAAGTCTTCCTTATTTCACAGCCAATGGCTGTGGTATTTAATCTCTCAGATGAATAGTGGGAATCAGGATTCCAATGACCCTGCAAGTAATACTTATTAGCATGTAGTGGCTTAGTTCAGTACAGTTCTACTCAGTTGACTCTTCTTTTCCAATGCTGTCCTCATCTTCCTGACTACCAACATAATATTTTGAGTGAAAGTTAAGGTTAGAATAAGCAGCATCATGGGTAATACTGTTCTTGATTTACAAACTTCTCTCTCCGTTGACTTGTTTCCCTCTAAAAAGAGATGTTCTGACTTAATTTTCTGAGTGGTGCTCTATTATGTCTGAATAGGATCCTAAAAATAGGATAATAATTTTTCCTCAGCTCTGGGTTTCAGTAAATGAATAGCACTTGTTGGAATCCGGTCACGCTGTATGGCTTGTTAATCCTCCTAATTTCATTTGACGTTCCTAGCTAGAAATTTCATGCCTCTTATTCTTAAGCACTTGCACTTAGCTTAGGGTGCGGTGCTGGCCAGAGAAAAGGTACCCAGTGAGACACAGTTCAGGTGCCCATTTAAGCACTGCAGGCAAACAGTCACAGTTAAAGGCTTTCATGAGACTATTGCCAGATGAAAGGGTTCAAAAGCAGATCAATGGTAGTGTGGAGGTGGGTAACAGTGTGGTGCAAAGCTGCCTAAAAGCACTTCCTGATTCTTTTGTGTGGGCTTCAGTTAGTTTAGCTCTTACAAACTGTCCCAACTCTGAAGTGTTGAATAGTTGGAGAAGAACAGAGGATAACTGTCAGTGAATGTAATTGCACAAATCAGGTTGGCAGCTAGCAAATAATTTTAACCCCAAAGGTCAGAGTTATGCTACTCAGTTTGTGTTTGGATAGTGAATATGTCACTTGAGGAAATTATATTGTGTTAAAGTATGTATCTCTGTTTAAGAGAAGGTGAGTCTTTAAAGTGTAATACAGGGAGAAACAATAGGACGTCTGATTCATGTCAGATACTTGATAATGCTGATATTTGGAGGCTTAAGTCTAGCTGTCTTAACAACAAAAGCTTGCCTGGATGTTGAGTTTGCAGTGTCTTTGAACTTGATGACCTCTGTAAAGGTAAAGTCTGCTTAAACTTGTGGCCATCCTAGAATTTTAGGGAATTAAAATGATTTCTTGCCATAGCTGGCTTACTGTGTGCAGACTTGAAGCTTTCTCAAAGGTACAGAGTCCTTAAGCAACAATATATAGTTGTAGATTTTTATAATAATAAAGGGGTTAGCACTGTGCTAAGATACTGTGTTTTTTTTGTTTTTCTTTTGAAGACTTGTTTTATTTCTGTGCGTTAACTATCATAGCAATGTGTCCTCAGGCACTGAGAGTGTTTTGCCTGCCCTGAGGTCCTCTGAATAGCTGATGAGGCGTTTTCCAACAGTGTATTTTGGCAGGTTGTGGGGAAAGGTTGGTTGGTCAAAAATGCTGACATCTCGGAACCTTGCTCTGTGGGAGAGAATTTATGCTAGTTACAAATAAACATTCAGGAGAGACTTCGGGTTCTTTCTGAACAACATTTCTGCCAAGAGAAAAAACAGTCAGTACCTGTTATTTGTAATCTTCAGGGCTCGTGTCCAGATGCTAGAGTAGGGCTTAAAATTTTGCTTTCTGTCTTACATCAACCAGGATCTATGAGTGTGGGTTCCTGTCTCCTGAAGTGAAGGATCTAGCTTTTGCCTATGGTTCTGGCGCGGAACTCGGTCCTGCCAGACTGTTGTATTTCATTGATGTAAATAAATTACTCATTGGAGCTGAGACTTTAAGAGGCGGGAGGGAGAATGAAGACTAAAATGTCTTTACAGCTGTATGGGTAACATATGAGAGGAACTCAGTATTTCTCAAAATTCAGGTTAGTGGGCATGGCAGAGATTTTTGGAAGGCAAACTGGAACAGAGAGGCATGTGGTTCATTGGGGAAGGATTGATGCTGAGGCATGATGCTGAAGAGTGGGAGTGTCAGCATTGCCAAGGCTGGGGAAACTAGATGGTCCCACAACAGGAAAAACAGAATCTGATGTCCAATCCATGGGCAATGTGCAGCCTGATATGGCCTCACAATGCGGCCTTCTGCCTGGAGGTGGCTCTTCCCCCATGAGTGGCCGAGTGTGCGCCCATCGCTTACAACAACCAAACATCAGTGTGCGATCAGCACTATCTGGGCTGAAACCAGGGCATGGCTGCAGTGCTAACTCAAGGTATGGCAAATAATTGTATGCATTTTCATACTTGGGCTTCACAGCCGCGTCTTGTTTGTGCCATCGCTTTTGGCAGTACGTACGTTTGTGAGCAACTGTTGTAAAGAATGAAGTGCAGGAAGAGCAGAATTTCATTAAGAAAATCTCTGATAAGCACCTTGAGAATTCGCTTAGAATTACAACCCCTGCCATTGAATCAAACTGATGCATTAGTTTCACAAAAACAAGGCTACATATCCCACTATTTTTATGTTTTTGTTGCTCTCTCTATAGTACGTATTTGACAAGGGCAGCTCTTAAAGTAATGCCTGCTATTTTATTATGTTGGCCCAGAACATCAGAGGTAGATGTTGGTGGTATGGCAGTAGAGGTTGAACCTTCCCGCCAATATTCCATTGCATGTTGTTGCTGTGTGACAGATGGCAGCAGAGGGGCAGTCTGACAGAATGGTGTCTGACATGGAAGTGCGCATGAAGCAAAGGTGTGCCGTTGAATTCTCTCATGCAAAAAAAAGAAACTGTGCCTATTGACATTCATTGATGCTTGCTGAACATCTATGGAGACCAAACAATGGATGTGAGTGCAGTGGTGTGTTTCAGCAGTGATGACAACAACAGTGGGTCACCTCTGCTGCTGCAGGTTTTGATGAGCATGTTATGCAGCCTTTTGACACGGCTGGTGAAGATGCATAGCTAGTGGTGCTGGCTATGTTGGAAAATATTGTCTTGTAGCTGAGAATTTTCTCTATCAAGCAGAGTTACTGCGCTCATTGTATCTGTTGTAGTTTCCGTGGAAATAAATAGGAGGTATTAGTTTCAGAGTGACCTATGTTTATGCAGCCCAAGAGAATTCCTCTTCACTTACTGCTGCCTGGGCAAGCCAAAATGTTGGCCACCCATGAGGTAGTCAGATGGAGACTTTAGACATTTAGTAGACAGATGAAGTCTGGTGGAAATGGGAAGTATTTTCTACTTCAGTATCTGTTGGGAAAATAACTCGGTCCAAGTTTTTCCATGTAAATGGATTTATTTCAAGAGAACAGAGTTTGTATTTCAGAAGGTATGGGGAACTGTACAAGACTCAGCTATTTTGGATTACATTCAGGCTTATTAGAAGTGGTTAAAAATCTTCAAATCAGAGGTAGTTCATGGCTAAGTGTCTGCACAATTGTTATTTGATGCTCTCGAGAAAGGAGGGAAATAAGAGAAACAGAATAAGGATCTCAGAAGGTAGTTTCAGTCTGTTTGGAAGATGATGGGTGGGATAAGGAAATAAGAGAGCTGCTTTTTAATGGCCTGGCAGCAATCTCCTAATGTGAAGGAAAAATAGCATAGCAAGGACTTCTAAGGATCAATCAAAATGAAACTACAGAAATTGGAAGGGAAGCACATGATTAAGTGTGAAAAGATGAGGGGATGGAGAAAAAATGTTGAATGATTCAGAGAAAAACGGATGCATTTAATGTTTTCTTCGCCTTACTTTCTTCTGGCGAGCAAAAGGAGGAAATGGATTAAATTATCACAATGTGGTAGAAAAACTACACTCAGAATAGTTACTGGTATGTGGTCAGAGAGGGTATTTGAAGTGAGACCACTATGCAATTTATTGCAGGGTCTGCATTTTCATATATAGCTCCTACAAAAAATTATGGTTGTCACCAACTTGAGAATACATGCAGACACTTCAGAGGGCTGCATCAGGGTTTGAAACGGCTGTAAAGTGCAGGAAAAAATTGCCTGAAATGAATGGGAAGAAATTTGATAAAGATGAATGCAAAGTGCTGTTCTTGGAAGGAGACATCAGACATTCAGATACAAAATGGGGAAATTGCTGGCAGAGCAGCAGTGCAGTGGGAGTGGATAAATTACAGCAAAGACCATTAAATGTGAGGCGATAGTAAGCTGTGGAGGGAGGAAAAAGGCAGGTGTTGTGGGCTGGCAGGAAAGATGCATGCAAGAAATGAGATCATATTGTTTGATGCTGGGATGGTGGACTGCAGTGCCCAATTTTAGGCACGATATTTCAAGAAATATGTCAGTCGTTGGAGAGTGGCCAGAGGGAGGGAAGATGATTATCACAAGAAAACACGGCTCATTAGAAAAGACAAGATCACAGTAGAGTGGCACTGAGCTCGGCATTGTTTCTAAAAGAAATTGGCTGAAGTGTAGCAAAGATTGAACATGGAGAGATCTCAGATGAAAGTCATTCTACTCTGAGCCCTAAGGTGAGCAGTGCAAGGAGTCTGGGGACCCTGCAGGAATCCAGCTTGATCTTCCTTAAGACCCTTCCTCACCTCACTTCTTCAGTCCTTGGTGAAAATTTCAGTCTTATCCTGGGAGACAAAACTCAAACTTCACATCTCCTGTGGGTGTCACATGTCCTTTCCCAGTTGTATCTGCACATTATTTCATTGATTTCAGGTGGAAGCTTTTGGTGTTCTCTTGTTTGTATGTAGCCACCTCCATCTCCTTTGAGGACACAGTGGTCCTGCCCCTCTTAGAGTGAAGAGGAGAGCGAATTCAACTCCAACTGGAGATGGATTTGGGTTCTCTCTCTTGCCAGAAGGCAATGATCAGCAAGTAGTGAAGCAAGCCAAAGTCGAGGAACAGCAATTAGTGTCTCCTAGAAACCATGTGATTGGCATCATTGAGCTGCACAATGACCCGGTGGGCTTGGTGATAGAATTTGTTTGCTTGGAGATAGATTTTTCTCTCTAACCTCACAGTAAGGGGAAGAAAACTCACCTGGTACTTTTTGTGCTCACCTACATCTGGGGAAGGGACAATGTTTGAAAGTGAGCAGAAAATGAAGAAAGAGTGTTGGATGGCCTCGGTCTTAAAGGGTTTGCTCATTGCTTTGCAGGATTTGGTGTTCTTTGGATATCCATAGTAACGAACAACAACAAAAAAGGCATTTTCTGGTCGGTTTTAATTATAGAATAACACGTGATGATGTTCTGTGTGTTTGTTGTGTTTACTTAACCCCTTTGAATGAATCTGAGGTTTGTCAGGAATATTAGTGTCAAAGAATTTAGGTTGATCTGGGGACTTTTGACTTGTTTTTTTGGTGACCTTTTTCCTAAAGAAGACTTGAAGCCAAGTAATAATGAGTGCTAATTGCTGCTTTTTCACCAATCAGGCCTGCCTGGATGTAGGCTGTGATTGATGACTCTTCCCTTAGTCTCAGAGTTTGCGAGATTTATTTACTGAATTAGCCACTAGGGAAGCAGTCTGGATTTCCAAATACGATATAAATAACTTGGCAATCTGTAAATGAGCCACCTCTTCTCTCTCACTCCCCAGATCATGCTTAGCAGTTTGCCCAGGTTGCTTCCCCTGTCTTTTAGGGAGAAGGACCTTCTCTATAAAGCCATGGACATCTGAGGCCCGTTGAAAGCAGTCCCACCGCATGGTTGCAGCTCTCCATTGTCCAAGCTGAAGGGAGAAAGCAGAGAACTGCTAAAGGATGGCAAGCTGCTCCACACTGAGCACTCAAAGTAGTTTTGTGCATAAAGCAATGTGTAAAATTAAGGCATTTTGTTCTCATTTTACATAGAACTTAAGTGCAAACTCAAGGTGGTGATAATTCAGCATGAGATTCTTCTAGCCATGTAAATAGTTGCTCCAGTTGTTTATTTCCCAAGCAGATTATCTGTGTCTCTTTAATATGGACATATAATTTCTTAGCTTCAATTATGTTGTTTCAATACATACACCAAAGATAATTCTCCTTAATTATTACCTTGAGCACATGGCTGCAGATGCTGTTTATGTATTTTATTTTTGTTTCTGTAAGGAAATCTGCATTAGTCCTAAATTTTGAAGTGTTCTTCATTTTCTGGGGTACTAATAAATTAGTCAGCCTACAGCATACCTGTGCCAGGAGATGAGGGCTGTGGTGACTTCGTGGTTGCAGAACCCTCTTTAAAGTTAACTCGGGAGAAAAATAGGACCCAACCCTGAAATAAATTAACTGGAGTAATTCCAGACACCTGCAAGTGCCGTATGTAACTATAAGCCTCGTGGCTGATGTTTATAGCTAGAGAAACAGGTTTCTCTTTGGAATGGTGTTAACCAGCTGAAGGCTCTGAAGCCCAACAGTGGTGGTGTGCACAGGTGACGGCCTTTTCTTCTGAGCTCTCTACAGCAAAGACTTCTGATTCCCTGAGCAGGAGGCTGTCCCTTGTGCTCTGTGCCCACTGTAGGGATGTCCTCCAGCAAAAAAAGCTACCTTAAGTGGTCTTCAGCCTTCCTTGAGGCTGGGAAGGGGAGGAGGCTTGATGTCAGATGTGATGTTACACTGAGATTCAGACCTGAAGAGGCTGCTGTAGAACAAGAAGAAACACTGGTTTTCTGCATTCACAGAATCACTAAGGTTGGAAAAGGCCTCTAAGATCCTCCAGTCCAATCATCCACCTGTCACCAATATTGTCTGCTAAACCATGTCCCTCAGTTCAGTTTGCAGAAGTTTCTCTAGAAGTGTAGAGTCAAGGAGGAGGAGGTCTTCCCATGTGGGATGTTCCATCATACCCACTCTTCTCCTGCAACAGCTCATGTTGGCACTACTGGCTAATTGTGCAGAGGATCTTTGTAGGGAAGATCTGTAGGATCAAGCATCTGCTGTGAGAAAGGGACCAAAGGGAGCTGAAGCAGCAGCTAAATACAATAAATTGTTCTGTGAATGGTAGGGCTCACAATGTCTGGTTTTCAAAGGATTTATATCCCCTACACAGACATCTGTTCTTCTTCAGCCTCTTATGGTCCTCCACCACGGGCAAGGCAGTAGACAGCCTCCAGGTTGAACTGTTTAATTATAGTAATTTTGAGCTGTTCATGGGTTCAACAGCTCACGTGCTGTCTGGTCAGCCAGAGGGACGAACGGAACAGATATAGGCTACAGCCTATAAGAGAAAGAACTTCAGATTTTCTTTCCCCTATCCAATCATTGTTCTTCACAAAACACGCTGTTATTTCATATCTTTGGTTTTGAGCTGTCAGAGCTGGTAGAAAAGAGCTGCTGGACTACAAGTGGGGACAGACAGACAGCGATCATACAAGCCCTGCACCTTCAGGAATTCAAGCAACAAGTTGGGTTGCATTTTGCATCTGGATGGAGTAGCATCCATCACGCTGCCCACAGGTCTGTGTGCGTGGCCCATAATATTTCACAAAGTTTTCCATCAGCCTCCAACAGATTGTTAAACAAGATAATCCTGGCTGCATGCTTCCTACAAATGTTTCCATTCATAGATCCAGCACGTGTTTCTCCTCGTTAGAGTCAACGCTGCTGATTCAGATATCAATTCTGTCATCAGTAAAGTGAAGGGCATCTTTAAGTTAAACTAATTAATCAGAAACACAAAAGACTCTTACTGTGAGTTACTAACACATGGTAACTTCAGAGAGAAAGCTGTTTTCTCACTCTAAAGAACATTTTGTAGAATTTGGCTCCTAGCCTATAATTTTTTGTCTTCCTGTTGGATGATTTTTTGTAGGCCTATCCAAAAAGAATCTTCATTTTGTTGGTAAATATTTACCTAATAGCGCCTTTTGGCAAAAACAAATATAATACTTGTAGGGAAAATTGAGATAATGATTTTGGATTCCCAGTGACCTAATGCTGAATTCTGTCCAAGATCTGATTTCAGTAAACTTTGTTTGAAATTCAAATGTTATTTATTAGGTTTGGAAGGAACTGCTCAGGAGGAATAGAAAATAAGGACAGGCAATTACTAGCATGGAGTATTGGGGTTAAAAGAGAGGGATCAGGAGGGAGACAACCATCTTGACCCAACCAATATTTGTTCCTAGGTTAAACATGGGATTTCCTTTAAGCTGTAACCTGTTACAGGTAGTGACACTGTGCACTTCCTGTTGGTGGATTTGTAGATTTTGAGCTGAGCCTTCTAAAGGTGAGACTCCTTGCATGTCAAGCACAAACTTAAGCAGAAATATACCATACCAGGTCTGGGGCTTTGATACAAAAAAAAATAAAGAGAAAGAAAACATTCCCTATTACCTATATACTTGTAATTATGTGTCTCTGGGGTGATGAAAGGCGATTTTTCATTCCATTGTGAGTGTTGTAGCTGTGCTGTATGGGTGTGTGGGTGGAGATGCTTTGTGAACATGTATGGTTTGCTTTCTGCATGCTTATGCAACAGCTTATTGCTTGAATAGAGGAATCCAGGGAAACAGAGATTGCAGCTTCCCTCAGTGGTGTTTCTGAAACCTCTGCAGAAACCTCACACCTCCTCTGAGAGACAGGGAAGGAGGGAGCAGACTGGCATGGCCCTGCGCTCCCTGGTGTTAAAATTGCCATCATCTGATTTACTTCTGATAGCTGGAGCGGCTCTCCTCGAGATGGCATCAGCCTGCCTAGAGATGCCAGGAACTGACCTGTCCTTGAGATCAGGGATAATAAGCTACAAAGATAGTTCCTGGTGCAGTATTCAAAGCCAAACCCAATGTAATAGGATGGGACCAGGAGATTCGTTTTAGTTATGGAGCAGCATCTTATGTTTTGCCAGGTTCAGGTTGGATATTAGGAACAATTTCTTCTCTGAAAGAGTGGTGAGGCATTGGCACAGGCTGCCCAGGGAGGGGGTGGAGTCACTGTCCCTGGAGGTGTTCAAGGTAAGGGTAGATGTGGCACTGATGGACATGGTTAGTGGGCATGGTGGGGATGGGTCAACAGGTGAACTAGATGAGCTTAGTGCTCTTTTCCAACCTTTATGATTCTATGATTTTATCTGTGCTTGATCAGGCAAATGAGGTGGGCATGGATCCAATTTCTGCTTTAGAGAGAGATGAGAGAAGAAGCAGAAGGAACCAGAAAAACCAATACTCAGGTAACAGTGGGGAAGGATAGCTAAGCAATTAGCTCCATCCCACCAGGCTGTCCTGTGTTGGAAGGAGTGTGCCAAAGAAAATACACAAAGGGGGAGTATTTTAGCCCTCTGTCTGTCTCTTTCAGCAGTATTGTTGGAGCTCCTGCCTGGGGCTGTCTTGTCTGCAGCCTGGCCCAAGTGCTGCCTGCAGAGGGGCTTTTGGGGATCGCATCCCACGTTGGGTCTGAGATCACTCTGCAGTGGGGGACTCCAGCATTTGGGACATCTCACAGAGATCTGTCATTCCACCGGAAGCACATAGCAGGTGTGGGCTGAGCACTGCAGTCTGGGGCATTGCAGAGTGGCTGCTCACACCCAAGCAAGGGCACCAAGCAGTTATGGAGGGAATCCTCACTCTTGGCGCAGTCTGCTTCCCCTTGGCTTCTCAGTATTGAGCACGTTTGAGAAACACCTACACCATTCCTGTTCCAGGTCTTGGAGCGTGTTTGGGAGCCCTTAGCAAAGGTCTGGAGTATATGTGGGGATACTTAGCACAGCTATGTGTAGTTGCCCAAAGCAACCTGAGGGAAACTGATGCTTCTTTTTGGGCATTTCCAAAGTATGACTGAAGGCTCTGCAAGTCCCCAAAAGTAAAGCCTTGGCTGTTTCATGCTGTGAGGCCACACACTTCTCTGCCTTCCTTCATCCCTCCTCCTGGCTTCATTCATTTCCTTCCACAGAACCATTTCCGTCCTCCAAATGTCAGCTTTATTAAATTGCATTCATAGCTCATTAGGGCTTGCCAATTCATTTAAGGAAGCACAAAAGCTAATAATCCTTGTGAAAACCCATTAGAGCTGAAGAAGAAAGGCACCCGTGGGCCTGCACAGATGTTTTGTGGTGGTCTGCAGCACAGAAGTCCATCTGAACCTGAAATACTCCTTCACTCAGTGAAGCTGTGCTGAATGTACAGAGCCAGATCCTGGTGGGTCCTGAGCACCACTCCTGTGCAGAACTACCTGAAGCATTTTTGCCAAGCAATGCCCTTGCTTGCTTTTATGGGATCTGCCAATGCAAGCCACCAAGAGGGATGACAACAGAGCACTCTGCAAGAAAACAGGGTTTGAGGCACAGGAAGGTGCCCAGGACCTGGCGCTGGGGCTCAGTGCAGGCTGTGATGGCTTTGTGTGCTTACTGTTTCTCCAGCAGCTGGAATGATGGTACAAGAAGATGAGAAGATATTCTTGCAGCCATGCACAGCCAGCTGAGGTATGCAGCTTTAACAACAGTGCAGAACTTCTCAGCTGGCTGTGATCTTTGTCTGCATGATAGGAATTAATATAAACATCATGATGTTGTGCCGTTGCACCAGTTGTACTGCTTTTCTCTGTGAATTAAGGGCTAAATCACAGAAGCGCTCACAGGTGTTAGAACACAATGACTCCTTTTATAAAGGCTCTCGGTTAAGTAGCATCTAATATAATGGATATTCCTGTCTCACTCCTGCCTTGGTTACAGTCCTTGAGGTGCTAAAGCATCATAATTCCTGAGAAAGCTTCTATATACATAACAGGAGGCAGAAAGAAATACTGTTCCCAGTTGGGCAAAGAATACCTGGGGCTGCAGGCACGTGGCTGTGCATGCTGCACCAGCAGAAAGGCTTTCCTGCAGCATGCTCTGATGAAAGCATGGGCAGCACAGCTGTGGGGTTTTGGTGTTGTATTGACCCTACGGCAAGAGCTGGGCACCCAGTGTACAATAAAGGGGAAAAAGAGCTTTTCATCTTTTTGATGGGGCATGTGGGTAACACAAGTCATTAATTCAGGTTTTCAGTTGTGCCAAAGGAAGTGAGAAGACACAATGTTTTCTGATGGTTGGAAGAATGAATAGTGATTTTGTGCACTGAGAGCTGCTCATCGGGTTTAGGCATTCTCCCCAAACAAGAATGGTTGCCCTTTCACTTCAGATACAAAAGTGGGAACACAATAGTTCTCAGTACATACCTTCATTGTTCAAACAAAAGAAAAGAGCCAGGTTCTACGCTGATATGAATCAGCACAGCTCTGTCTGTGTGCTGTCTGAGCAGCTGCCTTTTGCTGTGTAAGCTCTGTGACTCCTTTAAGATTTGCTGCATGGCAGTGGGGAGGTTGCAGGCGGTGTGGCTTTGATGAACCCATGCTTATCTTGGTGCTGCCTTGGGTCGTGCTGGTGCAACCCAGGGCTTTTGCACAGAGATGTGCCTTGGGTGCGAAGGCACAGACAGGGTGTTCCAGCAGCTGTTCACTCACACTTTCAATTTGTCTAGGCAAAATTAAGAATAATTGTAACACAAATCTTTATCGTCTTTTACATGCAATGCCACCTGCCTTGCAGAGAAATCCCTTTGCCCCTGATTTTCCTCCTTGTTTTAAAAGCTAGTCAAAAAAGCGATGTGTTTTTTTTCCCCTGATGAGTTGCCAGGAGATGCACAGCTGGCTCAGTGTGGGGGGAATGAGGCAATCCAGAGAGGATAGCATCGTCAGGGTGGTGAGGCGTTGGCACAGGCTGCCCGGGGAGGTGTTCAAGAAAATGATAGATGTGGCACTGAGGGACATGGTTAGTGGGTATGGTGGTGGGCTGATGGTTGGACTAGATAATCTTACTGGTCTTTCCAACATTTATGATTCTTTTTCAAAACAGGAGCATCAAAATTGGGATGATGTTTCTTGAAGCTATTGCAGCAAAGGAAGCAGGATTTGAAGGCTGCCACCATGGAATGCTTTGTGGAATGCTTTAGGGAGCATCTCTTGCAGGCAGGGCAATGTGGGAAGAAAAGTGCTCATTGCATAGTTGAGCTCTGCACTCATTTTGCCAAAGCTGGAAACAGCCTGATCAAAGAGACTCATCATGGTGAAAAGTTTGCCATGGGAAGGGGGAAAAACAGGTAGAAAATGGCAGGGATTTGTCAGGAGCTGCTTGAGAGTCACACTGAGATAAGCATAAGTATAAGGAAACCTCATGGCAGATGGGCTTTGGCAGATTTTCAGTGTGATGGGGTTTAAGTGGGAAGGATGAAGCCTACAGATAGGTTGTTTTCTGTTGTTTTTGTTTTTACTTCTCTTCCCAAGCCCCTTGCTGCAGTGCAGCTCCTGCTCATGCAGTACTGTTCAGCTGGGATGCAAAGAGGAAAGCCCTCTGGGTGCCACACCATGGCTGGGTGTCCCAGGATGGAAGAGATGCTGGATTCTGTCCTACAAATAGCACCTTTTTAGTAATTATGTTTCACAGACCATCTCTTGTTTCTGTACGTTGCCTATAGCCAGAATGCACTGCCAATTTACCTTCTGGTTATCTCAGCAATTTCCCTCTCTTTAGGTCATTGCTCTTGTAGGAGAACCCCCCCATGCCGCATTGGAAATAGCTGTATTTTCACTGAGCATTGAACTCTCCCACGAATTGCCACCAGGGGCACGCTGTGCTGGCTTCAAACTGACCTTCCACAGGGAGATGGATGACCTCCACAGAGGTGCCACCTTCATGTTTTTCATGAGTGTCCATGCTGAGAACCGTTCCATGCACTTGAATGCGCTTACCAAAGTTTGATGTGAAGTCCCTTGGGATTAAACCACCTGTTGTGCTTGCTGCCTTGCTTTCGGGAAGCAAATGTCCTGTTCCTGCCATAAATCACAGCACTATAGAATCACTGAGGTTGGAAAGGACATTAGCTGTGCATGTCCCTCTTCACTGCAGGGGGATTGGACTAGATGACCTTTAAAGGTCCCTTCCAACTCTAAGGATTCTATAATTCTGATTCAAGATCAAGTCCAACTGAATAAACACTGTGAATTCAACTTAAGAAGAAGTTGGCAAGACAACAGGAAAAAAAAAAAGAAAAACCAACAAGCAAACATCAGGAGCTAATGAATCCTTCTCTGTCTAAGATTTTTAGCCCCTTTTCCTATGCAATATCCTCACAAAGAAAGGATCTCACACTGATCCCTATGAGACCTATCTCCACATCAGCAGCACTTGCACCCGTTTCTCCCTGACAATGACAACCCTAAGGGGCTTTGAATAAAATTTGCTTCCTGAAAGGAAAAAATTCCCACTGCTTAAACACCTGCATGCCCTGGCTTTTCCACCTGAGTCCAGACTCCCCAGAGGGAGGAGGCTTTTTGTTGCTATTTTTCTCATGGCAACATGGAAGTAAATGGGGGAGTGGTGAAACAAATTGAAGAAAGAAGAGGAAACACCCTTTTCCCCCCCATAGGATACAGCATAAAGATGGCTTTATTAGAGGGAGAAGTTGCATGGAACCGGAGGGTGGAAGAGTTGTTGTTCCAGGAGGTAAAATGGAAAATAAATGAGCCAGAGCTGGGTGCGTTGGTGGTTGGAATAGATGATCTTAGTGGTCTTTTCCAACCTTAATGATTCTGTGATTCGATGAAATCATCATGGATGTGGCTGATGCAGGCTTGTTGGTGTGGCTGGTTCCTGGAAGAGAGCTGTTTGTCTGAACATCCCCTGGCAAACACACAGCAGCCCAGGGTACAGCGAGACCCGGGTCAAGGCACTCTGACAGGACACGTGGCAGCAAGAACAATGTTGCTCCTTCCAGAACAGCAGGCATTCCTAGTGCAGTGCTTTTCATTCACTAAAGCAGGTCTTTTTTTTTGGATAAAAACCTGCCGAAAGCTTCATTTTCCCACTTGGCACATAAATTAAGGATCGGAGAGGCTGGGTCAAACAGATTTCTTCCCATCCACCTCTTTATGTGAATAATGGAGGCTTTAAGGAAAAGGCAGTACTGCC
Organism: Pavo muticus; assembly: GCA_016647715.1. Lineage (NCBI taxonomy): Eukaryota > Metazoa > Chordata > Aves > Galliformes > Phasianidae > Pavo > Pavo muticus. The sequence continues at coordinate 1,226,564 of JACDJE010000049.1, forward strand.
CGGGTGCTAGCAGAGGCTCTGGCTTAGATGTGCTCTCTTTCATGCTGTGATTTTCAATTCATTGCCTTTGGTAGATCTGCTTTGCTTTGATAATCTGAGACCACCTAGATAATGGTACTGCCTGAAGCTCTCCACCAGCTTAACCTGCCCTGACCACAGCAGGCTGGAGGGTGGGAGCCTTGTGTCCCTTTTAGGTGTGCATTGCTAATAGCACGATAGAATCATAGAATCCTTTCATCCTTTAAGGCTATCTGGTCCAACTCAGCTGCAGTGAACAGGGACACCTACAGCCAGATCAGGTTGCTTTGAGCCCTGTTCAGCCTGACCTTGAGTTTCTCCAGGGATGGGGCATTTACCTCCTCTGCGGGCAACCTGTTCTAGTGCCTCAGCACCCTTATTGTAAAAAACTTCTTCCTTATATCCAATCTAAATCTCCCCTCTTTTATTTTGAAACCATTCCCCCTTGTCCTACCACAACAGACCCTGCTAAAGAGTCCGTCCCCTGTCCTAGAAGTCTTAGAATCATAGAATCATAGAACCATAGAGTAGCATGAGTCAGAAGACGGGTGTGCCATCTCCACCACCATCAACTCTGGCTTTGCTATTCAATGGATGCTGAGCAAGGGGCACCTCCATCCCACCTCTGGGTGTGGGAGCAAGTTGGTTGGACCTAAGCCTGACACAGCAAGCCCAGGCTTGGTGTATGCATTTGAATGGGTGAGATGAGTTCAGGTCCTTGGCTTGTAGGCAAAACTGCAGATGTGTTGTGGTATTTCGTGGCCTTCATCCACAGCATGAGTGCTCCATGTAACCACGTAGGCAGGAGGGCAGTGGCCTTGACTGCTCAGTGAGTGCAACCAAAGTCTAAGGGTCAGTGCAAATGGTGTGTGCACAATCTCCAAGAGGTCTGAATCTTTCCAGGCAGTCCCTGCAATGCTTGATGATGTTGGTCTGTTTGCCTTTGCAGGAACAAGAGGAGTCAGCAAAGGATGAAAGCAGCTGTACAAGAGCAGGATGAGCTCAACCTAATTGCAGAGTTTTGTTCTCATTAGTGTCATCCATTCATGGACCCATGGCTATCTGTGTTAAGGTTCCTTTGCCAGAGAAATGAACCTTTCTGTCACCTCCTTACTACTTGACCTTGGCCCAGGTTCTTAGTTAAGGCTAAATAAAGCTGTAAAAAGTTGTATGCCATGTCCATGGTGTGTGTGATCAGCTGGGTAAGGAGGTACAATGTTTCCAAGTGTATGAACACTGCGGTTTGGTGCATCACTAGTCCTGAAACAAGAAGGATTTGACCACAGCAGCTTACATGAGAGCTGTGCTTGCAGACATCATTTTTCTCTATTTTTTTAAGCATACAAATAATTGCAATATCATGGGGATTGCACATGTATTCCTGGCAGGTTTACCCTGACACCTACAGCCAACAGCTGGATATTCAGCATCCAAGGTTCATCCTGGGATGGAATGGATACAGTCAAAATGCTGTTGCAAATACTCTATTTTTCTTAACGGGAACACATTTAGCACAGTGTAAGCTTTCTCAGGAGATGAGAGGCACTGTGATGCTATGGGAAATATTTTAAACTGCAATTCACAGAAAA